>VWZY01011869.1:742520-791486 GCA_013399075.1 Chloroceryle aenea | reverse complement strand
CCCGATAGTCTCTTCTTTCCCCAACGTCTTTTTTTTTTTTTTTTTTTTTTTTTGACACAGCCATCCTTTTTAAGCAGGAAAAAACAGGGATGCAGCTGTTTAGCTGAAGAGCCACGACCCTTTCTTGCTCAAATCAGAGCAGTCTGAAATATACCCCATGCTGAGTAGGCACGTACTGCACACCTAGGCTACAGCGTGTCTGGAGGAGGGATAAGCACACGCACAGCTACACGCACGCACGAGAGCATGGTCACTGAGAGCAAAGGGCTCCAAGGGAGAAGGAAATCCACATCAGGCATCTGGAAATGCAGAGGAAAGTGCCTGAAGTGCAGCTACTGATTGTCAGTTTCTGCTAGAAAGCTTTAGTTTGGCCGAAAGCAAAATAAGCAGCTCCTCCAAACTTTCCTTTGAAGTCCCTCGTATCAGCACGTTGAAGGTGTGGGCACCTTAAACTAAGGAACAGATGGGATATTGTAAACGTACCCAGCCACGGGGAACAGGAGATGCCCAATTACTTAGGAAGCAAGTAATCGGGAATTTAATTTGCAGCAATAGTCAACAAAACAAAACAACAAAACAAAAAGCACCCAAAAAAAACCAAAACAAAACCCAACACCAACCCACCAAAAAACCAACACACACACAAAAAAAGAGACCACCCCCAAAATACCCCCCAGACAAAAAGCAACAGGCTGGATGTGTCAAAATAAGTTCTCAGCCTTACTGCTCCTTGCCCTGGTAGTTTCCTAGGTCACGCTCCCAGCAAAGCTCAGTTTGTCATCAGTGACAACAAATCCCAATGTCACCGATTTCCTCCTCTCCCTCCCCATCTCCCCAGCTCAGCCCTGCACGCCTCTCACAGCTGACTCCGTTGCACTCTCCCTTGCTGTGTTCAGCTCTCGTGTGCTGACAGAGCTACAAGTTGAAAAGCAGGAGCCCTGTAAGGAAGTAGGGGAATATTTAGAAGGTGTTGGGCAGGAGGTTCTCAGCACAGGGGAGCAGGTACTGCCAGACCCGCGATAGCTTCCGTGTGCAAGGGAGACCCCCACACCAGCATCTCTGCCTCGCTGCCCTGGCCCACCCAGCTTTCCCTTCTAGGATCCCAAGCTCTTCAGTATCAGCCTCCATCAAAGAAGTATCTGCTTTAGCTGGCTGTGTTGAAATACTGCCCCCCAAACCAGCCCACCTACTGTTGTAAGCACGGAAAGGTGAGAGGAGCAAACCCAGCACTGCCAGTACAAAAGCACATGCGGGGTCACGACCTTCATCACGCATAGAGGAGGGAGGTGATGAAGGTACCACTGACAAATGGACAGTCGTGGTGCACGGTCATTCAGAATATAGCTAAGGGCTGCTGGCAGGCTCATGAATTTAGGAGAGAAAGCCTTATTATTGTATTTTTTAAAGCATATACCTGCTGGTGGGCTGCACAGGCCAACCATCACAATTCCACGGTTACACAAGGGTCCAAGTGTGGAATTATTATTCATAGAGGAGCGAGAAGGCTGCAGACGCCAAGCCTGAAACCTCAGAGCCAAAAAACCACCCAAAAATGTGTTAGTGCTTGTCTCTGAGCCTAAGAAAAAGGCTATGCTTCCTTCTGTTCTAAGGTATCAATCATCCCCTGTGCAGCACGCTCCAATAGAATAACCCTAACAGTGCCTTCATTGTAAGGCACCCAAGAGGAAGAAGTGAATTACGATGGGACAAAGATCCAAAAATCCTCATACTAACAACTTTGTGAAAAGAAGGTAAATGCTCTTTTGTCAGCTTATTTACTTTTTATGACTTGTTTAATCTGAAAATTAATAGCACCCTAAAATGTTATTTTGTTCCAGGAAATAAAATCCAGGTCTGGAAGAAAAGAAAGAGCATAATTATGTAAGGAGCAAAGCAGAAAGTTTTACAATTTAAATGCTGGTAGAAATCAGGAGATGGAAGTAGGAGGCTCAGTCAGGCTCAGAACCACAACATGGATTTTTTTTACTTCTTTTTTTTCCCTGTTACCCTAACTTTCAGCAAGGACGCTGTCGCTGCAGGTTAGAATTTAGTTTGCCTCTCTCGGTGTCTGGTGAATGGAAGGAGTCATGGGAACTCGAGAGCATTTGAAGATGGAAATAAGGTCAGTGTATTTGTACACATTTTAATAGTTTCGGGAATCTTACTAGAATTTTTCTGAAAATTATTTTAAAAAAACCCTAACTGTAGCTGAATAAAACCCAGCCCTATTCTAATCTTAACAGAAAGCTGACTTCTTGTCCCCAGAAGCCAACAAACCAGCAAGGCCGTTAGACCCCAGCACACAAACTGGGCTGTCCTAAGAGAGACAGAACTTTGCTACTTAGCCCCGTTCTTCACTCCCCAGCTTCCCTACCCTGTGTTGGCCTCCCTGGGCACTCTGTGCAGGGCTGTCCACAGGCACACGGACACAGGCACAGCAAACACCTATTCATGGGCACCACTACTGCAAGGGGTGGGAACAGCCTCTTTCCTCCCTCTGGGGCTATTCACCACTGAAGAGCCACAGGAGTGGAGTTCCAGTCACATCCCAAAAGAAACAGCCCACCCCTGGCCCTGGAGGAGAACAAGCTGCCCCCTCATCCCCCCTGTGACCCAGGATAGCATTTCTCAAGCAAACAGCATAAGAGCATCTTTCTAATACTCTACCACTGGAAGGAGTTTGCTTTCTTACAAGTTGCTTAGGTCCTGCTGTCTTTTGTCCAGGGACCACAGATTACTTTCATGCTAGGAAAAATAATTATCTGCTTTGACATCTATCGTAAGTAAATCAAGTTTGAATTGCTGACTTGCTACCTGGCAGTAAAGGCAAGGGAAGATTTTAAAGGACACAGTGAATATGATGACTGCCAACTACCCTCCGTATAAAATCTTCTGCTGTGTGCTCTATTAAAGCACAAATTACCTTCTATGTGACTGCTTGCGTGTCAAAAATCTCCTTAAAACACTTGTGAAAACCCTAAAAATAGCCCATTAATGACCAGACTGGGATGGAGCAAAAGTAGAAGAAACCAGCAAAAAATCTGGTGGTGTTCCAAGTAAATTAATTTGATCTAATTATGGAACTATTCGGATAGTTCCTGTCTTAAGCTTTTCACACAGGTAATGAACATAGACACAAGCTTTGCACAGGATGAAAGCAATGGTGACTTTCCCCACTATATTAAGTATACCACAATATCCTGGGAAATTCTTTTAGGAACAGAGGTTTCTAAATACATATGCATTTAGTAACAGAAGTTTCTCAATGCGGTGCTACCACAAAAGCTCATTTTAAATGACCCCACTGATGCCGGGGTCTGTACATTTCACCAGGTGCACAAAGACCTGTTTGCAGTGGTCCCTCATTATGCAGTTCAGGGTATTTAAGTGCTATTTTTTCCAGCACTTGAAGGAACTCCCAGAAACCAGACAATCTTCCTTTGTCCTGCTGCAGCCATTAACATAATTGTGTTAACACGCAAGACCTGCCAAAACAAACCAGGCAGAGCTACAGGCAGGAAGGCACCTGACCCGATGCGATGGCAGCTTTGGTAGGCTGCTGGTGGTCGACAGGCTCCTGAGTGAATCTCCTCGGTGAAGACACATGGAGATTCCAAACTCCTCCAAGCAAACAGCGCGGCACCCAGAACACTCACCTTGTTGAGGACGTCCCGTTGACACCCAAGGTAGAGATGAGGCAGGATTCTGGTTGGGCCGATGTTGGAGACAGGTAGGCAGGGTTGAGAAATGCAAGTAGGGATGAGCGTGGACTTTCCTTCACAGAGACCGGGGAAGGAGCTGGAGAACTCGGCAAACCCACCTGGAGAAGAACAGTTTGTATTTCACTCGTGCGCGGTGCTCTAGGGTTCTCACAAAGCCACGCTCGCTGCGGGAGACGGGGAGGCACTTGGGGGCAGCGGGAAAAGCTTAACAGAGGAACTGCACCTGCACCCCTTCCAGAGGTACCACGACTGTGCAGAACCATCCACCAGCAGGCAAGGCCTGGCTGCATATTCCCACTCTGCCTGGAACATTTATTTCTCTGTCCCTCCATTCCTCAGGTGTTTTTGCTGCTGCTTCCAATTCTTAACGATATGTGACTTGAAAAAACCCAAATTCCACCAGCCACAACACCCACTGCACCAGAAGTGCACGTGTCTTTCTCTGCCCCAGTAAGCTGGTTTTTAAACACCTCTTTCTCCTGTATTAGGTCTGTAATTAGACTTCATTAAGGAAACACCATGTTTACTCCATTTGGTAAAATCATCAGTATGTGGTTAGTAATGTTTGCTTTTAAAATCTTACCTTATTATTTTCTATGCTACTCTGTAATGAATATTTCTCATCCAGCAAACTTAAAAGAGGTTTCATCTTTCTAAACCACACCAAGCCCAAGGCCTGTCCATCTCCAGTGGTGGAGGTGAGGCAGGGAAGACTTAGCCCAGCTATGGACTCCTCTAGCAAATCACCATAGTCTCTACTCTTTACTGCTAGCTGGTTCTTCATCCACACCAGTTATTATATTATGGCTCCAAAACATTTCCATTACCATTTCCCACCGCTGCATTAAACCACTCAGGAAAACTAGGGTGGAATGACTGTTAACACATTAAAATCCAAGTGGCCATCAAAACACCCCTTGGCTCTTTCACCATCAGCTGCTATGAAACACAAAGGGAACAAAGAGTGGGGCTGGGGCTGCTCTAGACACAAAGCACAGCTCAAACTCCATTTCTTTTTCTTGCTTGGCTAGTTCCTGGCTCCCCTCCCATCACAAGGGCTGGGCTACAAACCTGGGCCACCAGCTGTGGTCCAGCACTGGCCTTGGCCACAGTTAGAAAATGAAACCAAAGACGACGCCAGCAGCAACTTCGACTTTGGACTAACCATGTCCTCACAGAGGCCAGCTAGCTTTCACCACGCCTTGCTAAACCCCAAGCTCAGCTCATTCTCAAACGTGCCTGAAGCACACCACAGTCTGGATTTTAAAGTCTGTATCTTTAGTAAGTGTAGAAGAAAGAAACCATTCTCTCTGATAAATAAAAATGTCAGCAAGCAGGTTTAAGAACAAAAATTTTATGACCAGCAATTCCTGTTCAGTGTCTTGACTTACAAAGCAAACAAAGAACCCCCCCCAAAAAACAACAACAAACAAACAGATCACTTGTCTGTTTTGTCAGGTGACTACAGCCGACCATGACAAGCTTATCGTGGGAATAAGAGGGTGAGGTTGGACTGTATGGGATGGGAGGAGGACGATGAAGTAAAGCACTGCCCATCACAGCACCACACTCCTAACCTGGGGGACCCAGGCGAGGGGACAGTTATGGTTTGGCTCTGACTCTTCTTATTGGCTGGGATTCCTCCTCCTTGCTTTACAGCCTCCCTTTTTCAGCAGCACAGATGCTGCTTGTTCAGCATAACAGTCCAGTGACAGAAGGAGTTTGCAAAACAATCCTCTCACATCCTTGCTATATTTCCTTCCATCTGGCACAGTGTTTTCCCCTTTAATGCAGGGAGCAATCCTTGAATTTATAGGCATTCTGTGTCTCTCAGATTAAAGTGAATGTAAGGTACTATGGCCAGCAGTTCTTTGAGAGGCTGGGGGAAGAAGGGGACATCAAAGAGCAGTCTTTGGTTTCATTCCATTTCATTCATTTAGTTTCATTAATTTTGTTCCATTCGTTTCATTGTATTCCATTATTTCTTGGGAAGCTTTTCTGGATGCTCTCTGACAAAGCAGCACAAGCAAAAAAAAGATGTTATATTTGTGCTGCCTTTTTTTTTTTTCTCCTTTTTTTTTTCCCCTTTAATTTTTTTTTCTTTTTTTTCTCCAGAAGACTACATAGGCAAAGTTCAACAACAACAACAAGAATTTTCCCAACTGCCTATGGATTGTTCTCAGTTCTGTACGAACACTGCACCAAGTGGAGCTGCTGCACAGAAAACCCTCTGGATTTTGGGAGATGGAACCTGTGCTGGCACTGTAAGTGTAAGGAACAACTGGGGTTTATTTTATTTTTTATTCTAGGGCTCTGTCGAGGGAAAATTGAAGCTTTTCAAGGTTAGGTGCTTTAACACTTCCTCTGGGAGACTGATCCTTTTAAAGTCATGTTTCTTCTTTCTACTTATTCTCTCCTAGTAGCATGTTGCTTCAGTATCTTTACAACATGAATTACAAATACAAAACTCTAAAGTCAGATAAGCTTGATCTTCTATCACCCATTTCTACACATGCTTCCAGGTAAGCCCTCTTTTCCTCTAATTCTATTTTAACCTGGTATTAATATCAGTCATAAACTGACTTGAAAAAGCATGAAATTGGTGACATGTTTCAAATATTAATCTATCTTCCCTGCCATCTGCTATAACATTTCAAAAAGCTAGTAGCTTGGCAACAAATCTGCCTTTGATTTAGGGCACTCACAACAGGAAAAAAAACACATTCTAGATCACTGTATGTTGAAAAATTGCTTTAAAAACCCCACAAACACACACAGTCAATATCAACAAAATACTTCTATGTGCATCCTGCCAAACGACCGATTTCTTCCAGGGAAACAAAGATCCTATCAGGGGTGAGGAACCCACAAGTATAACCACTGAGCTGTCATCTTATTGTGTTGCTACATTCTAAGGAACTGCACTCACCAGTATTTGCTTCCATTAACTTAGACAATATATCTATTTTTACAAATAAATCTTGTGTTTTGTAATACAAACTATGTCGTGTCTCCCCCCAGTTTGCCTTTGCATCAAGGCAAATTTTGTCTTCAAATTTCCTTACCTACCTCAGCAAACAGCACTGGGCAGTTTGTTTTAATAAGAGAATATACACTTTTGGAGCTAGTTTCTAAATAACACCCTTTCTCCCACTACTACTCCAAGCTCTGCAAATAAAACGCAAGAGCTACAGGGGGCAGGGGACAACACACAACAACCAAATAAACATCTAGAGGTCATTAACAGTTTCACTGAAGTCTTTGATAAATGTAACTTGGCCCTGGAAGTAGATGACTGACAACTCCTACACAGCAGTGACCCACACAGGTTTGCTGTATTCTTAAGGGTGAAGCTGAGCTGAAACAGCTCTTGACCTTCAACAGGATGAATCCAGTTCTTGTCTATTTGAATGTTACAGACAGAGGAAGGAGGAAACTGTGTAACTTCTATGTATTAGACATAAACACAAGCAAAATTTTATAGATAGAAGAAAATCTCCTCTGCACCCTTGAAGGCTTTAGAAATTTTTCACTCTATTTTTTTCTGCTATCAATAAATTAAATGGCAGACTCTTCCATAAGCACTCATGCAATAATTCCATCACATCTGAAAACCCTGATGGTCAAGCAGGATGAGCAGCACAATGCATCACCTTCTTCAGTTTCAAAGAGGTGCTTGCTTCTGTCACAACTGCATGTGTGCAAGTCATTGTCTCCTTTGGCTGGCAGCAAGTTAAGTCTGTCTTACTTCAGGGATAAGCTCTACCATGTTTGAAAATAAAAAAACCACAACAAACTTCTTCAGGGGTGATCCCATCATTATGGGCACAAATAAAAGCAATAAGAGGCAGGAGTAATTTCAGTCTTTATCATCCAGTATCTTTTCCAACATGAAAGCAGAATATGTCAGGTAGTAGTGATAATTGTGATGCTCAGCTGGTCGTCCCTTCTATTTCAGAGACAAAACCCAACTCGTTACATCTTGCTCCAGTTTTAGATGAGCTATCAGAAGACTGCAAATTTCTAACACTCCTGAGGTAACTCAGCTCTCGCTTAAGGAGCTTGTTAAATGGAAGAGGCCAGTGAAATAGTCTGGGTTTTAAGCGAGCAGCAAACATCTCCTGGCTGCAGCACCGACCGAACAGCGCTACCCAACCGCGTTCCAGCTCTGCCGCGCTTCGTTCACCTCTTGTGGCCACGACCCTCACAAGAGCTTCTATTAAACCACCTGAAGGCACCAAAAGCTGTCACAGGTTTTGTAGCCTAAGCCCTTGTGTGCATGGCAGACAACCCAACAGCTCCTAGGTCTTTCCAGCCTCCACATCCACTAGCAGCAATTCATCAAGACCCAGTAACCTCCCCTGCTACCCTGTTGCTATGGTTCTGCATAAAAGTCTACAGACTTTCCCTTGGTCAAGACACTGCCGTTTCCAAACTACAATCCTGATCACAAAGCTATGATCGCCAAAGCACCTTGGTATTGGAAGTTTCAGCTTCCTTCTCAGCCAGCTCAGAAACAAAACAGGGCAAACCCAGGAGGGATGAAAACGTTTCAGCAACACAACTCAGCCACGCTAAAAGTTATTCTTTCTTACACATCAGTCAGGCTCTGCACTGTACCATCTCCATATCGCTTACAAGAACTTCCATTATTTCCATTTCCATATTTCCATTATTTTCTTCATTTCATTATTCCTTTTGCCAAACCTTATCAAACCTGATCAACAAGCTTAAACACCTTTTGTGGGTTACAGCCAAGAGATGGACAATGTGCAACTCCTGTGAGCTTGGCTTCCCTAAGATGTGAGGCTAAGAAAAGCCTGTGAAGTGTTTTATGCAACGTCCCCGCGGATCCAGCTGGACCTGCAGCTCTGCATGCTTCACACGGGATGCACAGAAAGATCCCTTCTTGTGCTCCTGGTGGAGGAATAAGAGACAGGGAACGTGTCTGGGTTTTCACAGATCATAGAGTCTGCTGGAGGAGCCCAGGGACAATGCATGCTGGTGAGAGCAAACTGGCATTTCTCTTAAGGGCCATTCAAATCAGATCCTTCTCCTTTTCCCTCTCCACCCTTCGGTTTCTGACTGTTCAGAAGTGGCAGGTCAAAGGGAGACATTAGCTTTCTTCAGTGAACTCTTGAAAACAGAGTGGAAGCAGCTTCCCTCCTTTTCCCACAAGACCTAATCATCTGCCAGTTCATCAGCATTAACTCAGTGTCAGACACAATTGTTTTAAAGCAGGGAGTGGAAAAGGTCGAAGACCCAAGCGATGAGTCAAAAAGCAAAGACAAAAGGGAAGGATTGCAAGAAGACTTTGAAGCTTGTGGATTGGCAGCAGATCCCACCACCTTTCCTAAAGCCAAAATTTGCATCTTCTCTAATGGCACTGATTCTTCATGAATTTTATATAGCCATGTACTAATAAACATTATATTGGAATCCACTTTTAAAGGAGGAGAAGAATGAATAAAAAAGCAGCAACAATTGCAACTATGTCTACAACATCCTATTTAGACCCTGTCATTTTAAGCAAGCCTTACCAAACTTCTGTATTCACCAAAAGTATGCAGTGGAGGACATTCCTGCTTAGCTTTTTTAGTTTCTTCTTCTAATAGCAACTTAGAATCTGTTCCTGTGAATACCAGTCAGTGCTAGGCATCTAATGCAACACCACCAAAAACTATGCTAAAAATAAATTTGAACAGCACTACACAGCAAAGACAAAATACACCAAAGTAACGTTTGCTTTGCCTCAAGCCAGATCAGAGGCTCTCAGTGCTGCAACCAAACAGCACTTTCAGAGTCACATTCCCATCGAACGTTACCGTGTTTATCTAAAAGCTGCACTATAGACTTCCCTCCCCCTGCCCTGGCCTTGCCATAAGGAAGGAAAGCTGTAAACTTTCCGACTCACAAGTTTTATGCATCTATGATATTTCCACTCTGTTTAAACGAGCTGCAGACCTCCACAGGCCATTACAATTCACGCATTCCAGCTCGGCCCCGCAGGGATGCTTGCCATTTTCCATTACATAAGCCAAAGCTGGAGAGCCCCGTTAGGAGCCCTGCCATCCCCACGCCGCCCTCCCCTTCCCATCCCCTCTCATCGGCCACGGGGAGTCCTTCCACGGTCTGGGAAGGCTGAGGGTGGTTTGATTCCCGTTATGCCAGGTGTTTTACAAGCACAGTAGCAAGGGAAGTGGCTTTGCCCTAGAGGGTTCCTGCCCTTGCTAAGTTAATAGGCAGGTTAAGCAAACAAGTCTTAAGGGGGGCGAGAATGGGGTCATACCCTCCCCCCCTCCCCAAGCAGCATACAGAAAAGTCAGACTTAAGGACAAGAGAGCAGATTGGATGCTCACACTTGTCCCTTCTGCCTTGAAAGGAAAAAAAAACCAAAACCAAAATACAGAATAAAATACCTTCATCGTAATTTCAGTCAATTAAGTTTCACAAGCATCCAGAGGTATCCAAAACAAAAGCAAACTTAACAAGTTATTCTTGGGTTTGAGAGATGTTATGAGAGCTCCACACCAGCTTTCAAACTTTGCTCTCTCTGAACAGACAGCAAGTGGATACACATATGAAAGTAATAACCCTACTCCCTGAGTGCTTAGAACAATCACGGCGTAAACGAACACTCAGACCAGCATTTGAAGTACAAAGGGTGGGAGGATATCCGCAGAGGACTGGCTGTAGCCAAGGGTACTAGTTTTTCTACAGTCTCATTAAAAATTGATGGAGAGGGAAACTTTTGAAGAGGGTGATTCAGAGCTAAACTCCAGTTGCAGTCTCGTCTCCTCCGTGATGGGACCACTGGGGGAATACAACACTCCCCCAGCAGGTTTTTTACCTCTTTCAGTAGAGACCTGCTCCTACGGCATCAACCGGTCAGGCTGAGTATCAGGAGAGCTGGTGTCATTGTGCAACCATCCTTCCTTCTCTAAACACTGGCAGGGGATTCAACAGCTCATTCTGACTGTAATTATTTCAGCTTGCAGATAACTGGATGATTTCAATCACTGACTGCCATTTGAGGCACTCTGCAAAGACTTACATATTGGGAACACCTAGGACTTCAGTCAGTCACTATACAGAAGTCATTAAGCTCCAAATCCAAATATTTAAAGGTGTCAGGATGTTAGGCAGGAATTTATCAGACAGCACGAACCACAGCTACCTCATGCTGTCCTCCAGCGCACACTGGGCACCCTCCTGTTTGGGACAGAGGACTGCAGAAGTGGTGAAGAAAGGTCAGGCTCTCAGCCCTGGTCACTTTAGGAGATAGAAACAACCAGTTCTGTAAGACCTGTAAGAGAATACATAAGCAACAGATCCTGGCTAATCACTCAGTGCTTTGTTTCCAGGACCACTGCCCAGTCTCACAGAACTCATTCTTTATGTACTCACTCAGCTTATGGCTTCATTCACTGCCTGCTGCATAATGGCACCTGAATTTACCACCCAACAGAAAACGAGGCATTTATGTCTTCCTGCTTATCACAGTAGCTTTGTGCTGTGTAGCAACTTATCAGAAAGCTCTTGTGAAACCCACCTCCATTACATCCCATTGCTGCTGACATCTTTCATAGCCAGAAGGGTAGCAGAGATCAGTGGGTAATTCACTGCTTGGGCCTTGTTTACCTGGCCACGCCACTTTGTTCCATGCTGACTGCACCCCCAGGTCCAACCATGGCTTTGGGAGGGAGGTGTACAGCTCCCCAGCTCGGTGCTCGGTGGTTTGGGAAGTCAGAGGCTGGGCACCTAGAAAATCTACAATTCTCTCCTAGCAGTGCTCTAAATTACACAGTGAACCTATGTTGTAAGTAGCTTCTAGAAGTTTAAGGACCCTTTTTCAAGGCAGCTGTCATCTGACTGAAGGGAGACAGCTTCACCTCCAACAATGAACCAAGTTTTCTACAGACAAGATTTAAATACACACAACCCTGATTACAGAAAATCACAGAATCATTTTGGTTGGAAAAGACCTTTAAGATCACCAAGTCCAACTGTTAACCCAGTACTTCCAGGTCACTACTAAACCGTGTCCCTCAGCACCACAGCTACACATCTTTTAAATCCCTCTAGGAACAGTGACTCCATCACTTCCCTGGGCAGCCTGTTCCAGGGCTTTCCAACCTTTTCTGTGAAGACATTTTTCCCAATATCCCATCTAAACCTCCCCTGGTGCCACTTTAGGCCATTTCCTCTTGCCCTGCCATCTGCAGATGGATGCTATGGAATCAAAGGCATGGCTCCAGTGGAACACTGTCACGTACCCATCTGTTCCTCAGCATACAGGCAGTGCTAGGCCCTCACAAAAGGCTTCCAGTATATTGAACTGTCCTTCCACCTGTATGCTTTGTTCTCTGGTACTAAGTAAGATTCCCACATTGGTTGTTCTCAGTGGCATGGAATACTGTGGTACATCAAGTCTAAGTGGCAGCTCAGTGACTGACAGAATGTCCTTCATGGTTTGCTGGCAAAATAAGACTGGTTTTACAGCACTAAAAATTTCTCAAGAGAGTCCAGAGAACTGTTTATGTGATCCTGCAACACAGTACTCTCAAGATTAACTAGCCCTTCTGGACATTTACTGTTGCTCCACATCCACCCAAGTGCAAGAATTCTTACTTTTGGTTTCAGTTCAGAGCCAGCACAGTGCTTCCGTGTTAGGTTATCCTGATTTTTAATGTCAGGTTGGAAATGCAGAAAATTTCTGGGTTTTTTTTCAGAAATCCTTTTCTGTTAAGAACAAGTTTTCTGTACAGAAAAGATTAAAAAACCCCAACCCAACCAAATCAAAACAACCCCCCCCACACACACACACCCCAAAATAAAAAGCTATGCTTCATCTTCCTTCATAGGCAACATTTTAAAGATAAGCACCACAAAGGCATCTGTGCTTGCGTGAGTACAAGCAAGTCAGAGTAAGAGAAGCAGGGAAGAGCAAGTGTTTCAGAGAAGTGGAACATGAATGATTTCCATTGGCAGAGCAGAACTGAAGATGCACTCTACGTTTACTGCCTTCATACAGGCAATAATTGCCAGTCCTTCTTAGCCCTCTCTGCCAGCGAGCAGAAACATCACCAAAATACTAGGAAATGGGCTCTGTGAAAGAAAACCCAGTTCTCAAAATCTGGGAAGAGAAGGAATCAAGTCACATCCCTGTGTTTAAATGTTATTTAACCCAGCAGAGTAGACACAATGATGGCAGTGGTGTTAAGCCTTTGGTACCCACATTTCAGTATTTTGTGCAGTGTTAAAAATTAAAAAACAAACCAAATATTTAAATTCCTGAAAACATTCCCTACCAGATTATAAATATTTTTATGAGGTTAGATCAAGAGCTTCAACTAATTGGGAAGGGTTCCTCTGAGGTCTTTACATTAATCACTTCAATGAAAACCATCCTTCAGGGTAGAACACACCTTTAGGAACAACCCAACTAAAAAACCCCAGACCAAATCACAAACCTCACTGAGGGCTCAGAGTAGGGAAAGGCAGGAAGAACAGATGCAGGAATTTCAGTTGTTTGCTCCTTATTCTATCCCAAAAAAAATTATTTTCCTCCCCCAAAATGTTTGTTGTTACTTTATATGAACCAGATTGAGTGACACAGGGTAAACTCAAGTGCAAAGGTTCTTCTTTTTTACATGGTGCACTGACCCCTCCTCTCATTATGGGCAATAAACATTTATAAGAGTTGGCCATCAGCTCGCTGAGGCAACACATTTTATCTAGCTTCCCAGAGCCACCTATCAATAATCTCCCAGGGACTTTCCATAAAGCCAAATCTAGCACCTTCTCCTTCACCCCAAAAGGCTTTGTGTGTAAGTGGCTAGCTTTTTGACAGAGATGAGAAAACACCAGGCCTGTGAAATGTATTTTCTTAGGCAAGGATTAAAATCAAAGCAAAGTCATTGCAAGAGAGGAAGATGCTAGAGAGCTGAAGGAGCTGACATTAATTACTTTACTACCAAATCAGATTAGTTGGGTGTATTTCCCAAGACAAGTGCACTGTGATCGATCATTAGCACACACTTGCCTTACATTTCCCTTTTGTTCTTACACTTTTCTACCCCAGTTTTAAATCCCTCTGTTTCCTCATTCATAAGTAACCTCTTCACTATTTATTTACCTAAAAACAAGATGAAATTCTCAGACGTCATCTTTGCTCAGCATTTTGACACACTAACATAAAAATCCTTTCCATAAGGAGGGGTTTAACCCATTAGATGCCCTTTCTCTCCCTCCAACACACAGACTTAGCCTTACCAGCTGCACATGGCTAGATTCACCTCTGCTAGCTAATGTGCACTAGCATCCTGCATGTGGTTTAAGTTTCATTTTCAGCTTCAGCAGACAATTACCAGGTGCTAGAAATAAAACCAAAACAATTTCTCACAGTATCATGATGATGCACACAACTGGTGTTCGCCCAGACTATGCACTGGGGAAAGGGGAACACTCCCTTCCTGCTACCATCCATTCCTACAGGAGCCACAGGGAAGTCTGGGAATGGAGACCCTCTAAGCACCACAGGGCTCAGCTAATTAGAGAGGGATAGCAGAAGGAAGGGAAGTTTGGTGACACTCTCCTCTGCTTGGCCTTATTAAGGATCCCCCCAACTATTTCCTACCATGAGGGCTCCATCTCAGTTATTAGGGAGCTGTGTCTGTCTCTGTCAGGGAAATTAAGTAGTGCCTAGTCTGTTTTGCTGCATGGAGCTGTACTATGCCTCTGGTTATCAAACAAACCCTCAGAAGAGATAAGCAGAGGGGGTATTTGAACAATAAAAGGATTTCTTAAGAGACATGAACTGCTTCTAGACTGATCTATTTTTTAAGTAACAGTTGTAAATTTAAGGGGGCACTAACCACATGTTTCAGTGCTCTTACATGAAGCATTTACTGTTTCTAGATACCACGCGTTTCCTTGGTGGCTTCTGTGGAAGAAGAGCTACTTAACCTAATACTGGAATCCACAACCCATGGGTGTAATTCTTAGCAAGACAGCAAAGAAAATGGAAGCACCAAAAACACACGAAGCAAAACCCCAACTTAAGTTTGCTGTAAGTACAGCTCACATGAGCCCCAAACACACCCATCCAAGGGCAGAAATTATTCATTTTCCCTGGACTCACTTCCAAAATACCTTGGGAAAAGTTCTCAGTAACATAACTACCTGCCCATCGCTTTCACCTGAAGTGACTACAAACCTCAGTGAAACTTCCTTGCTAAGAGGAAGCATCTCTTTGGAGTTCTTTCCCTCAGCACTATCCAGTCTGATGGTAGTTGAGAGACCGTGTACACACTTCATTAGATCACTGATGAGGCCACTGCAGTGGATTCCCTACTTGTATTCAGCATTCCTTCTTCTTTCAGCCCTGCATCTACTCCCCCTTCTTCCTTCTTGTCAACACTGGGTCTACTGTTCCATGACAGAAATAACAACACGAGCACACAATAACACCAACACATCTTGTATTATAAGGACTTGAGTTTCTGTGGATGCTTTGACCTGGGGCTTTTAGTAAAGAAAAGAAAACAAAAGGAGGGATGAGAGAGAAGAACTGAATAGAGTACCACCACCTACCACTTAAGGAGCCAAGTTATAAAAGTCTCACAAAATAATCCCCATAACTCTGGGAGATCATTGCTCTTGTTATTGCTGTAGTAAGTATCAATTCAGCGAGGAAGAGATTTTCCTCCTAGCAGAAGCACTACTGGAAAGACTAAGGAAGCACATACCTTTTACTAAGTTTGACCTTAGGTAGCAGACATAAGCATCTAAAATCCATTTCCATTTACAGAGAACTACTGGTGTAATATATCCCACTGGATGCAAATTTTCAGCATGATATGTATTGAGTGTCACTAAATTCATAAAGAGCTGGAGTTTCTACCAGCACTGTTACAAAACAGTGTACACATCTGCTGTAACAATAGCATTTCCTTTCCTTCCTCAAGCGTTCTGGTTTGGTTTTCTTGGCATATCATACCTGAAAGCAGATACACAGAGCTGAAATTCTTCTCCAGTTTGCCCAGGAGCACAGTAAGAAAGCAGTCAGATGAGAGAGAGGTCACATCTTTAGAGCTTTGGTCATACACTGCCACTTCCTGCTTGCAATCAATTTCAACCTGAAAGAGAAGCAATTTAGCATAAGATAGGAGGGAGGAAGATGATTAAACTCCACTTTATCATCTGCATCAGGGGTCCCACATATTTGCTATTGTCCTGGTTTGAGTTAAACCAGAACTAATTCTGTTCAGTGATTTTGCTTTCAGCTCAGTCTCTTCTAAATCACTGACTCCACTGGAGTTCACGGCAGCTTTTTGCAGCATTTGCTTTTGGCAGTGACAACGCTGGATCACAAAATGATCAGGGCTGGGAGATCATCCTGTCCAACAGGGCAGGTCCACCCGGAGAAGGCTGCACAGGATCGCATTGTCCAGGCAGGTTTTGAATGATTCCAGAGACAGAGACTCCGCAGCCTCCCTGGGCAGCCTGTTCCAGGCTCTGTCACCCTCACAGTGAAGAAGGTTAGATGGAACTTCCTATGCTCGTGTCCGTTACTTCTTGTCCTGTCACTGGGCACCAATGGAAAAAGACTGGTCCCATCCTCCTGACACCCACTGTTTAAGGATTTGTAAGCATTGTCCAGATCCCCCCTCAGCCTTCTCTTCTCCACACTAAAAAGACTCAAGTCCCTCAGCCTTTCCTCATCAGAGAGATGTTCTAATCCCCTAATCATCTTCACAGCCCTTTGCTGTACCCACTCCAGCAGTTCCCTGTCCTTCTAGAACAAGGGAGCCCTGAACTGGACACAGTGCTCCAGATGTGGCCTCCCCAGGGCAGAGTGGAGTGGGGGGAGAACCTTCTCCATGATGTTTATGGTATTATGGTATACATATAATGTGCTTGGTAGTAACTACCAGGGACTGGTGTGCAGAAAGGCTCTTGCTTGTACTCGCTCCTGTGTAGACCAAGGTCACTGGTAAACCGTGTGTACTATCTTAGGGGTGCAGGAAGGAAAGGGCCACACCTGTCAGGACAAGTGACCAGGACAGGTGACCCTAAACTGACCAGCGAGGGATTCTGTCCCCTGTACGTCACATTTGCTATCAAGCTGAGGGATCAGGAGTGCCAAACTCTCTTCTTCAGTGGCCAGCGGCCGAGAAGAACTCTGTCTGTTCTGCCTTTGATCCTCATCCCTGTGTTCCTCAATCCAGTTCCAGGATCCTGCTCCTGAATCCAGTTCCCATCTGCCACTGAATCCAGTCTGGGACTTCCTTAGTGTCTGCTCCCCAGCATCAGTGGTGACAGTGAAGTCATTTCCATCAGGGAGGCTGGGTTGGCACTGGCTTTGTATATATTTCATTTTATTGTTATTATTTTTATCAAAGCTGTTTAGTTTTCTTTTCCAATCTGTAAGTCTCACCACAGAGAGCATCTGCCTAGTTTCTCCTCCTGAATTGTTTGGGGCTTTCTTTTTGTATATAAACAGTAGAGAGACCTTAAATCACCTAACGCCGTACATATTTTAGCCATCTATACAACTCTGTGTATAAAATACACTTCAGATAATAAAAACTTCAGTTGTTAGCATGTCAAAGCAAGAACATCATAGATTATTTTCATGTGCAAAACATTTGAAATGAGATCAATGGATATAAATCAATCAATCAGCCCCCCTGCACACAGATGCACATTAAATTTAGGCAGCTTAGCTATTTTCTTTTTCTAACACTAATTAAAAACAAACAATCACCAAACCAAAACCAAATAATCAAAACCTATCAAACTCCTCACACAAGCAGCATTTTTAACCAGGATTGACAGAGCTGCAGTTTTCTCTGCAAACTGCATGACCTGACCACTTGCTAAGCAATCCTTATCACCACAGACCCCAAAGAATCCTTCGACGTTTAGGAGCAGAATGTTTTCTGCCTTAATTACATACATTTTAGGGACTGTGCTCTGCAAGACATACAAGAACCCTGAGAGCATTCTTTCTGAGGGATTTCTAAATCCTTGCCCATTATTCTGTCATCTAAGGGAGAGCAGGCTACAAAGAATCCCAAAGATCAACTTCGTGTAACCAAGAGCCTCTTAGATCGAGATAAGAGCTCAGCAAAACTCAGTTCCCCAGTTTTGTTGGGTGTTTGTTTTGTTTTAATTAAATACCTATAGAAAAAATACTACAGGTTGCTTTCCAGACCCTCCTTTAAACAAATAGAAGGAATAAGAGGAAAATGCCCCCTACCTTGTGTTTTGCTGAATGTTGAATGAGCTCTGTAATCAAAACTTTGTCCTGCTGCAGCCTCCTCTTCATAAGCTTGGAACAGTTGATATTGATGGCATCCAAGATGTGGGACGTATTGTATTCCACAAAGGGGCGGCTATCAATCAGCAGCAATTTTTCTGTACCACTCTCCAGCAAAGCCACCAACTTCTCGGCAACAATGAGTTGAGTCCTGATCATCTCATCGGCCATGACAACAATAAGGCCTCTTTCACCACCTCCCTCTCTAATTTGCTGCGATGATGTAATGGCTGTGTACTCAAAGGCTTAGCCACACCATTGTACTAGAAGTGTATGAGGTCATGCTGGTAGTGACTGGCAAAAGAAAAGTTAAACCCATTTTCAGAGAGAGCTCTTCAACTGAATGTCTCCTCCTGCTTCCAGTTGACGTGCTGTTACAAAGGGCTGGTTCCACAAAGCAGCCCCTCACATCTGATTCACGGGGAGATGACTATGGAGTAGCCATTTCACGAGTCAAACAAAAGATGCTTTCTGGCTGCCGCTGCATTACATCATTCTTTACCTTTGCTCCCACCCAACAGCTTTACACCGGACTAAGAGCCTGTAAGGAGGGGAAGATGGAAAAAAAAACCAACAAAACCAACATGAAAAACCAAACCGAAACAGAAAAAAGAGCCAAACCACCCAAAGAAAAACCAACCCACATCCAGATGAGGCCGAGAAATGTTGCAGAATAAAAGATTCCGCTCCTAGGGGCTAAGGGCGCAGTGGTCTGTACCATGGCAGACACACACTCCAGAGAAGTTCCCCTCTCTGCTGCATATGCCAACGCCTAGGGAGAGCATTTGCAACTACAGCCTCTGAATCTATTCCAGTGATCTTGCCTGGACAATTATCTTGTATTTCAGGCAACATACCCTGTCTTAATTGCAGACTTTTGTTGCCACTAGCTCTGCCTCTTCACGAGACTTTGTTAGAATATAATTAAGAGATACTGCCTTAGATCATGGCATTCATTTCACTAGTAAAACTAATTAAATGTGTTTCTGCATTTCAACACTTTGTAAGAAGTTGTAAAATTAGTCAGGATACGTTTTTAAAGTTTAATGCCTTGGAAAGTATTTCACAAACTAGCACTGCAAGTTGTGGAACTGAAACTGGATGGAAGAAAGGACAAAACTTACATCCACCTCTTCCCTTTAAGAAGATGGCTGAAGAAAACCCAGCAGAACAAGATGCTACATCAGGACACAAGCATTTTCTTTGAATTAATCATCAGACAGGGAACAGAGGCCTCATGCTCTGAAGTACAGCAGTCAGCACTTCTCTCTGGGGCGGGTGGGACAATACCATGAGGTACATTACACTTTTCACACGTGCTAAATAATAGCTGAAGCAAATTCTGCTTCTATAAAATTAGATCCTGACAGCATCTGAACCACATCAGTCCTCAGGAAGGAGCCACCATGGGGCCTCATCTCTAAGGGTCTCGGGGGCATTTTGGTACCTACAGTGCCACAGCTAGAGAGGCAACAGAAAACAAGCCAAAGCTTTGCTCCCACAGTTGAAAACTTGGTCTCCTAATGCAATCAGTTTTATGGTATTTACAGCAACAGCTGCCTGTGTAAGGCTGCAAACAACTGCTCCAGAGGAAAGACAAGCCACATGGTCAGCCACCTCAGGAATCAACTCCAGGAAGAGGGGACAGCTGAGGCTGGTGGCTTCTTCAACCAAGACAGAGGAGCACACAGGTAAGAGCCTGTATATGTGAGGCTAAGCCTGACAGAGGTAGTTTTTACTGAAAGTCCTGTTACAGCAGTGGGTCGGGAGTGTTTAGCAATGGCAAATCACAGGTCAGAAGATGTTTTACTTGTTAGCTATAGTGTAGAAATCTACGTATAAAAAGAAATCTTTCCAAAATTACATTCTGAAAACAAAGTATGACCTTCACTTTAGCAACCCAAAGAATAAAACTGAAAGTTATTTCGTGAGCATCATGCAGCCATAGAAGAAAAACACCAGTTTTCACACACAGTCATCAGGATGACAAAATGTGATTTTCTATTTGCCCTGACTCTTTAGTCTGATAGAGCTGGTGCTTTTAAGCTTGTCCAGATAAACAAAAGAGTACAGCAGGGAAGTGCAAGTTGCTCTAAACCACAGAAATTAATGGGAAAATTACTATACCAAGCCTTAATTAAACCTTAAAAAAAAGTTATCTTTGCAACCTGACTGGCAGGTGTGCTCCCCTCAAAGGGCAGTTGTTACACACCAGCCTCGGGAAGCCTGTGTCATTATGCAAGGGGTGGGGTGAGAAGTGAAACTCAGTAGCTGTGTCTGTTGGGTTTGTTTGGGGTTTTTTTCAGAAAGAAAAAACTATTCTTTTTTTTTAATTTCTCTTAACACATCCTGTCATTAATTTTGATGCTCTTTTATTCATATCAAAGGCTGCCAGATATAAAACCCACTGAAGTCAATGAAAACTTTTCCACTGGCTCTAGTGGGAATTGGCTCTAGCTTCTTTGTGAGCTAGACAGTTTGTTCGTGAACTAGACAGCTTGTTTTGATGGGTAAAATTGCTGACTTAAAGTCTGAGTAATAGCAGGAAAATAAAGCAGATGAGAAACTACAGAGCTCTCAAATGGAAGCTGATAAAAATATGCAATCTTTAATTTGCAACTTCATTTGGGGTGTATTTCTTGTGGTCTAAATGTTTATTGCTCACTATCTCAGCCTTCACTCTCATATGATTGAGGTTTGTTTCCAAAGACCCTAAAAAGAACTCCAACTAGTTATACATGGTGACCCAGTAAAGAGTATGTAAAGAACACAAGGCAGGTGGTGGACTACCAGTCAAGAATCCTTTTAAATAACACTCTAATGTATAGCTATGCATTAAGTTTCTGAAAGCATTCTGCTCATGGCTTGAAGGTTAAACCTAACAGTGATGTCACCTCGAATTACTGTGACTGAAATCCTGTTTTGACAGAAACAGCTCCTTTGGGCACGGGAGGAACATTATTTTTATCAATTATGGAGGGTTTGTTTTAATGCTGTTTCTGGGACTATCAGACTTTGGGACTCTTCCTCGGGATCTGTCTAAACAAGAGGAACTGGCAGTCAGCTGCTTTAGGTAAACACTGAAGCTCCTCTCCCCTTCCCACTCCTATCATTCAGCTGCTCTGAGGTCTTGAAGTCTCTGTTTCATTTCTAATTATAGTTTGTAAAATGCTAACATTCAGTTTCTTGACTGTCCCCTTTCTGCTGTGCTACTTGTGACTTAGACTGCAGTGGTATGTACTGACACCATGGAGTCTCATAAAATGATGTCATGGACTGTCTCACCCTAAACAGGCCATTGTGGTGCCAATCCTCAACCCAGGACACCAGCTTAGGCACGGGATGCTCCACACTGAAACCAGGATTACAGAAAGGGATGAAGTCACTCACATGCAAACTGCATGGCTTCTTCCACCTTGCAGAGGGACTGCAACTGCTTGCTACCTCTTCTTGTAAAGAAGAGAATTAAACTTTTAACTCACTGTAAAACTAAAAAGATCTGTTCCAAACTTGCCTGGTATCTTTACAGTTCCTCCATGTTGTCTGAAAAATCAAAACAACAAACCTCCTACTATCTTCCATAGGTACAACAGTGGATCTCTAATCTCATACGTCCACATCATGCTGCCACAGAACTACAGGAGCTCTCTTCCCCTCAGGGATTCCTGTCCTCATCCCAAACATCCCAAATGGCTCGGGTGGAGCAAAGCAGACGACTACATAATGGGAAACCTGGCACTTAAATTGTGCGTGTGATTCTTCAGTGAAGACAAACTCACATTTTCTATGCACTTCTAATTTCTTCTCCTACCACTTTGACTCCAAACAATTCATAGCAGGATGCTTGTTTGAGTTATCTCAGCCTTTGACTCATAAGACAACAACTATTTTTAACGAGGCAGATGTAGTAAGAATATATTTTAAAAGGTCTCACAATGACGCCTTGATTCTATCTTGGTTAAGGAACTCACAAACACCTTCTAGAAGCCTTGCTGCAACCTCTGGAAGACTTCTACCTCACGTAAGAAGATAATCTTGAAGTTGAACCTTGGTGTCATAAAGGCTCAGCAGTTTTGCTCCTGACGTCAGTGATAGCTGCTTGGTCAGGTACCCGCAGTAGGGCTGCCGCACATCACCGCTGCGAGGCAAAATGCCAACAAAGATTTGGTTTAGAAGGTCCTGAAGGGCAGCTTTTCAATACTCAGCCTGAGATACCTGAAAGAGTTGATTTTTTAAAAACCCCAACGTGTATTTTTCTGCTTTTGAGAGGAGAACACATGCACATAGGAGAAAAACACTATCCTCCCCTATGGTCAAATTCCCTTTCATATTTCTCAGAACGGGCACCAGAATAAAACAGAAGCCCAAAAGCTGAATCAAAACATAGCAGTAGGAGATTCTAAACTGCAGGACAACTGCCACTGCTGGCACATCAGCTGTTTTCAGAAGACTATCTGGCTTCAGTGTCACTTTGCTGGGAGCTGCCAGTGATTCAACAGCCAGTGGCAGTAGCATCAGCACCAGTCCCACAGCCACACGTGATACTCAACAAAGAAGCCCACACCAACTCCTGCATCTGAAAGATGGATCTGAGGATCAGCAGGAGAATTCCTGCTCCTGCAAGATGATTTTTCCCCCACCCCAACAGCTTTGACAGCCACACCATTCCTCCACCATCCTCAGAAAGACTGGAAAAAAAAAAGCTGTTCTGGACCTATGCTACTAGAGACTGAGTGACAGATACTCAGATACTTCTGAATTCATCAAGCAAACCAATGAATTCCAGAGGTCAACAACTGTATAATAAAGTATAAAGCCTGGGGTGGGGGGAAAAGTAATTGAGGTTACAAGAAGCCTATGTCTTGCCTACAATTGTGCTGACCACCCAGGGGTGAGATTACAAATGCTTGTGATGTAAAAGAAGAACTCTGTTAAGAAGGGCTCGTTGGTGTTCCTCAGCTGAGGGGAATAACAGTGTCTTTTGGCTCTTCAGATGACTCAAAAAAGTGTCATCATCACATAAGCATATAATTTCCTCACGTTGGTTGGGGGGGAAGAGCACAGACTTTCCCCCACCTTCCCACACAAATTCCACTTTGGTGAAAGAGCGCAGAGCGGCAAGGAAGTCACTCAAGTAGAAACAGCAATTTTTAGCTATTATTGTTTTTTAAATGTCACTTTTGTACCATGATCATTAAAGAGAAGCAGTTTTAAGAATTTCACCCTGCTGCTTTTGCTTAGCTGCATGATCAGAATGGCTGCTTCCTCTTCTCCTTTCAGCTCATGCTTATTTTAGACCTGTAGATGCAGTGAAAATGGATAGTGTTCATTTTCTCTTCCTTGTACAAACAGCAGCCACGTGCCTTTTAGATTCCACGCTGTACCTTCATGAGAAAGGTAAGTATAATCTATTGGAATAAAATAGATGAAGGAGAATTTTCTGCTTAGGATTCTCTCATCCTTCATCCCTCTTGACTAATCACTCAATTTTGTGCACCATCACCAGCTTGAAGCAATAAGCCAGATTATCATGACTTGCATTTACCAAGAAGCCAACCTTTGACATTCACTGTGGAACAATAAACATTTATTAGGTTTTATAGCAGGAAAACCTGGCTGATAGGATATGAGCTCATGGGAAACGTTAGAACATGCTGTTGATACGTTACATCACTCCAGTCAACAGCTCAGAGACTTTATCCAGACCTCTCTTCTCCACCCTTACAAGCAAGAAGCTCTTTCCAGTTCAAAATACTACTTCACTGCAGGTTCACAGCATGTAGTTCTGTGACACTCAGAATGAAAGTTTACCTAATGCCCTCCAGAGAAACACTGTAATACATCACATTCTCAGTTTCCTATTGCCTGGGACACTAAGCAACCAGGAAAAGTGGCAATGGGTCTTTAAAAGACGATTCTTGTTTGGTGTCAAAAGCAGTTACTCACCTACATTTGAGTCAAAATGTAAACAGGCTGAAGAGGACAGAGGGTGGTCCACATAGAAAGGCCAGCAGAGGGAAATACCTAAACAGAAAAAAAAAAAAATCCTTAGTCTTAGAAAACAAACAAAAAAAACCCCAGAAAACTGATTTAACATTTTTCAGTGCAGTCATTTTCTGTGAAACTCCCCCAAAGACATGAACACCTAGGTGAGAAGAGGTTTACAAACGCCAGCATTTGTTTACATGGGAAGAATCTGAACTATAAAGTTATATTATGCTGATTTTTGAAAAGAAAAGAGAAAAAAAATAAACACACAGCAAATCTCTTCGCTCTGAAAAAAGAAAAAAGGTGGAGGCACTTAAAAAAATACCAGCCAGCAAACTCCCCAGCAGTAGCCTTCAAACTCCCTGCTAGGAAACTAATCTGTAACTGGGGTTCACAAGTGATGCTTTTGCATAAATTCAGGCATCTTCACAACCTCTTGTTCTGTGCCTATTAATAAAGGAGATTGCCATAAGTAAGTCTGATTACAGCTATATCCTGCACGGGCAAAGACTAACAAACAAGAACATCTTGGGTTATTAATCCCACCACCACTCATGCTGAAAAAGTCACCACTGGGAACTGGGACACTGGCATCCCCAGTCACTGCAACTTCGACACAAAGCACCTGCTGTTCCTACAGGAACAAATTAAATTATAACCTTTACACGAGGAAATAAAAATAAAACCTTTACACGAGGAAATAAAAATCAAGGCATTAGTGTCAATTCCAAACTGTTTCCTGGGAAGCTAAAAACAAGATTCAAATCATCGCTTTCATGAGATGACAGCTCTGCTTAATCACTGCAATATAAACCATGATAACAACTTATTGCCAAGTGCTGCCTCGTTACGAAATCCAGGAGTGGCTCCAAGCCACGTAGTAAATGATTTGTGACAGCCACGAAGAGCCACCGCAGCGGAGGGCTGAGCACATGATGACAGCTGGTGAACAGATTCAGAATCCACATCACCTGAGGAGGAAAGGAGCTACAGGAATCCCCTCCCTCTCTAAGCAACTGCTCCAGGTACCTTGCAAGTGCCAACAGTAGAACCTGGAGCTAGAGCCCCTCAGACAGTAAATAGAGAGTCTTCTACATGGAACACGCTCTGCTCACCGAGACTGACACCTTGACTGGGACTTGTTTGTCCCTAGGAGGTCCCAGGCTGGAGATCCTGTCCCTTGTCCATCATAAGTTCACCAGAGCAGCAGGGCAGGGAGGTGGATGAGATCTGTTGAAGGTCTGTTTCTGCCCCTGCCTGCTCCAGCTAGCAGGTACTCTTCCGAGCCCCAGGAAGCTCTGCAGATCTCCCTCACTACTTCCCTTAGTCCAGCAGCAGAAGGCAATGGAGAACAAAGAGAAAGCTCATTCTACCCATTGTAGTGTCTACACTTAGCCTGTACCTGGGGCTAAACTACAGCAGTTACTCTACCACCCTGTAGCCCCTCCCCAGCCAAGGAAAAGGAGAGGAGGAGACTCCCAGGTTGAAATGAAAATGGATTTAACAAACAGCAAGCCTAATACCAATGCCAGTATACAGTAAAGAAAGTTATACTCAGCCTGGCAAACATATGGTGATCACACCAAAATGGGAAGGCAGTCCTCAGGAGCAGGGCCAGGAGAAGCCTGAGCAGAAGACCCCAAGAAGGAGACCCTCTGTCCTCAGCAAACTTCCCCCTCGATACTGAGCATGACATTTATGGTCTGGGATACGCCTGGAGGCAACTGGGATCAGCTGCCCTGGCTGGCTCCAAGCTGTAAACGGCATGCAGACCATGCTGGCCTAGGATTCTCTCCCTGTAAAACCCGGACTAGCTACCACCTCAGGAAACTCTGCGCTATTTTTCCCACTTTAATGACCAGAACTATATCAGGAGTTTAAAGCAGCCCCCAAGAGCCCTCTTTGCACCACTGGGTGTAATTAATTCTGTTTAAGAGCATATGAGAAACAAAGCATACACTTGATTTCACCACAGTTTACTGGAAGGAGGTGTCACATTTTTAGAACAGAATCCACTCATGATTGAAGACCGAGCTGCTGCAAGTTCAACCATAAGCATTTAGTACATTTGGAAATTCCCTGGCAATGCTGTTAAAGGAACAGACATTTCCTGTAATTTTCAGAAACATTTTATATCTCCCCTCCTCCTTTTTAGCCTCGGTGGTAGAGAAGGGGGAGGGAGAGGATACCATATTACCATTAAGTGAAATATGAATGAGCCACCCAAGTTTAAAGTGGAAACTTCAGCTATTTATGTTCAGGATAAAGTTAAAAAAAAGGAAAAAAAGAAGTCTTTCATCATTAAGAGGACAGGATTTTTCTGCTGACTTTAGGAAAAGAAATATACGTCCTTTCAATTACGGTGAATTACAAAAGGATATAAACTTGCCTTTCTACTTACCTCAGGCAAGTAAGAAGTCCTCCAGGCCTTATTTAAATACTTTTTTCTATTTTCCAGAATTAGAAATGCAAGCTTTTTTTTTTTCCCCCCTCCTCTCTTGCTCAGGGCCCCCCCTAAACTGCAGCAAAATGAACTCAACCCGTTGGGTCACACAGAACGTTCTATCTGGCATAGAATTGACAATTTTTACAGTAAGTTATAAAATTTCATTATCTCCAAGTCTAATGAAATCCAGCCCAAAGTCACAGCACGTAACCTAAGACTTCACAAACCCAGTTAGAACCAGAGGACAGCTGAGCATCCTCACAAGACACACCACGAGTGCTGTTTGGTCCTGCACACTGAGTGGTGAAGCCTCATCATTTAGTTGTGACACTGCCAAAGGCCACACCTGCCTGTCTGTACCAGCTACTGCACTTTAGCTTTTGGTTCAAAGACACAAAGTAGAAAAAGAGGGGTTGCAATACTTTATAAATCTTCAAGCTGTTGAAAGTCCAGCATATCCTCACTCTTTGTAGAGCAAGACAGCTTTACAGCAGTCCCTTTCAGAACACCAAGGTTTCCATCTGCTACACAACCTGTGTGTCCTGCACTGACTGACCTTGTTCTGCAGCATTGCAGACCAACAAACAGGGACTTTTCTATTTGACGTGTCATCTTTTTGCTGAGAAACACATTAGAAGGAGTGCTGTGAAGAGTAGCACTAAATAAACATCGGGCACAGCAGCTTTCATAGTCCATGCCACTTCTTTAAAAGGCTTCCCATGAAAGAAGGTAAGAAGGGACCGTGAGGGTCTTCAGATAATACTGGTCTGCAAGTAAGAAGCCAAAAGTTAAAATAGAAAAAAAAAAGTAACTGATCTGCTTTGTGGTCACTCTGTGATGACAACAGAAGGTTTGAAGATCTGAAGCCTTTGTACAACAAGCAGGATGGATTAAAGGCAGAGGATAATGATGGTGATTTCATTAAGGAAATAAATCAGAATAGCTTCTGGGCAAGGCAGGGGTGAATTTCTTGCAATAGACTTTTTAACGACTTCTCAAATTAAACTGAATGACTAAAGATCACAGTGAGTCAGTCACCTGTAAGAGCAAGAGATGTGTCAAGTGCTTCCCCAGTATGGTACACTGGGGGTTAAATGTTCTGGTCTTTCACCCATTTGAGGAAATGACACCAGTTCTCCCGGAAGGCAACATGCACATTCAACCCCTTCACATAAGGGCATGAGAAAGTTTAGAAGGAATTTCTTTTATTTTTTTAATTTATTTTTTTTAAACTGTCAACATTAATACTTTGTTTTTTCCTGCTTGGGTCCAAAAATACAGTGCATTGCATGCATGTCCTGTCAGCTGTACAGAGAAACAACTAGAAGTTCAAAAAAAACAACCCCAAACCAACCAGATCTGTTGTCAACCCCATTTAAAAAACAAAACAAAATTAATATTTTAAGAAGTTTGTGCTACCTAGTGATAAAAGCACACAGAAGCACCTTCAGGAGGGATGTTGGGCCAAATAAAACATGGACATGACACATAGGTAAGCTCGGTCCTACTCAGGAAAGCACTTAAGTTTAAATTGGTTTCTCAAATGCCATTTAAATGGCAAGGAAACTGAAGAGATGGTGGAAAAGAATGAGTTGGTACGGCCCAGTTATCTTGAGGTGGGGGCAGAGAAGGAAACACAGAGGTATATCTGGTGCACAGCAATGACTCCCAACTAACACAGTGGAACAATTCAACTTTCTAGGTGGAAATTAAACAGTTGCAGTAGCCTTGTTAAGAGGTCTCCTGTTCCAGGCTGTGCAGAGTGGGAAAGGCTACGTGCTAGGATGTGGAGTGACTGCTGAATTGAAGATTAAACCCAGAAAATTAATTAACAAACTCCTAGATCCAGACAATGGGGACCCAAATCTCCCACCATGGCATAATGCTCCAGAGAGCTCACCCACTGGGAGCAGAACATGCTTTCATATCTATCTGTACTGACAAGGGCAATTCTGATGGCCTGCTTGTTACAACTGCTTTGAAATTTTAATTTCATTGACAAGATGGTACCAACAAGGCCTCAGTTCAGGGAAAAAAGTAGAAGCCATGGAATCTAACTGAGCCTCGCTCCAGGTAACATGCCCTGGTACATCTTTCCCAAAGGATCCCAAGTGTTTCTTTGAATTTCAGTGATGTTCTACAAGAGGGGAACCAGAGGTCTGAAAGGAGAAGCCATATGTATCTTTACACCAGAAAGGGAGAGCAGAGGGTGACTTGTGTCCCTCAGCTGTGCCCCTCACATCACTATAAACATTACCATTTAAGTAGAGGCAGAAGAGTGATGTAACCACAAGAGATATTAATCCCCCTTGAGAACAACTGACAAAATGTGACCACCACTACATCTAGTTTTAGGGATAAATAAGAATTAAAAGGGGTGGGGATTTTTTGAATTTTGAAGAGCAAAAGTGTGCAAGAGCAAACTGAGGGAGTAAACTCTGTTGTTACCTGATACAAAAACCAGGGTCAACAAGAAATGTTTTGTAGCAGCCTTGCTGGGCTTCTAACAGGTTTTCAAATAGCAAAGAGAAACAAAATGTAATCCCTTAAATTACATTTTTATTATCCTGTTTGGAGTGTGCTTATAGGCATGCACAGCTCCATACAAATCTACAAAGAAGATGTTCTATCTCTCTAGAATCTGTAGAGGTGCTTTGTTCTACACAGCCCTTTAAAAAGCAAACAGAAAGGCAATGATCGTTGTCAAACTCATCCCAAGCTAGAAGAGTTCAACAGTTTTTTGCAAAAAATGAAGAAATCTATCAACAGAATGGACTAAAATACTTGGAAAGAAGTTTATTATCTGCAAACTGCAAGGGTTTTGTATTTCTCTGGTATTCACCAATGGAAGAAGGACCAGATAGTTGTCAATGAACGAGGACAGATCAATAACTAATCCTGATTGGTCTGAGAACAACTTACTGATTATACATGAATTCCTGCTGATGCCACTGCCAAGTGTTCTGAGCATTTCCAGCCAGACTTCCAGTCCTCACGTGAGCAGCCCTTAGGAACAAGTTCGGTTTTGGTACACAATCCTGAGGTTTTTACCTCCAGGAAACTGATCCTGAAGGATAAAGGTATATGATGGGTGGTCCTTAATCACTTCCTTTATGTGAAGATTGAGGTCAGAGTGGAAAAAGAGCCAAGGAAGGAAGTCTGCAGCACCCCTCAAAGACACACGCACGCACGCACACCCCTTCCTGAGCAACTCCTCTGGACAGTTTGGAGGGTTAACGTGCAGTTTAAGCAGTCAGAGGTCTGGATAAACAGCTTGCACAAGCAATACACTGTGCTATTAAGTTTTTAGAAGTGACTTAAAAATTAGGTCAGTCTAATTTGTGGCTGATACTTTGTTCTTTCACTACTATGAACTCACAATGATGTCAGTCTCATGTTCAAACATGCCACAGTTAGCAGCGTACAGGCTTCCTGAGAGACTCTCTCAGCCTTCCTTTGTGCAAAAGGTTTCTGCCAGATTCTTAGCTCATACTTCACTGACTCAGGCATGCCACTCCAGTTTCAAGGGAGTTATACTGGCTTCCTGTCAAATACTGCACAGTTTGATGGTTTGGGGTTTTTTTAATACTTTACTGACTAAAAGTTTAATGTAGCCACTTCAGGTTACCATTTTAAGCTTCATCTTCACTCCACAAGATCCAGAAGAGAACTGGCCATCAAAAGGTGTGAGAAATGGGTGTTTTCAACTAAATTCTACCCACTTTTCAATACTTCAAGGGGTCTTATAAGAAAGACAGAGACTTTTTATCAGGCCCCGTCGTGACAGGACAGGGGACAATGAGTTTGAACTGAAAGAGGGTCAGTTTAGATTGGACATGTGGTTGGATGGACCTATGAGCAACCTGGTCTAGGGGAAGGTGTCCCTGCCCATGGCAGGGGGAAGGTCCCTTCCAACCCAAGCCATTCTGGGATACTTCCCCATCCTTACCTGATCAAAAGAAACCCTAGATGTTCCTGTATTCCACCCCAACTCAGCTAACTCTTCAGGTTTCAATGCACCACACTGAACTGGAATTTCATACAAAAATGCTTCTTATGCAGCCATCCCAAAAAAGCAAAGTGTACTGGCATTTAGAAGCTCTTCTGTCTGCCTAACTTTTGATGTTCAAGGAAGTTATCTTTTCCTTATTATTTCTGACACAAAACTTGTCACCATGCTTATGTATGTTAGCAAAGACAACAGCTTGTGAAGCACAAGGACACTGTAAATTTGTCCAGCTATAAAACTTCCAATGATCCTTGGACCCATCAGGAAGCTTTTGCAAGCATCTTTAACTAGACCCAAGCAAAGCAGCTGTTAGAACCACCACTGCTGCTTGTTTTGCCTGAACAGCAAAATTAAACTGAAAAGGAGAAGAGATTTTTAAAGCAGCTATTAGCCCCTTCCACTTCAGAGCAGGAGACCCACTCTGAAGTGCCACCCTACCTCTCCCCCACTGCTTTTCTCTCCTCATCCTCTCAGACAGGCCAAACCAGCCTTTTGAGTGGCCACTCTCTTAACTTGAGGGCACAAAAAGAATCTCAGGTGGGAGCGAAGGAAAGCCATCCAAAAATACAACACCAGGTAAAAAGAACATTTCACCTTTTGAAAAGAGCCATCTGGGAGCTCATGCTTTGCCATCCAAATTCTCACCACGTAACTCAGGTTTATGCCTGTCACTAAATGTCCCTAACATTCTGTGCATCCTTACTGCAGTCAACCTGTTTTTCCCACTGCAGCAGCCACCACAGAAACTCCCACCTCACAAACACCCAGCTGGAGCAGAAGGAAGTGAGGAAAAGGGGGTGACCCTGTATGCTGCTATCACATTTCTCTTTGGGCTACACTATGAGATACATCCTACCAGCCCGGACTCTCCCACTCCCTGTGTTTCCCAAGTGGTACAGACATTTTTATTTGGGTTTTTGTTTCCTTGCTTTAAGCTATCACATCAGTATGTTCAAACCTGCATTCTGCATCCATGGAACAATGCAAGAATCCTTACCATGATTAGAAAAGCATCCCACTCCGTGTCAGGAAAGGATGTGTTATCTCACAGCCATTTTCAGCACCACATTAAATTCCAGCTACTCTTAGAAAGAAAACACACAGAGGTGGTTCCCAAGAACTACGCATCCAACAGATCCCCACTATTACTGCTGCATCTGCAACTGCCCAAGGATACAGGAAAGGCAAGTCTTGCCAGGAGAGGTGACATCTTTCAGAGAGCAGTTAATAGGGAGAGATAAGAAGGAGGAGGGCACGAACTCCAGACTGCACAAGCCCTTCCTCACACACGCAGACGTGAAACAGAACCAAATAGTGATACAGAAACAGAAGTCAAGGCTTACAAAACATCTCCATATCCAGCCTGTCCCTCTTCCCAAACAGGAAGAGAAGTCCAAAGCACATCCCGAAGTATGTCATAAATTACCCAATGAATCATATTCCTCATGGAAACCGTCTGGCTGAAGCCACACCACTGAAAATAGGCAATAAAAGACAGAAAGAAACCTAAAAGATACCCTCAAAGAAAGAACACTCTCCCCTCCCAAAATTCTTGGAGTTAATACCAAAACAAGAAAATCCTGAAGTCATCCTCACAGGTTTACTAGATTTGTGCTATATTTTTCCCATAAACAAAACTTTCTCTGGATTATCAAGTTGTTTATTTTTACTAACTCAAACTTGACCTAGACCTAGCTTTATATTCACTGCTTTTGTTTCAAGCTTTAAGTGGGGTTTTTGTTCCTGAAACCTTGCCTGCCTTCCCCAAAGGGCAAGTTTAAATCAGTTTTAATCAGTTTTAAAAGGGAAGAAAGAAGAAAAAATAATCCCTCTCCCTACAAACCTTTCTTAGAGCCCGAGTGAAAAAAAGTTTGTATTTTCTGGGAAGAAAAAGCAACAAAAAACACAACACCAACAAACAAAAGAAAACAAACAAACAAAAAAAGGAGCTAACAACCACTCCCCCCACTAAAAAACAATAAAGCACACATAAAAAAAGGAGAAAAAATACAAAAATGATAGTTTCCTTAAAAGTATTATTCAGGTTGCTGAAAAGCTTTTCCCATTTCCAGTTACAACTAAAAATGTACTGCATGACTCAAAACTAGAACTAGAAGTTTCATTCAACAATGCTACAAGGAAGCAATAACTTAGCTCTTCTAAAGCAACAACAACTTTCCTTTAGTTCAAAGCTGACTTAAAGGTATCCGTGACAAACACAGCAAGTGGGATTGGATGCAATTGCCTTTATAAAGTCATGACAGTGACCAGATGTAGCTGATGTGTTAGTTACCTGGGGTTTTGCTTTGTTGGTTGCTTTTTTACACTTTTCTTTAGGTTAGTTTGCCAGCTAGAGTGGTGCATGCAATTAGACTCTCCGTGGGAACTCCGAGTGGTGTGAAAAGACTGATCCTGGTGGAGATGAGGAGTCATGGCAAAAACACACCCGAGAGAAGCCAACTTCTACCTATGAATGACAAAAGCACTTCAGATGTACTGACTTAGGTTGGAAATCGTTTCCAGAAGAGACTTTATCCTTGGCTGCAATTGCCTTCTCTGATAGGATTATAGCAGAGGTCAAAACGTGCAGGAAAAGCGCTGAACGCAGCCACAGAAGCAGAGGTCACCAGGAAAGAGGGGAAGGAGAAGTGCTCCTCCCACCCCCTTCAGGCTTCCTCCTCTGCAGCCACACCACCAGGCTCAAGCTAGAGCAGTAAATTCCTAGGGTGCGTGCTTCCTACATGAAATAACCTATAAGCTGGCATCTGGGAAAAGTCAAGCACAAATCTAAAAAGAAAAAATTCTTTAGAGCATCTGAATTTTAATTTAGCTTAGAGGGCTTTGGATCAGGCAAAATAAAAAAAATAACAACCCCAAACTATGAGTTAGATCTAGAAAATGTATCCAGTCTACCTGTAGCTACAATGTCTATTCAGAACTAAAACATTTTTCTCTAATCTTGTTCACACCATCAGCTTGATGCATAGTTTTGCCAAGGTTCAGCTTTCTGGCACTCTACTGAAAGCATAACCACATAAGACCATCTTGAGAACCAGCTTTAGGTTTGGCAGGGAGACCACCTGGCATCAAAGATATTCCTATCGGTAAGCCTCCGGCCATATGCCTGAATTTTACTCAAAAAGCTGCATAATAATAACAACTATTATTATTTTAAAATGTGTTTGGCAGCTAAAAATCTTCTGATGTTCCATGCATACTTCAGTGGAGGGACAGACAGCGTGCAGAGGAGATGCTTAAATCTAAGGCTCGGGAGTTAGCTCTGAATCAAACCACCAGCTCAAACAAGCCTTGGTAGAAAGGATTTATTTGTGTGGGCTCATCCAACAGCTTGGCTACAGAGCTTTCCATACTCTCTCCATGGCACCCCACGGTGTAGGTCAAGTAAAACTCAAGCTGATAACTCCTTTCAGCACAAGTGTAGAATCAAGCATGAGAAAGCAGCTGTGTGAGGACTGCTCGCACTGCGTCCGTGTTCTTCTGCAGCACGATAGGGATAAGCACCTTCCTCGGGGCTGTACTCACTCACTGGAGGAGTAATTATTTAACCACAACCCCATCTGCTTTGCATTCCCATTAAAGAAATTCTAATGCAAAAAGTAAGAGCTTGGCTGGGAGTCCTTGGCCCAAATATCCTCTTATCAGCTCTACGCTGCTTGCCAGGTCATCGCTGCTGGTACTTCAGATGTTTGTAGCAGACAGACTGTGACAAAGCCAAAGAACTTTGTCATTAAAGGAAAAACTTTGAGCCTAACAGTAGAAAGTGCTCTCTGTGCTTCACTCACCTTATCAAGCTATACTGTACAGACAATTGAAATTAATAGAAGGATTCTTAGGAAGCTCCAACTTTGGAACTGTGTTTTTTCTCTGCTTCAGGTGGACTGGAATAAGGAAAACAGCAAGGAAGAAAATTTATGCCCTTAAGCCCCTCACAGACACAAAAAGGACTCCCAAGGGAAACCAGCCCACTACAGGCAGTAATTCAAGCAGTACAGATCTACCCAGGAACATCAGCTGCACTTCTACCTGCTCTGAGGAGTTACCTTCACTACCACAGAGAAGCAGGATCCTGCTCTGCCTTAGCTACTTAAAGGCATTTGAGCTGTTTCCTCTGAAAGGAATAAACACACAAAGCTCACCAGCTCCAAGAACATCTGAAGGAAAAGAAAAAAAATCCCCTCATGCTGTTACCACTCAACAAAGATAAAGACATGCAAGAAAATGTCCCACTCCACTGCATTTTGCACTTACTACCGTGCGTAGCTCCCATGACTCAAAGCAGTGGCTCCCAGACAGGCTGCCAAACAGTCTAGGTAAGGTTCTATTTTGATAAAACCATAGGCATATCCAGAATTATTCTGGTGAACAACTGGCACCAAGCGTATGATTTACTAACTAACTCGGAATTCACATTTTGTTACAGGGGTAAATTATCACAGAGGATCAGACAACTAAGAATCTAAATATGGGTGCCTTCTCTCAGTATTTTTAAGGCATGATCAAATGCTCTTGGGGCCTTTCACAGGCTGTCTATCCATCCAGCACGTCAATTCCCATGGTACTCCACCCAGCCCTTGCTCTTTTCAGACATTTAAATGCATTCAGGTTTACCCATGAGAAAGCTTTTTCTCAAGAGTAGGTTCCATGTCTGAACCCAGCAATTAGATTAACAATAGTTTCAGACACATACAAACTTGCAGAATCCATCTCCATACTCCTGATGCCCCAAGCAGGAATGGTGGCTTGCATCCACCGTGGCAGAAGCATTCAGGACAGCAGTGTGTGAAGAGCCAGGAGGTAACACAGCCATCAGGGTTACAGAGATGGGCATTTTACACTTGTCTCACAACAATCAAGAAAATCTTGAAGTTCAATGATTATGAAGGAGAAGAGAAACAATGGGCCACCTTTTATGCTTCACAGGTTTCAACTAAACCATAAAGAACAAGAGATTAAGCCTCCTGGAAGATCTGGTAATTTTCTTACCCTGTTTATATTACTGTCATGATCAACTGTGTTTCAATGTTCATTTTTTTAATCTAGAGAGAATCCACTGTAAAGCTATGAACACAGCTAACTCATTTGAGGTTGACATCCACGTGAAGCAATAAAGGAATTTGTGGCATCCTATACAAACTGTTCAGTGAAAACCCCACATTAAGTGGCCCATCAAGTGCTAATATGCAAAGACACAGTCAGATGTGAAAATTCAGTCAGAAAATTTGTCCTTTTGTTGTAGCTTTGAGTTTTCTACAAGGAAAAAAAAAAAAAAGGAAAGAAAAATAAAAACCCACCCTGAAAGCAAATCTTAATTTAACACAGACATGTGCACTACTTCACTAAGTTCACAGAGAACACAGTAACAACAGTGGTGAAAGAGATGTGTCTTGCCAGAGCAGAAACAAGTTTACGTGACATGTTTTGGGGACTGACAGGAGCCACCACCTGTAAACCCATCACTTGGACACCTCATCCGTCTCAAAATTCAGCCCTGGTAAAACCCCCACAGCAAACCTGAGCATACATTAAGGAAACAACCACTGCTCCTGACAGGGCTCAAGAGATAAGATAGGAAGATGGGAATTAGCAGCAGAAGGTACAGAAGAAAGAGGGTTTTGATGTTTAAGAGTTACTTTGAAGAGGTCATCTTGTGCATGCCAACTGTTGGCAGTCACCAACAAAAATAAATTCTTGCTGTTAACAGAAGTAGCTGAAAAGACAGGGAACTGTAGATGTTACTACACTTTCTTCTGGGTTTTAACCACTGCACACTGCAGTAAAAAAGGCGACAGAAAGACGAGGTGATTAACTGATGGCCAGTCTAGAACACCCTGTCACTAGCTGATGGATTCACCTACAAATCAAGTTACTGAATGGTGAACTAATTTCTAGCAGCCCAATGAAAGAACTGAAAAATGTGCCCCAGCCAAGAGGCTCTCCTTTTTGCATTCCCTTTTTTTTCCAGCTTCACCTCATGGCAGATTTCTCCCTAGACTTCTACATCAAAGCTTGAGCTGTACCCTGCCTATTTTTTTTACATGGTATTAAAACAATTTGAACACCACAGATGAAAAATGCTCAGGGAGGCACACGATTGCCTTTCAGTTGTAGCACAGCAGCATTTCCTTTGGCTTGACCATGCTGCTCACACCTACGCAGAGCACTGCAGCAAATGGAATTTCCTAAACATGATCCTTTGACCAGATGCATCTTTATTTTCATCTTAAGCCATAAAAACACGAGACCTTCATCTATCTCACACTCCTTCCAAACACTGCCTCAAAATCACTACTTGGCAATGTCTATGCTACAATGTCTACTTTGGCATGGGTACTAAGACCAGAATTGCCTCAGTGAGCATCACTCCTCTCTGCCTCTAGGACCACCAAACACAGCAGAGTCCATGGTCTGTGACTGGCCTCCTGACTTCTATAATAAATATCTGCATTGAAGGGATACTGAAAAAAAAAAAAAAAAAAGGGTCTATGAAGTAAAAATAAACTGTGACTCCAGTTTTAGATGCCAAAGCAAACAAGATTAGTACTCCATAAAGAAAATAACTAAGTTATTTACCACTTTGGAGTTACACCAAGTAGTTGACACAACCAAGCTAAAGCCCAGGATTTGGGTATATTTTCATTACAACTTGGTTTTGAGTAATTTGGTCTCAAGACAGCACTGGTTTTTGCATGAAAAAGAAAGAAAGAAAAAAAAAAGATGCAATCTTCAAAACCTTTTCTCTGCTTCTGGAATAACACTTCTCAATCATTTCACAACAGGGACCTTGACAGGAAAAAAAATGTATTAAGAAACAAGTATTTTGATAACAAGTTCTCTGTGTAGTGTTTCAAAACAATTTTATGCTTGCAGGGATGCCATGTCGTTCTGGACAGAGAGTATTTCAAAATCAAAACCTATCAGGAAGGAATTAAGAGAACCATGCTCCCCAAAGAGGGAAGGCAGCTGATACAGAAGTGAAGAGCACACTGTACTAGGAGTCCAGCCTTCCTCACTCCTTTAGTCAGTGAAATGGCATTATATTTGAGGTCAGCCAAAGCATGCTGCATATGAGGAACCATTAGCTGCCATGAAGGTTGATGAGGAAAAGTCTTTTCCTAGGGGAAGATATAAACAAACCAACCCCCAAAAAAGTCCATATGTGGCTACTGGGAGGAGAGGAGGAACAAGAGGAGGAAGAAACCACTATGAATCTGGTGTCTTGAATTCAGGAAAACATCAGAGCTGTTGTAAATCTTGTAAATAAAAGAACTAAACAAGGAACCACAACAAAAAGAGGGAAGAGTCAAGACAATTCTCTTCTGAGAAGGAAGTAAGGGGAATACCGTGTCAAATGCAAAAAGAATCTAATTTGATGAAAGACCATCCACATTTCAGTTTAGGCTTTGAACCATGGCAGAACAAGCCAAGGGACACTTTTTGTTCCATGTTTGTTACCTGGAAATAAGAAACTAAGCTTTTCCCCTGCTCCTCATTAGAATGATCTTAGTACTCAGTCAGAAAGACAGTTTAGCATCTGCATCAGCTCCCCACTAAGCAACAGTGGTCACAATACAGCCGAGTTCAGCACACTCCTGGAAGGAATCCTACCAGAGCTAGCACCACACCACTGTGTTTCAGAAATGGTGCTTAAGACACTGCCGGGCCAAAAGATTCTCCAATTCAAGAAGAGAGAGGAAATTAAAGTGCATGTTTAGCTCCCAGCTGAGGCTGGAAGCGGCGGAAGGTATACATACCGCTTCACAAGGAAAGGGAACAGGAAGCCAGGGAAGAAAAGAGTCATTATGTTCAAATGGTAACATTTTCGTGAGGTTACACAGGCCAAATGAGCATATCCCAGAAAAATGTCAATCCAAGCCTGGGTAAAGAAACAGAAAGCAGAGTAAGTGACAGCAGATAGAAAAAGAAATAAAAAAACCCCAACAACTTCAGAAGAGCGAAGAGTATCAGACTGGAAAATGTATCAAAGCAGTAAGAAAAATCATAAGAGCTCGTGCACAAAAATGGATGGGTGCAATTAAATTTGATAGTAGCAACTAGATAATAAAAACCAGAGCAAACCCACGTTTCTCTGCAAGAGCTTCTCCCGCACAGGATGCTGGTAAAAGATAAGTTCAAGATGGACTAAGTCTACTGTCAGGACTGACCTATTAAAAGAAAAAAAAAAAGCTGATGTACTAACAGTAGGCTACCACTGTCAGAGACAGTTAGGGAGACAATTAAGAATCCAGCCGAAGAGGCTGCTTGCAAGGTCGTTCTCTGACTGAAGTATGAGCAGTCATAAAAACTACTTGAAGCAGCAGCCTCAGAGGAGCAGCTGGAGGCAGAGGGACTGTGTCAAACAGCTGGACTCAGTAACCTTTTCTGCTAGCACAGCTGGAAAAAGACACTTTGTCAATAGTCTTTAGACTACTGTTCTCTGGCTTTGTGTATTTAGGTTAAAGCTCCTGGTGCCACTGACTGGTTGTACTTCTAAAGCACTCGCACCGACAGCAACGTACAGCATAACCCAAAAATATTAGAAGACAAAGCTGGGAAAGCTGGTACATTTGTACCTTGATGTCCTCTAAGTACATCACACCACCTGAACTGGACATATTCTAGAAGCAAATACAAAATCTGCCACCACTTTCAAAAGCAAAAATAGAAAAGCTTCTCTTGCATCTGGAATAACTACATACATCTCTGATTAAAAAACAAACAAACCAAACCCCAACAACAAAACCAAAACAAACAAACCACAAACAATAAATTACTAAAAGCATGAGGAAAAATAACAACTCGTAACAGAAGGAGTTTCCCCCACCCCTTCCCACCCTCTCCGTTGTGCTGAAGGACATGTCTTTCACATGGACTCAGGAGCATGCTGTTTGATGCTTCAGTCCCTACAAATTTCCCACCTGAAGATACGGTCTACAGTGCAAAGTTTGAAATCAGTTAATTCTTAACATTTACAAATGCCTAGCAATAAAGACTGGATACACCAGCCCACACAAGATTATTCTCTCAACAGCCACCACATGGGCTGGGACAAACCACAAAACTAACTCATTAGTGTTGAGCAGTCTTCAAAAAGCTATCTTCTAGATGCACAAATAGTATTTACTACTGTGAACCCCCTGGAAGGTACACCTTTCTCTGTTCTTCCTAGAACTTGTCATTGGACTTCATTCAGACAGCCTGTCAATGGCTTCTCCTCATTCACACAGAAAAGAACTCTGTTGTTATTATCTACTACTGCAAGTTTAGTGTAAGTAGCCAAAGTGGAATGATCCTATCCTACTGTCACATTAGAACTATGGTTTCTGTGATTTAAAAGGCTCATTTTTGTGTGAAACTAATGCAGAATTTCTTTCTTCCTTTTAAAAAAAATATTTTTCATCTTTGTTGATACAATTTTCTTCTGCCCCCCCTTATTTTGTCTCTATAGATGGACTTTCCCAACATCCCATCAGAACCCTTTCTTTCTCTCACCAGTTCTGTTCCTTGCACACATCTCCCTTTTCTAGTATTTTCACCACGGCAGAAGTTGTCCCTAACATCACACAACACTTGAAACTTTTCAATCTGTAGTTTGAAACTCAGGCTCCAGATGAGCCTGTAAATTTTTTCTGCTGCAGTGCAATTAAACCACAGTTTGAGTAAAAGCAGAAGGATCACAGCTCTGCCTAAAGACATCAGAAGATGGTACTGCATTTCAAGTCAGCCATTTAAACATACATCAGAAAAAAATCTGCAGAATTCAGAATTCAAGGGAGTCTATTTTACTGCCAGTGAAGTTGAAAGATGTGGTTCTGCGCTGAGAGTTTAATTACTCCACCTTCACCATGTCTCAAAGCAGCTAAGCTGCTTGCTGCCCATCCAACTCCACCTGCCCAAAGAAAGCAATGCTCTTTCCTACCAACAGGTAGATTTCCCCAGCTATGCTTTGATGCGTAACCATTGACATTTGAAAGGGAAAGACCTTTCAAGGAGGAAGCTACACTTGTAGATTCTCACTTTGCCAACATAAATGGAAAAAAAAAACAGGTAAACATGCTATAAAGAGCCAAGGAAGAATAATGTTTCACTGTGCTGAAAAGCAGTATCAACAGTTGGGACAAATATGAAGCACTCAATAGAAATGTCTTATTTTGGTAGATAATAACAAGAAGATTTTTCTAAGTGTACTTAATAATTTAGTTAAGCAAAGAGACAGAAATATGTTCTACTACTGGTTATCTACTCCAGTATCGGGCAGGTTCCAGGTTAGGGAAGGCATAATATTGTTTATTTTTGTTTTCCTTAGGACCTTTAACATCTGTCATATGCTTAAAGTTTTGTTTTCTTCCCTTTTTTTATTTTTTAACCTCAAATTGAACTGCAGACTGAGGTATAACTGTTTGCTGAGCACTTACACACAAAAAGTTAAATGCTCAACATCCCTCCGAAGTCAATCCATAACATAAATTCTTGGCTTTGAAATATTCAAAGACTTAAATCATCAACGCTGTCTTGACCCCCTTTTTTTTTTTAATTACTCATCAAGTCATGAAAGCCATTTTTCTGCCAAAGTAGACAGTCTCTTCAAGTAAAATAAGACCTCCTCCCCTATTGTATTACCTCCTTATTCTTGACTGAAACAGGAGGCAACGTTAGCAACTTTAAAGAACATTCTGCCCATTTTAATGCAAAATCTTGAAAATCCTTACCACAGCTCAGTTAGAAAGATTAGATGATCACTGGTTGAACCCTCTCAAAATCCTGCAACTAAAAGGAAAAGATTTAGTGTTAAACAGCAGCTGTATTTTCACTTAGCTATGCAGACATTTCATAGCCACTTTGCCATAGCAGCTTATGTCTGGGTGTTTGAATAAAAATAGCTTATGGGCTTGCTTGTTACGCCATTAAATAAAGTGCACAAAGGAATTGCCAGTACTGTTTTTGCCCATGAAAGGCAATGGTCATTAATAGCTTGTATTTGCAGAAGGTTGTCAGAGGGATAGCATGCCTGAGCTTCCTTCCACAGCTTTCTATAGGTTTAAGCACACACAAGGCAGCAGGGGAGAAGACACTACACAGTTCCTCATTCCAGACCAGGTCACGCCTGCTGGAGAGTTGGCAAGTCAAGCAAACAAAAAGGTTCAAATGCTGAACATCTGAGGGGCAGAAGGATGCAGGTCTCTTCATGGAAAGACTATCTGGGGAGAATGTGCAGTGATGGTTGGTTAGTAGTCAGACACTTTCTCTTGCATCCTAACTAGTATCTTTAGGTGATCCTGCTCTGTCAAGGGGATTGGCCTAGATGATCTTTTGAGGTCCCTTCCAACCCTGGACATTCTGATTCTGTGATCCTGAGGATTTGCACTTGTATTACTATTGTTTTTACCACCCATTTTATGCTTGAATGAACTAACTTTCTTCCAGCAACATTTTGAGAGGAAATAGGCAAGAAATGGGCTACTCATACGATCATGTCTGGGCTGGATAAACACATTTTTTGAGCATCTTCAAGTAAGTCCACCTGGAAATCACAGCAGACAGGCGAAGCGAGCCACACTGAGGAAAGATGCCTTGTCAGCTGGATGGTATCCAAACATGGATCACCTAACAAGCAAACTGGAGGACTGAGAAGCTGACAACATGCTCACAACATGTCAACCATGGGAAGCAAGGGATTTTCACCAGCAGAACAAGAGAGCTTACTCCACCGACTAGGAAAGATACCTCATCAGACATGTTTGGGTGAAAAGTTACATGCAAGAAAAAGCAACACAAAAGAAAAAAAGGAAATGGTGAGAAACAAACAAGGTAACAGAGGAAAGTACAAGTGCAAGCACCTTCATTACTTTGTCTAAATGTGCCCTAAATAAAGTTCCCTGCTTTCTAGGGAAGTATGAAGTTTACCAGCTCCCATAAGGACAATGCCTGTTTGCCTTCAGCTGCTGCATCTTCCCAAGGTATGGGACTGAGAAGCTACAGACCAGTCATTGTTGACTCCCTCTCTTCAGTAAGGCCTCAGAGCACTCTATGTGTAAAGCTTGAGAGCTTTTAGGAAATTGAAATGACATGGGAGTAGCCTGGGAGAAAGTGGAAGGCAGCACTGGGTCCCATTGCTGTGAGGAGAGACTTGTCATTGATGCAGAGCTCCAACCAAACTATGAGAAGAGAGATTTCACAGCCTGTCCTCAGTCTGGAGCACACCCGCCTTGCACCCTGGGTCTTGGGACAGGCACTCCTGCTAAAGTGGTGACACCATTTGCCTTCTGCTACTCTGGATTCAATCTAGTGCATGCTTTCAGATTTACTGGGACTTAACCCAATAGCATCAACCCAATGTGCTAAGATTACTGCTTTACTTTTTTCCTGTTGCTGGAATATTCTTTGTACTTGCTTAAAAACTGCCAAAGCTTTATGAGTCTTCATTGACATCGAGATGAAGGTTTTCTGTTTGCTTCCTGAGAATTCCTAGTAGGAGACCTTAGTAATTCTCTCATGTTAGAATGGCACTCTGAATATGATGGGGTTAGAAGAGATACATCTAACACACAGTTTCTATCTCCACCAGCTATCTTTGCTCCTAGTTCTCCAGAGTTCAGTCTCCCATGAAACTGTCAGGGATGGCAGAGCTGGAAAGCAAGCACAATATTTTAAGAAAGACAGTATGAAATTCCAACACCTAAGCAGGTTCCTACCTGTAACAAAATACTTGTGGGAACTGTATAGACAATAGGTGCTATATGCCTATTCCAGACAGCATTAATGCAAAGAGTGGAAGGTAATCTCATGCCTGTCCTTGACCAAATGTTCTTGGTGCTTACAACCCACCTTTGAAACGAAGGCTTGTTTCAGTAGTGAGAGAAACCCTCTTTGGATGTATTTGGAAGACAGTGTTTAGAAGATGGATGGCTTCCACACTTAAGGGACTGTATAAACTTGCTGAACTATCAAGAAAGTCACTCCCCTGCAAGCACCATCTTGCAGGTACAAACCCAAGTCCTGACATGGGATTTGAGTCTTTAAAATCTGGGCTGAACAATTCTTGCACCTAGCGATTGAGAAGCAAACCCCAAACTTGGGCTATTAAAAGTGTGGTGCTTCTATCCCTAACATTATGAGTTATTCAGCTTTTAAAGATGCTTTACCAGAGGTTCAGTAGCAACAAAATGAATTACCAAATCAATTCCACCCAGAAGAGTGTGGGGGGAAGGACAGTTGCTTTCTGAGAGCAACATCTATGCTACACATGCAGAGCCAAAGCTGCCTAATCCAGCAGGCTGAACACATACTAGTTATTCAAACTCAAGAACGTGTGCATAAAAGGAATTTCATACAATTAGTCTCTGTTGTCCTCCTCGATTTATGCTCTCTGTAAATTTCCCATCCCAGTGTTGCTACATTACACACTCAGACCCATCGTTTTGCCTCTCACAGTGCCTTCAGTAATATAAAAAACCCACAAATATTAGGCAAGCAGGCAAGGATGTCTAAAAAGACAGTATTTGTACAAGCCACTGATCTGTCATTCAGTCAACAAACAGGCTCAATTTGTGGATTATTACAGTAAAGCAAAGTCCAGTGAAGCACAATGAAAAAGAGGTAACACTGGTTTAGTCTCAGTGTTAGAAACCATGTCTCAAAGGCTTCTACCAAACTAATGCAATGGAACACAGTTATGATTCTTTGAAAAAAATTATTCATAAGAGTTTCATGAGATTTTCACTCTGGATAGCATGAAAAAAGATCTTACAGAGGACAAAAATGACTTTTTTTTTTTTTCCATTACAGAAAGCCTCTGCACACCTCCATTTGTGTATCTTCATTTTCTAAACAATGGAAAGAAGTTTGTCACTTAAGCTTGGAAGCAAAGAAGAGTGCAAATTCACCCGAGGGGGTCCATGCAAGGAACTCATTCTAGTTTCTCAGAAACGGGATGAAAACTTGTACCACACAGGGCAAAATCAGTTGCAAGAACACACTAAAGAGAAGCTGTATAAGTTACTGGCAATGTATGGCTGATACTGTGACCAAGGAAGAGCAGAGCTAACTGACTTCCTCACAAAGAAGGACCATCTTTCAGCAGATCACTTCATATATTCACACAGCTTCCAACAGCACAAGCACAGAAAAGCAGCAGCATGGGAGCTCAAGAAGGTCGGTGGCAGAAGAGATCATTCTGCACCCCCACAGTCCCACAGGACACCTCCCATCACAGAGGCAACACACTTTCCCCTCTTTCCTATCCTGCCCAATTATGAATTTGGGTTGGTTTTTTTTTCAGCTGCCGGAGCATTTTGTAGGGACACAACATGGAAAGCTGCCAGCCTTCCCAGAGCCAACTCCGAGTAGGTCAGTGTTGGCTCAGCAGCAGACCACATAGCGCAGCAAAAGGAAACACAAGGCCTTGAACTCATGCCCATCTTCCCTCTTGTCCTCCATAAACACACCCTAGATGCAGATTTTCTTTGATCGCCGAGGAACAGCGATTCACTGGTGGCCAACATCATCTCCACTGGAGACCTTGATAGCTGCCAACAGGCCCTGTCCATAAGCAAACCAAGAACTGCTCAGATTAAAACTATGCAAACCCCGAAGTTGCCAAACTTTATCATGAATGTGTATTTCTGGCTTTCTTCAGGTGTTATGGGAACTTACAGAGTAACTGTAACGGAGATTTCTTACAGGGAGCTGCAAAGCCCTACCAATCTGAAGATCAGGTCCAACAAAGGAGAGAAGCAGAGATAGGAATTTCCCTGTTCCCACAGCCATTTTCATCTCAATCAGCTTTGCTGATACTACTATGCTACTGATAAAAGAAAACCCTGGGGATAGGGACCCCCAAGTGTCAACTAGGAAGTAGCCTGAGGCTACAGTGTACACTTCACCCTCATGCAAATGACTCCTGGTCCTCAGTTAATTGCTGGCTTTAGTCCAGGCTGACACCCTCACACACATCACCAGGCTACCTACCACCTTTGGGTTTTGTTTCATGCAGAAAGTAGAGGCCACGTAGTTAACTGGCAGCCCTAAAGAATGACACATTAGCCTTTGTTTATGAAGGGGGACACCAAATAAATCAGAGAAATATTACCAATACTGATATGATACCTCGAATATTCTACAGAACCCCTCCATGTCACTACACGAAACCTGGGAACGATCCCTAAGGAACTGCAGGGCACGCGAACATCCCATGCAATGCATCAAGGACATGGCCACTTCCCCACTACCCAGAGAAACAGCTTCTTGATAATTCTTCTTAAATAATCATGGATGTACCATTACACAACCAGGCACAAATACTACAAGGCCACAAGAACACATTCAGTCATTTGATCAGTGTAACAATATATCTGTAGAGACAGATACACAAGACTCACAGCCGAACCCACACTTCCTCCCAAGGGTGAAACAAAACTCAAAAGGATGTGCCAATCTTTCCCCTCTATGCCATCGGGCTAGTAAGGACTGTCAGCACTTGAAGAATATCCATGATGCCTTCCTGATTGCTCTTACAGGGGAATATAAAGGGAAGAGAAGGCAGAATTGGGGAGAGGGGGGTCATAGAAAATTCACCAGGCATACTATAAAGTGAAAGCACCTCTTCAGGGAAAAATGCTTCAGCTGAATTCCTCAGAAAAGCTGTATTTTGAAAACAGTGAATATACCTGAGTAGGTCAGGGGATTGAGGCATGGGACGTTGGAAAGATGGGTGACAGACCCTCACCTTGCACAAGCAAATGGGAGCAGAGCTCACTTGATGACCAATGCAGGTTACAGAAAACAATGGCCCATTTGCCTATTCAGCATTTCTTGTGGAGGTCTGGAAACAGCCTGAATTTGCCCTCCGAGGGCTTCTTAAAGCCGACAGCAATCACTTTATCTCAGAGCTGGAAGAAGAGCAGCTGACCCGTCCCACCTTTCAGCCTCTAACAGATCCGTACAAATCCAGTCACCCTGTCTCTCCTGCTGCTGGCTGGGAGCGCAGAGGAGCAGAACTCGAAGGGCAGAGTCATTTCGCCAAGGAAGGTGCACAGGCACATGGCAGATACAACCACAACTCCTCCCACAGGCTGAGGGCTGGCTCAGACCCCAGAGGAGACAGAGCTCCTAGCGAAATCCATTTAACACATTCCTGCACAGCTCCTGCCGATAGAGCTCCTACGGGCAGCTGAAGCTGGTCAAGCTAAAAGCAAACACCCTTGCCAGGCTTGTTGCCTTCCCTGAAAGAAGAGCATACATTTTACAGAAACAAAAACAAGCCGACCTCCCTTTCTTCTACACAAGTTCTGGTGTGATTTTGTTCCGTTATATCTCCTTAGGTAGCTAACAACACCAGAGGTACTGGAGCAGGAACCTATTTACTTGTCTTCATACAACATGGTGCAGTTTAAGTGTTTGGTTGGGCTTTCTGGAGCTTTGCACATGTATTAAACCATACAGCATTTAGCAGCTGCCACCTGTAATTAGCACAGGAACTGGCACCTTCACAGCTGCTTCTATTTTTTTGTTCATTCAATACACAGTTTCAAGGTCTCTTTTTAAGATATACTGGGATACTATTGTACTACACGAGTATAATGACCAACATTTATTCCACCTCAGACATTTGTTTTAAAGATTCCTTATAAAAACATTAATAAGCAGGATTTACTTTGGGATAGCACTGTTACTTGTAGCTTTTGTCATTCAAAATTAAAGCTAAAAATACACATACTCTCACCCCGTTATACACTTGCTCCACGTTCAAATAGAAACCCCCAGACAACCAACATAAACAACTGTGATGAATGCTTCAATCTCCAGTGGGCACTGGGTTGAACACCATAAAAAGAAATTAAGACTTACCATTTTTCCATCTCCCCTCAAAACACAGAAGTCTAAACCAACTCCTGTTTGGTCAGTTGTGACTTCGTAAACTCCCTATCTACCAAACCGCATGCTGCCAGGAATAGACCAAATCTCAAAGCAAGGATTACAAGATTGTTTTGGGGTTTTGGTTGGGGTTTTTGCTTTTAAGAACCCCAACACACATCCTTACAAGGAGAAACGGTTTAATCTGCCTTTTAGCTTTCAAAATTAGCACAGATCTATTTATTCTGCTGGGTACACACCGAATGTTTGAACAACAACAAAAAAAATCATGTTAGTCATAGGTCAGACAATACAGCTCGCTATGGCTACACCCTTCGCTCAAAGGAAAATCAAAAGATTGATTTTTCTAGTTCAACCAGCTAAAGTGACAATGAAAGAAAGTAAATTACCCTAGCTTTTCTTTACAGAGAGAGAGAGAGAAGAAAGAGGAAAGAAAGAGAGAGAGGAAAGAAAAAAAAAAAAAACACAAACGAAAAAAAAACCAAACCCCAACACCCCAAAAAAAGAGCTTCCCACCTGACATCTATCTGCCCGAATGGGTTTTGTCCGCTGAAAGATCCCTACCATTGGTCAGGCTTTGCAAGAGGCGCATCCCATCCACCTTGTTCGGCACGCACCGATGCGCGCTCAACTACCTCCTCATCCCGCCGCTTCCTCAGGGGAGAGAAGAGAAGAAAAAACCAGAAGTGAAGGCAGGAGAGGGGCTCTCTCAGGCCGCGTCCTGGCGCCAGCCACGGCCCTTTACGCGAGCTCAATACCAGGTTAACAATTTGCAATTTGCTTCCCTCCCGGGCTCCGCGGAGCCCTCCATTTTGTCAGCTGCCTCAATTTAAACGTTTTCCAAGTGGAAGGCAGAACTTCGGCATTTCTTCGGGAGCCCTTGGCGGCTTTTAAAGCATCCTCGACCATTTTAAGCAGTGCAAAGCCTGGCCGGGGCCAGCACTGGTTTACTAAGTTTAGAAACGCGGGCGAGCACGGCAAAGCTCATCCAACAGCCTCCCCAAACCACCCCCTGCAGCCGGTCTCGGGGCGCGCTGAAGAANCTCGACAGGGATAAAAGTTGTTGCCACCAGCCTCGCCGCTGACGCCTGAAACAACTTTGTGTCCTTCCAGCCGCTGGGAACGCTTCTCTTTTTCCTTCTTATTCGAATAAAAAAAAGGCACAAAAAAACCGACCAAATTAAACAAACCAACAATTTAAATTATTAGTTAATTAGTTAATTAAAAAAAATAATCGGCTCTTTTTTAAGAGGGGAAAGCGCGAAGATGGGAGGGGAGAGAAGAAAAAGGAAACATTTGGAGCTTTTTTTCCCCCCCCCTCTCCTTCCCACTTCTCCCTCCCCCCCGATGGCTTGAGAAAATTAAAAGGGGACAATGATGGGAGGGGAGGACACCCTGAAAAGCTCGGGAGGAGGGCAGAAAGTTTGGGGGTTTGGGTTTTATTAATTTTTTTGTGTGCGTTTCTTTTTTCAAAGCCTCCAGTTCCCCAAAGGAGGTGAGCGATCACAACCGGGCAGAGCAGGCAGGCGCAAGGAGGGGAGCGAGCGAGAGAAAAGGAGTTTTGCTGGTCAGTAAACTTCAAGCT
>VWZY01011869.1:724691-742103 GCA_013399075.1 Chloroceryle aenea | reverse complement strand
CCTCGCCTCTGCCGTCCCCTCGCCTCTGCCGTCCCCTCGCCTCTGCCGTCCCCTCGCCTCTGCCGTCCCCTCGCCTCTGCCGTCCCGTCCCCTCGCCTCTGCCGTCCCCTGCCACCCCCCGCGCTCGTCCCCACTCCGAAGCGAGCCCTTGGCAGGACACCACGACGAGCCCTGCACCTCCTCGGCCTCCCCGGTCGAGCCGTTTTGTGCTCGGTGCCACCGGCCGAAGGGCCATCGGTAAGCACAGAGGGGCTCCATAAATGCTGCACTTTTCTTTTAAAGCTCAGCACTGTGCGGTATGATGCAGAACCATTTAAAGCGTTCTGGTGTTGAACCCGCCGTGGTGGTGGTGATGTGGCCAGAGTGCCCCGTTGGCTACCTGCTGTGTTGAGGGTCTTCATACTTGAAATAACCTCGTTAAATAACGAATTTTAAAAAGAATATAAATGAAACCCCATAAATTGAGGGAAGGTGAAAGTTAAGTCTGAACAGATACACAGAAATCTGATTATTTTTGCCTAGCACATGATCTGGTGTGGCTGGTACCAGTGGCTACTGATGAGGCACATCCTTAGGGGTTTGGTGGCTCCTGTCTAATACATCCCTCTTCCAGATACACCAGAATATTCTGCATCCCTCCTTCTCCTTCAGAGGCACCATCATTTAGGGGAGCCTGCCAGCACTGCTGGGTACACAGAATGTCTTACTGGTCAGAATTCAAACTCCCGTCAGCCACCTCTTCTGGCCTTTGAATCCCTGTGCCACAAACCTTTGGAAGACAGTGTGAAAAAGAGAATTAGCCACATGTGTCCTTAGACTCTGGGTGGCTGTCTCTTCAAAGTGCCTTGGGAAAGGAACGCAGCTACTGCCCACAGTAAACTGGTTTGTGTGGTTGGTGTTTCAGGAAGCATGCAACTCCAAACAAATTATACGGTGGTGGGCTCTGCCCTGGCAAAGCTGACGAAGAATGACCTTGATGAAGGGCTTGGTGTTAAGGAGTTGTGAGCTGTATCTCACGAGGAAGCCTTGGTGCTTGTCCTCAACAGTCACATCCTCTGCAAGGGAGGGAGAAGAGCTGAGAAGCCCAGTCTCTACAAGGCAGTGACAAAAGATCAACAGCAGTGAAAGGGTGGTAAAGCACCTGATGTTGGTACGTTCGTTATTTTATATGCGTCTGTCTTGCAGTAGCTACAGAGCAATTTTGCCTTTTTGTCTCGATTAAACTGGTGGCCCTCAAGATACCTTTCACAACCCCTCAGAGTGCCCACGGTGTTCAGTCTGCACAGTTTAACTGCTGGTTAATGGAGCTAGAACTGACCCATTTCAATGAAGGGGATCAGAAAGCATGCCAGAGAAACTTGAGGTGACAGCCAGTGCCCCAGCTTATTCAGACCACAGAAATGGAGGAACAAATAGTTCCAGCCTGGTTATCCTCACAAAGGAAAGTGGGGAGCAGCAGAGAGGGGTGCGTGGTGAGGAGGAAAAACATTTCCATTCTCTCTTCCCTTTTGTCGTCTCAACTTGGTGACATCTTATGTAACAGTTCTTATTTATTTATTTATTTATTTTAATTGGGGGACTAAAAGTTTCCTCACTGTAAAACTCTAAGAATAAAAAGGATTTGTAGGAAAAAAACCAAAACAGCTATCTACAGACAGTCTAGGACAGCATACGTAAAGCTTTTGCTATCAAGAGTCAGGAAATTTCTTTTACCTAATGTAATAAACAGTGTGACTAAACCACAGCGATACCACAATTAACTGTTGCAGGCTGAAGTTCTTTCCAGAATCACTTCTTATTTTCGGCCGAGCTTGAGCTCAGAGCCTGACCTGGGAGAGCATTGCAGGGTAAAATGTACAAGTCTTGCTAACCTGAAGACACAAAAGGGAAGAGCCAGGAGGACTCACACATGGCACCTGACCTTGCTTCACTGAGATCAGCGGCCGCGTCCTTTACCTCCTGTTCGCCACGGGCAAAGCGTGCGCGTGCTGGCAGCTGACGTGCCTCAGCTGGCAGGTGGTCACTCGGGAAGGAGCGGTCACTCGTTTGCCTGTCAGGGTCTAACTCCAGTTTAGCCTTTTGTTCCTTCCTATCACTTGCACAGCCAGCTCCTGGAAATGATCTGAACTGCAGGTGCAAAGCAGGAGGGAGTTGGATCTAAAGTTGTGTAAGCACCTGAACCATCAGGGAGAGGGTCTGCCTGGCTTTGCCGGTGTCCCTGGCTGCAGAGGTCTGACAATTCTAGGAAATGTCTTTTGTTACATTTCTGGTAAGCCAAACAGTACGGAAAGAGTTAGTGTCCCTTTCTTGTGCCTCCTTATCAAGCTTATGAGATAAGAAGACCTGAAGTGTTCATATGGGGTAAACCAAGGGTGAAAGACACTGAGGCGGCTATCCAGCAGGCTCTGCAAACTTTGACACTTCCCCCAGGTCCTACTAGTTCACCTCCTGGCAGGAGTGGCTTTAAGAGTGTCACCCCTCACTGGCCCTGTTGCAGGGGGGGGTCAGGGAGGTTTGATAGGTGGGTGCTTTCAAGAGCTGGAGGTCATGCACCTTGTTTACAAAGGTTTCTCTATTTATTCGTAAAAGCTAGCACAGCTTTTTGTTCCTTTTCCAGCTAATGGATTTTGTGGCACTTCACTTGGTTAATCAGTTAGCAGTGATTAAACAGGGGAAGGATGAATGACAGCCTGAGTAACGTCATCATGTTTTCTGCTCCGTGGAAAGGAGTGGTTTACCAGAGGAACCTCTTGCGAAATAAATGAGAACTGAACTTAAAGCAGAGAATGTACCATGCCTAAAATCCCCTTGGGGGTGCTCACTTCTTCCACAGGCTGAAGAGGTGTTGTTGAGGAGGTTACCACTCCCAGACAGCTCCCAGTCACCATCACAGCTGTCTTCTGCCAAAGGTTACCGCCTCTCCTACCTACATGCAGGCTGCTCATGCAATCCCTCCCAAACTTGTTTTGGCCAGTCAAACAGAGCAGCTTAAGCAGTTTAAATAATAGATGGCAGCTTAGCTGGTTTGTTTTGGCTGAAATGGATTAGGGGAAACCCAAGTCAGCAGATGGGAAGCGAGTTGATAACCTTTCCATGGACAACTTCAGGGGCAGCGGGTTGTTTGGCCTAAGCAAACTGCTGTCCCAGACATAACTGCTACCAGCAGCTCTTCGGGTTATTTAAAAATAGAAGGGTTGCTGAGATACCCACATTGATGCATTCATAGCATTTTTAGATGCTGCTAGCTTTGTTGGCATAGAGAGCGAGGTATGACAGTCAGATCAAAGTGGTAGGAATAGAAGATGTAGGGCTGAGGGTGGGGAAAGAGCAGAAGAGACAGAAAAGTTTGCAAATGGAGATCAGTGGGAGATCCCAGAGCTTGAGCGAGAGAGGAGGAATTTGAGTAGTGTGAGAAATGCAGGCGTCAGAGACACAGGGTGCAGAGTAGCAATGCTCAGGGGAAAACAGCAAGCTGAGAACAACCAGTATCTTCCCATTCATCCCTTCTGTGTGTGCATCAGACCTTGGGAAGCTCTGCCCCCCTGGAAAAAGCTTAAATGAGAATAGCCTCACTAGCCTGTCACTGCAGGTAGCTTTCATACCTCTACTTCTCTGTAGCTTCTGCAGGACTGCCAGACTCAGGTCAGACAAGCTGGAGGTAGCATGCAAGTGCAGAGGTCTAGGTTCAATGGAGACACGTGGTTTTGAGCTGGGAGGAATGTCAGACAAGACCACGGAGCAATATTCCTGTTCTCTGTTGGACAACAGTGCAGGATTTGGAGCAGTAGAAGAGAAAGGAAATTACAGGAACAAGAGCAGCAGAAAGGCTGGAGAAGAAGGAAGGAGAGCACATCAGCTGTCTGCTCTCCTGTCTCTCCTTACTTCATAAATCCTATATCCATTCCTCAATGCCAATTTACATTGTCCCTGCCACTGCAGTTTCTGAGTACCCTTTATTTTTGTAGAGGAGCATCATGATACCATGTTTTATGGCTGTAAGGGTGAGTTACTGAGATAAAGTAACTCATTCAAGGTAGTATAGCAAGCTGGTTGTAGATCAGAGAACTGAACCAAGTTCTCTTAAATTCCAGCTATAACCACTAAGTCATCCTTCTCCCTCTCTTCTGTCTCTCAAAAAAATAGTAACTTTTTTTACTTACCTGAGCAGGCACGTTTTACTAAAATTAAACACTTGCTCAAGAGTTTGTTGGCTCAAAAGGCTCTGAGATGGACAATGGAAGGCAATGAGGAAAGATAAAGGAAGAAGTAATAATAATTTCTGATTCTGTGGATGGGCTTTATAAAGCCATGGGGCCTTTGATCAATCCTAATGACTTTAAGCAGAAAAGAACTCCAGCTATTTTGATGGTTAAACCAATTCTGTATGAAACCACAAGATTAAGTTTTGAGAAGGCATTTGAAATTGGAGATCATAATAAATATTATTTACAGAAAAGGAGCATAATAACATGTTGTCATCAGGAAACAGAATCGTGAAATACTGTTCTCAAGAAACAGCAAGTTCAGACAAACCTACAGCAACTAAGAAACTTAACTACTAACATTTCTCACTTTTCTGTCTATGTAAAGAGAAAATATTTAAATAACTCCCCCAAAAGTGCTACATTAAAAGCCAAAATCACAAACACATTCCAGAAACTCAGCTAATCGTTACAATAAACACACACACATCTCACCTTCTTTCCTTTAGCTCTCACTCACTGGTAGTCACTTTGTAGGCTGGTGTACTTGTGTTGAAATCAAGTTGTAATGGGCTGTAAGCACAGATGGTGTAAATCATCATTGCTCAACTGGCACTTCAGTTGCTATGCCAATTTATACTATCTGGAGAGTAGCTTTGTATGTCCATGTTTTGTTTGTGGCCAGTGATGAATCAGAACTAAAATGTATTTGTGTTTATTAGGAGGGCAACATAAAATGTATGAGGTCTTTGACTATTCATATCCTTCTTTTTAACTACTTGAATACTTTAGATGTTATGAGAGTATAGTAATTACCAACCTTAAATACATTCGAGGCTTTTTTTTTTCATGATAATGAAATATTTTCTTAAGAGTTGCAAGAATATGATGAAAAAAGACAGCATCCATAAAATGCTTTAATGTTGTGATACGTGAAAGGCAGTCTGGGTTGGTAGGACACAAAGTTGCTGTCTTCCTAGTATGCTAAAGTAACCTTTCGAGCAGGAAATTAAAGCCTGAATGTAGAAAGCAAATGAATAACAATAAATAACCCATGGCACTAAAGACCAGTTTATTTATATTTATATTTATTTATTATAAAATATTTTTATTTTAAAAATATATGCAGGAGAGGAATTTTCTTCTGACAGCTTTAGCACCTTTACCATTTCTCCTGATCCACTTTGTTGTTTCTGCACACCTTTAATAGCTCCTGACAGCTACAGATATCCTAAGCCTTGTGGATTTGATAGGCTGCTCTTTATTTTAATTCTATTTCTAAGGTGCAGTTTGGGTGTTGCAGTAATAGGCAAATGAACCTATGGGATTACTCAGATTGTGAAAGAGATGGATTTTTCTTCCACGGAATCATTAAAAGGTACTTAGTAGATAAAAAGAGCCTCATAGCAAAAAAAAAAAGAAAAAAGGAAAAGACAGAGAAGCCCATAATGGAAATGGAAAAAAAAAAAAAAGACTTCTAAAAGGGAAAAGAAAACCAAGTTAATGCCTCGTGGTTGTTGCTGTGGGAAAGAAGGGCATGAGCTCCATACCGACCTGCAGTCGTAAGCTTTCATTCATGTAAACCTTTCAGCGGATAACACCCAGAACATCAATATTTTGGCCTCACAGTAAAAACATTCAGAGAAAAAAAAAAAAAAATAACACTGTTAACTCTGAAAAGTGTCTTGTTTTGTTGAACACAGTGGTCAGAAAATTGTCAGTCTGGTACTAGCCCAATTGTCAACAACAGCCAGCAGAGTTTGCTCAGAAGGACAGGTGAAAATATCAGGTTACGGGGAAAAGAAGCATGTGAAAATTTCAGAGCGTGTCGGTTTTATTTTTTTTTAGGATGCAAGGTTAGAATATTCCTATTTTAGTAGCAATCTGAGTTCAAAACTCTAAGGTGGAGGTGAGGTGAAGGACGGCTTGTTTATTTTTATATTGCTTTCTTGACTACCCTTCTGATAGTTGGGAACAAGCTGGTGTCTGTGTTTTGGGTATGGGTACGACTCCTTCAGCTCTGCGGGGCCAGGGAGGGAGGCAGGAGTGTTAAAAGTCTTGCAAGAACATTTCTGCTTCAAAGCAGTTTGCCACTTGTTGTCCTTGTAGCCAGGGAAGAATCATTAACATAATAAAATTATTTCAAACCCTGGTTTATGTTCCTACTGCAAATGAAAGGGGAGAAGATCAGTGAGGGTAAAGCACAGGGCTGCGAATTCAGTTTTATTTTATATGTGAAGGTGTGCCTCAGACTTCTCATGACTTATTTGAAGCTGTGCCCAATTACCTCAGATATTAATTTAGTTTATTGACTCTCCAGCCATTAAAAACATGTTTCAAACCACAGATCAAATGCTGATGACTTCCAGACAAAATTATGCTGAAGAATGTGCATCTTTATGACCATTTAAAATCTAAATGGGATATTATGAAATCAAATGAGGCAGAAGGTTTTTTAAGAGGGGGAATTTCAAGTAAAGGACATGACTTTCCAAGATATTATTTCTTAGCAACTGTGTAAGTTCAGAAGAGCTTCCTAGATGGGAACATATGAGGACAGATTCTTTTGTGAGCCAGTCAATGGAGACATTTATAGGAAAATGGTAGATGCAATTTGAGTTCCAGAATATAAAAGGAAAAAGAAGTCCCTGTCAGAAGGGCCTACCTAATTACTAAGTTGCAAAAATTGTATGTTTATTCATCTGTTATTTTATACTAGGACTTACAATTGAATGATGTCAGCTACAGTTTAAGAAAAATGGTGATTATAACTGATGATTCACTTGGAATACCTTCTTACCATACAGCACCAGCGGGAGATCGGGATGCAGTTGCACAAACACTGTAAGCTGGATGTGACTGAACTTGTGACTGAGCTTGTTCCCCTTTCTGGTTTCCAGCACATGAGTGACCAGAGGCTTGAACCACTGCAGAGGAGGCAGCAACGGGGGAGCAAGGATGCACAGCAATTGGTAGGGAGAGCGAGCCAGTGTGTGGCCATGGCAGTCCCTACTCAGGGGTGTAGGGATCTTGAGAAAATGCAGGCAGATGACTCGGGTGAGCCCATCTAACCAGTTGCTGATGACAAAAGGAGATGCTGTAGCTCACAGCTTCCGACGCTCTGCTTCTAACTGCGAGCTTCTGCCACTTGCCTTGCTGTGGATCTGGCACTGTTTTAATGCAACACGAGTTGGTTCAGCTTGCTGATCCAGCAGTAGAGTTACTCTTTGACATTATGTTGACGTTTGTCCACCTATGATACTAGAAAAGAGCTTTTTGCAAACAGAGGGTGGTCAAACTCTGGAACCGGGGCCTAGGGAGGCTGCGGCTGAATGGACAAGGCCTCGGGCAACCCGATCGAACTTTGGAGCTGGATTTAATGTGATTCCTGTATCTGGTACCCTTATTTTACACTGAGAAATCAGAGTGCATCAGTATCCCTGGCTGAAAATTTATCTGGCAAACATTAAGGTAGTCCTGTCACTATGATGAAATTTTAGTGTATATATTTCTGCGTATAAATTACTATGAGCAAAGCTACTGGTTGGATGGTGTAAGTGTATATATAAAAGATATATATTTTAGAGTTGATCTCATAAACTTTATGAAGGCAGGTTATGAGATACGAATTACCAAAGTAACATGTACACAGTCAAAGTTTACAAACAATTACATACGTTTCTGTTGAAGAGAGACTCTACAGTAATCATATGATAATAGAAAATGTATTTTAACTGGTGCAGATTAATTTCAGTGAGTGTTAAAAGCATACTCAGATTCTTTCTCTGCTTTGTCTTTCTGTGGCATGCCTGCAGTGCAGCGTGGCTTCTGGATTTTATTGGACCGATAAAAGTTGTTGTTGTGCTTAACACTCAGATTTTTTTATGGTAGCAAATTACATTTACATCCATTTAGAGGCCCTTTCACANTATCCTAGTATACAGTTGGCCTTCTGAGCCACATGAGCACACTGCCGGCTCATGTTGAGCTTCTCATCCATCAACACCCTCAAGTCCTTCTCTCCAGGGCTACTCTCAACCCACCCTGTACCCAGTCTGCAATTGGGATTGCACTGTGACCTGCCAAACCTCATGCAGTTTGCACTGGCCCATATCTCAAGCCTGTCAAGGTCCCTCTGGATGGTATCTCTTCCCTCCAGTGAGTCTGACACACCACACAGCTTGGTGACATCGGCAAACTTGCTGAGGGTGCACTCGATGCTGTTGTCCATGTCACTGACAAAGATGTTGAACAGCACTGGACCCAGAACAGACCCCTGAGGAACTCCACTTGTCACTGGTCTCCACCTGGACATCAAGCCATTGATCACAACTCTTTGAGTGTGACCTTCTAGCCAGTTCCTTATCCACTGGGTGGTCCATCCATCAAGTCCATGTCTCTCCATCTTAGAGACAAGGATGTCATGTGGGACAGTGTCAAAACGTTTGTAGGGGTGTGAAAAAAGGCCCTGGAATAAGATGAGTCGAGGCTGTATATATGCAAAGGAATTGAGGTATCAAATCTTTCAACAGCAGCAGCAAAATCCCTAGTAACAAATGCATATCTTTAAAAAAACCTGATCCTATTCACAAAATCCCAGTCTTATTGGCAATCCCATAGCTTCCTCTCCAGAGCTATCCTTACGTTGACAGGTAAACGTTCCTCAACGCTTCTAGTCTGCATTGTGCCATTTGCTTGTTGCTTCCCAGTTGTGCAGCCAGACAATGAACAATATAAGCCAAAACCATAGAAAGACAAAGCCATCTATTACTTCAGATGGAAGGATCTTTATATTATTTTTTGGAAATTATTTCCATTTAATACAGACTGCCAGCGCTATGAGTTCATCTTTTCTGCATTATCCTGCTCAGTAAGGCACCTGCCTTGTTATCAGTGGCTTCCACAGATGTGCTCCAGTGGTTTGAGACATTTCAGACTTTTTTAAGCAGGTATGTGTTGTCTATGGCACTTCAGTATATTTTGGTGGGAACACAGCCGTAGATTCCCCACTGCGTTCAGAGACAAGTGCAAGAGCACTGGAAATTGTCTGGCACCAGGGGATTTGGACCTGGGGTGTGCTGAACAGATTGTGCATGTGCCCACCAAAGAAATATGTTGTAGATAAATTTGCCTGGATGCATCCATTAAAAGTAGTAGTCCAATGGAAGAAAAATCGGGAATTGGGAGAGATGAGAGCTCCCCAAATTCCAGTTTCATTCTTCAAATCGATGTGTAAGACACCAGTCACCAACTGAAGTAGTGAATCAACCATTCTTCTTGAAACTGAGAATTTGTTTCTTTTGTTTGGGCCTCATTTTCTGAATTATCTCTAAATTGTCTGTAAATCATGCTGGGTCTGATTACTAGTTTGGAGCTGCCAAAGATCTCAGTCTTCAGGAACCTATTGGCACTGCCTCATAGCTTCTACACTCAGCTGAAAATCATGTCCAAGTGGGAGTCAAATGCTGACACCAAAAAGTGAACATTTGCAGCTTGGTGGTATTTTAGATTTGTGAATCTTCTTGTGCCTGGCCAAAGCACGTGTGGAAGAGGAGTGAACTTGTAAGAGATTCTACCTCTAAATCTCTACGCGGTGCAGAGCTGATAAGAATCAGGGTTGCTCTTTCAGTACATCTATCTGCAAATAGCTACAGTGTAGTACATACAGACATAATAATCCAGTTTATTTTGGATGATTGATTAATGGGAACATTACTCATATACTCGGTGCATGACATTTCCTATTACTTGTTCATATCATTTGAGAGTTAAAGGATATAAATACTTAGGAATTTGCCACCAGTTGGGTTACCACCTGTCTGCTGAACACATTAAAGGGGGAAAAGGGTGAGTTGTATTCCATTTAAGAATGCTGTAGCTGTCTGAAGGACTCTGAATAACATTTCTGACACTGCCAGAGGAAAATTTTCCATAGCAGACTCAACCCAGATTCAGCAATAGGGTCTTTGACATAGCTAGACATTTAAAGGACACTAAGAAAGGTGGAGGTAGAGGGAAGGGAATGATTTCACCAAAGCAAGTCTGCAGTACTCTGGGGCTGATGCTTCTTTCACTAAGACAAGTCACTAGACTGCCAAGGACTATATAGGTGCAACCAAAGGGAATGTTCAGCAAACAGCTGTCCATCTGTATAGAGATGAATTGCTTCCTTGGTTAATGTTTATACCTGGCATTGTAGCAGAAGGGTCAAAATAGGTCATTTGCATGAAGAACTGGTAAAAAACCAAACCCAAATGTGTAACAAAGGCACACAAATCTCCCATCTGCCCTTCTTCTTGTCGAGCTGATGGCAAAGCTATTCTGTAGCATGACAACACTCAGTCCTGTGCAATGACCACCGATGGGTCCACTCACAGCATCTATAATTAGCTACTCACCTCTAAGTTTCAGTGATTTCGAGCAGCAGTCTGATGTAAATGGTTTAAATCAGCCTCTGGAAACAGTTTTGAAACCAAGCAGACTAACAACCCAACGTGGGCATCAACACTATATATGTGTATGTCAGGTTTTCTCCTATGACTTGATTTGAGCCTTAAAATCATGGAAAAGCCATGGAGAAAACTCACCCACATCCTGTTTGGAAACAGGAAGCTGTGGATCTCAAGGGATCCTGCGGAGGATGAAAGCCACGGGTTTACATTATAGTCCCCAGTCCCAAATTCTTAAGGGAAATGCTAAGGTTAGAAGTTAAAAACCCCCAAAACAACACCTACTTAAAAACCAGGTATCTTGATTTTAGTGTGTACTAGTATTTCAAAGAGCCCATCTCCTTCTTCCCTTGGATCAGCCTTGTCTGAAATGTGTTTAACAATTAAAGGAAAAAATATTACAATTATAGTTAATCCTCCAAATCTTCAAACACTTGCCACAAATCAACTATCCTTTCAAGACAGAGATAGTCTGGAGCTTACTATTATTATACATACATATTTCTATGTGAATGAGACAATTAGTAGATATTTATGTGCATTTGTAGTCAATTTTCTTATTGCTTTTTTTCATATGGTAGTTTTAGAACTAGCAGTCTGGCTTGTGAATTTAAAATGCCACTTCTTTCAGTGAAGTCAGGACTGAGCTGAGCAGAGTCACAGTAGCAGAAGGCTAAAAGTGCAGGAGATCCTCCAAAAGAGCTGCATTGTATTGCATCTCTGGGGGCATGCCCACATCTATGCTCAGCTGGTGTCACACTTGGCCAAATCCTGGTCCCCCATCCCAAAGCAGGGCACCTTGAATGTGACACAGCCTACCTCAGGAGCATGCATGCAGGTTCCCTTTGCATGGAAACTGGAACGAAAGGGGCTGGCTCTTACCTGGATGTGATCAGGGCATATGCCTGACTGAGGACCTTGACAGAGCTTCTGGGTCTCTCGTTTTAGTTGTTACCTGAATTACACACATTGCCTTGAGAAGCCATTCCAATTTGCTGTGAGTTACCAAGAGAGAAGCAGGGGAGTCTTCACAGTCATTGTTTAGGTGTCAATAGTACTTCCCGAGGAAGGTGACCTGATGCTCTCATCAGGTTGTGTGAAACTAGAAAGAGAAGTTCCAGAGTATCTGCTCTTTTTCACTGCGTCGCACCCGGTCCACTCGATGGGCAAAATTTTGCAACCTCACTGAAGTGAAAAGCAAAAGTTGATCAGCCTGATTTTATAAATACATGCTCAAAAATAACATGCTCTAAAACCAACCTGCTCAGGTGGATCAGACTGTGGTGGCTCTGGACATGTTCAAAAAGTGTCAGCTGCTATTGTTCTGCCCCTTTCACCTGACCTGTGCTCAGTGAGCACAATCTTGTCCACCTCTAACTACTGCCAGGTGCCATCACAGACATGTTTGTTGGCAGAGGTCACCCAATTCAATCAAAGGCTTATTCAGAGAAGTGGAGTAGATCTTTGGCCGAGGAGAAGTGCAAGAGAGGCAATGTAGGCAAGGGAAGAGAAAACAATGTTTTTTTTCAGGAGGTATTGGTGAAGTGGGACCTCTGGGACATGTCAGGAAGGTTTTGAGAACCAGGAAGATGGGAGGCTGATGACAGGTTAAGGGTCTCTGTGCTTTGTTCTGTATCTAGTTGTTCCTGAAACAGCACATTTTTATTTCCCCTGTATGGATGGACAAGGCAGGCAGCCTGCCAGCTCCCAATAACCTGCTGCCTGTTGCCTCAAAATAGCCCTGTAAACGAGTTTGTGTTCTCTAGGAGCATGTTCTTGATTTACATCCAGTTAATAGAACACTTTCTGTGGGGCAGCCTTTGATCCTGTAAGCAACTTTTGTTCACATGGGCAGTCTCATTAAACACAAATCCAGTTAAATGCAAATACAAGGCTCACAAGCAGTGAGCTATCCTAGGAAATCCAGATATCACAGCACAATTGCAAACCAGAGCTTAGCCGATACGATGCTGACTTAAGATGGAGCGAGCGGTGCAGACCAGGGCAAAGCTCTCTGTTTGATGACCTCACCTTTTGCCTAAAACACAATGGCATTTCTGAAAGTAGTCAAGGTCATGACAGAAGTCCTCTGACCCAGTTACAACACAGATCCAGCTTGCCAGCAAGTCCTTGGTTTTGTGCTCAGGCTGTGCAGAAACCTTGCTCGTGCTCTTGAACAAGACAACAGTATCAGGCTGAGATTAGTGTAAGTTTTGAGGGTGAGCACGGCCCATGCCATAGAATCTGGGTCTGGCCAAAGCTCTTTAAAATTATTTTAAGTGTTGTGGAAAGCAACCAGAAACACCCTTCCCAGAATGGCCAGCTCCAGGCAGCTTTCTTGGCCATCTCTAATAGGTATGCATATGCAGGCATATTTGTTTGCGTAGGCCAAGGGGGAGAAGCACGTTGCAAAATATCTTAAGAACAAAAAATGACACTGAGCTGAAGTGGATTTTTAAACCTCTTGAGAATGAACAATATGCTTTTTTACTAACCCAGCTGCATGTAGAGATCAATGTACACAATTAAAAGCAAAAGACTAATCCTGCTGTAAGTTCACCTCAAGTATTTCATGAATTTCACATGATCCACCCACTTTTTTCTGTACCTCTGCAATTACCATATCAGCAGCAATAATCCTCTGTTGTTCAAGTGCCAGATACAACACGGCTCTCACATTCCTGAATGTGGCATATTGTGCTGCTCTGTTTGTTTGTTGTTTCGGAACAAGATTAAATTTTATTCACTCGTGCACCGCGTTGAACTTTAACCCACTCTTCGGCATCTTCTTAATCGGTGGTTTGTTTGTCTTGCTATTTGATTCTCAGGTTTTTATATTTAGCTTAAATTCTCTGTGAAATCTCTGTTATTCAAATGCCTTTTTGAACCATTCCTGGTTTTCCTCTCTATTTGGAACTATCAATCATACGTGTGAAGTGTGGGAGCATCTCACTTTTTTTTCTCTCTTCTACTAGCTAGAAAATAAGCAGCTCCTTTCCAAATGAAGTATGAACATTTTCATGCATGTCCTGGTTTGGGTGAGAACAGAACTAATTCTGTTCAGTGATTTTACTTTTCAGTTCAGTACTTCTAACTCACAGCACTTTCTGCAGTTAGCAGCCTGTTTTCACAGACAGTGTCTGCTGCTGGCAGTGATAACAGCCCATGTTTAGAGTTACTGCCAAGGGTTGGTGTGCAGACCAAGGCCACTGCTGGACAGTGTGTACCACACGGAGTGCAGGAAGTGAAAGACTGCACCTAGGGAGGAGCAGACAGGGCAGGGGACCCCCAACTGACCAGTGAGGGATTCCAGCCCATACATGGCATATTTGGTAGTNCCTGACCCTAAACTGTGACAATGCAACATTTTCATTTAAAACTAGTCTGTCCCTTCAGCAATAAAAGCTTCATGAGCACTGTTTCAGGATTTTGTTTATGTGGCAAAGTTAGTTTGGCTAGATCAAGCTGTAATTTTCTCTGTGTCTATGCACACAACAAGAGCTGATTAGTCCAAATGAAGTTATTTTTAGTCTGTTTTACTTAAGAAGATAATTTGCCATAGCTAAACAGGAAGAATTCCCCTTGCAGATGTGACTTCAAGCATTTGTAACTACCAAAGGTGCTCGTCACAAAGTAGAACATTTAGCAAATATGAGAGCAAACCCCTTAGCAACATTTAATCATAAGAGTACAACAAGTAGTCACCGATCAGGCTCCCAGGGTGCTGTGTTTGTGTAAGTTCTGATTAGACCTTACAAAAATCAGCTTTTACTCAGCTTTTACTTGAAATAGGATTTTCTTTTATTCATACCAATGAGGTGATCACTCGCTGTACTTGTTGCCATGTGCTGTTCATGTGTTTACCAGGCCTTTCAGAGCTTTAGCATATATAGCTTATTTCTCCAGTGGAAAATTATATATATCTATGGCAAACTTTTATCACAGCTGTATAAGCAACAGTAGGATATAGAATGCTATGTAAATAAACATTTTTTTCCGACTTCCCAGTGACAAATAGTTTGACTGGTGGATATAAAAGACAAGTTGAGGGATGTTCTCTGTCTCGGTATCAAGAGAGTCTAAAAACTGAAAGACAGGGAGTTTCTTCATCTACTTCTCAAAACGCTTCTTGAGTATCAGATTAAAGGGTATAGGAAAATGCAATTTCATTTATTGGTTCTACATGGGGTTGAAAGACAGGCTGCTCTTACACAATCTTTCCCCCATGGGAAATGAGTTAGCATCTATATTGAAGCAACTGTCATCTTGGTACGTTAGGGAACAAACAAGAACTTAACTTCATCCTTGTTTTCCCATCCATGAATGAACTGATCTCAAAGGCTCTGAATCTGCAGAAACTCCACAAATGGAGAGTGAAGCAATTTCAACAAAACGCTGAGTCTTGATCCCAACAGGTTGCAAAATTTATTCTTATTTCAGGCAGGCTTTCAGAGGAACAGATTTCCATATGCCCAAATTAAAACATTTACAGCTCTAGAGAGAATAAACACCCCTTTGGGATGTTTGGCAAATACGAGCACATGGTGCAAAATCACCCTGTAAATACCTTTTTTAGTCGTGCCCACATAAGCAATGATTTTTAAACTGTTGCCTGACCACCAAACCCTGTCTATTTATGTACCTCCAAGTCTCTCTGGATCTGAGAAGTGCAACCCTTCTTTCAATAAATACAATTCACCCGAGCGGGAAACTGCCAGTAGTTGGGGTTTAATACATGGTGGTGTTTCCTTGGTGTGCATCACCACAGTTGAGAAATAAAACTGTCAGCATGACTCAGAGGATTGCTTAGGAATAGCCACATCCTAGGAAAACCAGTAACCTGTGCTTAGTGAGGGTAAGCTGGTGCAGGGCACAGATCGTCTGCCTTTACTTACAAATCTTCATTCACTTGTGGGTCTCGGGGGTCAGAATGGTGACCTGTTAGAAAAGAAAAGCCCTGCTGGTCAGACCATGGGTACATGGATACATATTCTGCCTCTAGGAGTGGCAGGAGGAGGTGCTTTTTAGGGAGCCTATGTGAAGTTTGTGGTTTTTCTGTGCTCTGCTCCTCTCATACATCCCCAGTATCCCGAACTGTTAGGTTAGGGATGGTGGAGAATAATCTGTTTAAGAACCTCTCTATGAAACATAAATCTATCCAATCCTTTTCGGAACCTGCTGAATTCTCTCTCTCACAGCATCCCGTAGCACTAAACTCCAAGACTTCTCTATGTGCTCTGTAAAATACTTTCTTCTAGCTGTTAAAATCAATTTAAAACATCCTTGTGCACTAGATATGTGCATATATATAGTATTCAATTCCTGCCATACTCCTGTTCAATTGCCATGGTCATATTTATCCAGGCACAGCTGTAGTGGAAAAGCAGACTGAAATGCATACATTGAGTTGTTCCGTGCTAAAATATGAAAGCTCTTAAGTGTTTAGGTAGGGAACTTGTGCTTATCCTATTCAGAAGCAGAGAGCTCTCTTTCTTAGGGCTATAAAGCAGAATGGGTAGTGTGGGGTAATCTAATGGAAGGAAAAGATGCTGCTGTAAGTTTAATTTGGTGGTTAAAAGGATACTGGCCTTTCTGAATCAGCATCAGTGCTCTGTCTAATCTCCCTCCTCCACTCATGTTGCAACAGAGGGTTGCCTAAGTGAGCTGTGTTGGCTCTTTGCCACTCAATATTTCCCTTCACCAGGGAAACCCCCAACTGGTTTTTAAAGCCAGCTTTATGGCCCCAGGATAGTGCCAAAGGTGGTATGAGGCACCTCGCCACCTCCTTCAAGAATCTGAAGGCAACGATGGGGGAAGGGATCACAGGACACAACCTAGGCAAGCTCAGAGTGAGCTATTCCTTCCAACCGCCTGATGTCGGTTGCTTTGCCTGATGATCATCCCTGCTTTTTAATAGTTAGTTATTTATTTATGATTTTGGGGGAAGAGTTGCAAGAACCAAGATGTTGGTTTTGGACGAGCAAATAGGAAGCAGTATGCAAACTGCCTTGTCTTTACAACTGATATATAAACGTATATATATTAAAAAAAAAAAAAACAAAAACAAACCAAAAAAGCTTCTAAAAGTGCTTTGTCTCTGCCATCCAGAAAGCATGTTCCTCCAAGAGGAAGGTTTGTGATTCAAGGGGAAAATCCCATGACAAAGCCTTTAGCCTTAACAATTGCATGTAAGAGAGATTAAGTCATGGGAAACTTGTGAGTTGCATGAATAAAAAGAAACATGCATCAACATGAAACATGCCTAGCTTCGGATTTCACTGTGAACTTGAAACACAAACCACGTGGACAGAATTGTTGCTTGCTGGGGTACGTGCATCTTTTGAGCAAGCCGGGGCCTAATTTCAAGGGACCCTGGAGGGCCCTCATGCGTGGCTTGGCTTTCCATCAAAAGCATTTAACATTAAGCTTTTCTGGTACGTGTTGATGTGAAAAGGAGAGGAAACCTGGTATTCTCAAGGGGTAGTTCTCAAAGGGACTGCTTCTTCCCTGGGGTGGCCTGGGGGGTCACCGTCCACGAACACAGAATGGTGCCCGAGCTACCCTGAACGCTCGCTTGTCTTCAGGAGCTTGGAAGGGCAAAGCAAGGCAAACAACAGCAGAAAACTTGAGGTGGTGGTGTTAGGGTGAGTTATTTTTTCTAACGCTCAAGCTGTTAGACGGCTGCTCAGTTGGGGCTCGGTAACAATCACCAGCGGCTGCTGCGGGGCCGGCTGGATTGGCCATGGAGAAAAGCGGGCACT
>VWZY01011869.1:671988-724526 GCA_013399075.1 Chloroceryle aenea | reverse complement strand
CTCAGGCGCCTGCCCGTCCCGCCCTCAGCAGAGGCGGGCGGCGGGAGCCCTCTGGGGGATGTAGTTTTGGGGAACCCGGGGAATTCCCTTTGGGGAATGTAGCGGGGACCAATGACCCGCCGCTCCCCGCCTTCCCTCCCCGCGGGGCCTGACGGGAGTTGTAGTTTCTCCGTTCCGAGCATCGGCGGCTCCGATGGCGGAGACGGGGCCGGGGCGGACTACACTTCCCAGCACGCACCGCGCCGCAGCCGCTCCGCCGGCCAGCCCAGCGGGCGGCTGTAAACAAACAGGGCGGCGGGCGATGGAGGCTGCTGCGGGCCGTGCTGGCGAGTTCTGAGTGCCCGCGTTCGCCGGGGCAGAGGCTGCGGGGTCGGGACATGGACGACAGCAGGGTAAGGGGCTGAACGGCCCGCCCGGGGGCTGGGGCCGTTTTAGGGCAGAGAGCAGCCGGTGAGGCGAGCTCGTGGGGCCCTCCTGCACCCGAACCCGAAGGGTTCAGGCCGCAAGCGGCGTGCAGGTGTGTGGTGTAAACCCTCCGCCCCCCAAAGTGAGCTACAAGTGAGGGGAGTGTTCCCGCTGAAGGCTTTGGGAGTGAACTTCTTGGAAGCCTCTTGAAGGCCTCTGGTCTCTGGCAGGCCGAAGGACGGGGGGTGTTCGCTTCGTTCTTTAAGGCCCCAGGCATGGGCCAAAGGCTGGATACAGAGCAGTGGTCTGATCCGGTGCGGAGGATTGTGCGCCTGTAGCACCCTGAATTTCTTACCTAAATAGCGACTGTGGAGAAAGGGTAAGGTGCTAGGGGAGGAGTTTGGGTTGCAGCCTTCTTCTGGTGCTTTGATTCTTCCTGCATCTTAAAAGAACAATGCAGTGGCATCCCTGGCAGTCCAGATCTTCCATTTAAGTAGAACAAAGCATCAGAAGATGCCCAAGGAATGTCTCTTCTGCCTGCTTGTACTGAGGTGCCCCTGAAGGAAGATCCACAGTACACATGTCAGGACTGTCTGATATTTTTCCTTGCTGCTGTGTCCACTCAGTGCAGCATTTTGAAACTGAAACTCTTGGTTGAGGTTGGCTATTTCAGCTCAGTGGTTGTGGTCGTATCCTGGGTTTTGGGGCAGAGAGAGTGTAAGTTCCCAGGAGTGAGCTAGGTGAAACTACGCTTGAGGTGGGCTGTGTGGCAGCTGCCTTCTGACTCGGTAATGTCTGAGCTTTGCTTAAGTATTAAAACTGGTCATGTGGTAGTTTTGTGTGGCACCTTATCTGTTCTCAAGCCACCTCGTTTTCTTCCCACTCGAATTTTACTGGAACAAAATTGCAGTGCTTATACTGATCCACCTTAAAGGGGTGGGGTGGGGGTGTAATACTTCATGATCAGTCTAAGAGACTTAGAAAGGGTCTCTAATTTGGCAGTATGGAGGATCCAAAGAATGGATCTGCTCTATATGAAAGGTTTGTGATGGTTTGCTGTTTTAATATCTATACTACTTGGTTTTGTTGAGGCCTTGTCTGAAAGCTGGAGAGTGTAGGGAAACTACAGCAGTGAAGTCAACCAGATGCTCACCACTGAGAGCTGCATGAAAGTTTATGTAATCGGGGCAGCAGTTTAGAAGATCCACAAGATTTAATTCTCCAGGCATACCTAGTTTGTGAGTGTGAGCTTATTTTTATTTCTTTTAGTGTTAAGAGCACTTTATTTTTCATCTATCAGAATTAACTTCTTTGAAACTTCCTCATTTTTTCTTTGAAAAGTAACTTTTTGTTTATTGTTGTGTCCGTGGAGTCCTGCTAATTGCTTTTTTTAATTTCCTGAAACATTTTTGGATGCATTTACTAAATAAACTTTTATCTTCTCACATAGTCAGTAGGACAAGCTTTTGCTCTTTTTTCTTAAAAAAAAAAAAGATGTTGAGTGAATGGGGTGGGGGGAAAGGGAGGGGAAAAAAAAAGGCAGAGTTGAATATTTACTCTTCCTATCCTCAGTTTCAATGACAGTGACCTACTATGATGTTTTTATTTAAGACTTACCACTGAGATACTTGTGAGGACAGTGGCATTGAAAACAGTCCTGCACAGAACTCCTGGATGTGGCTGTACCTAAGGAAAACTTGGGAAATTTTTCTTACCTCAGCAAGTTTTTCATGAGGTGATAATATTGGGTGATAAGGGATCCTCAGGGTTTCTCTGCAAATCAATGATAGTAGTCATCAAGTGCCCCCTGCTCTGCAAGGCTTCACTGTGGCTGTTCTGAAGGTCTGTAGTTGCTTTCAGAAGTTGTTCACTGGGCTGGAGGTTGCCCTGTGGGTTTGGTGGCTCCATTCAAGAGGTCACATTTCTCTTGGGAAGGCTCTTCCCATTGCATGTTGCTGTGTCAGGATGAGGCAAGCACTACTTAGGCTTTGGTTTATAGCCAGGGTGGTTTTGCAGCTTGAGCCAGCATGTCCGTGCCATCTTCTGAAAGTCCCCCTGAGTCATCTTTTCCTCCTTCGTGAGAAATAAAGGGAGAGGTAGAATGTCTGAATGTCAGATCTAGAAAACTTCTATCTTCCAGTTTTAAAGGGTGTTCCTAAATTAGTCACATTAAAAAAAACCCCAACCAACCCCAAAATGTGACCTGCTCCTTTTTATCCTCTAGAGGTTCCCTGAAAAGTAGAGTTTGTTCACATGGTGGTCTCACTGCTTGTTGTGGTTTGAGCTACTGGTTGTGTAAAGAATTTAGAGATGTAGCTCTTCCTTGGCATTTAATCTCTGTTAAAAGGACACTTCTGTACCTCTGATATATTTAGACCCAGGAAAAAGGAGATATTCTGTCACTGTAATTTCATCCTTTACCAGTGAAGTTACTGGATTAGTTTACTAGACTGTATATAACTTACCTATTTATTATATACATTGGGAAGCAAGGGGTTTGTATTAAGGTAGGAAGTAGGTTTCACATTTGTGTTAGTTGATAAATAGCTCTTGTTGGTACCCATTAAAATACAGTTCTACACAGTTAACTGTCATCTTTTGTATTAATTACAGAAGCTTTTGTAGGGTACACTCTGGCTTTACTTATGTGAGTGAGTAACTTCCCAATTTATGGGTAGAAATGAGAGATAAAACCACCTTGACATTAGATCATTTTTGTTATTCCAGTGAAATTAAAAATAAGAAAATAAAACCCAAACCACCACCACCAGAAAATGTTCTCTTTTATTATAAATATCCTTATATCCTTATCCTGTAAGGAAATGATAGATTTAGCTTTCAAAAACTTTAGATGAAATGTATTTTCAACTCACTGAGCCAAAGCATCAATAAGTATATTTGAGTTTTAAGAAAAAGTGCATTTGAGTTACATTTAAAATGGCATTTTTAATTAAAAGTGGGATTAAAAAACAACAATAGGTAATGTGTCATTCTTAATCCTGGCAGTGGAATGTTGTAATTGTTTACTTTTTCACATGGGAATGAAAATTCAGTAAAATGCACCCAACAGCTTTTAAAATGTCTTAATAGATCAAGGCAGCTCCTTATTTACATTGGATATACAAAGGAAGGTAAAAAAGGAGGCTTAGGAAAGCCCTTTGTTACCTGGTTCTGATGACAATAAAGCAGCCACGGTTCTTAAAAGAGAAGATCTCAATCTCTTGCTTTTGTTTTAATTCCAGGTTAGTTTCTCAACTTTGAATAGACTGGTTCTTCTTTGTTTGCTTTCTTTTGCTTGTAAATAATTTTCTTCACTTCTTCTAAATGAGGAAGCAAATTCGTTTATCCCTGTAAAAGTATAAAATTCCTTTATACCTGTATAAGAGGCTGTGGCTGTTGAGAGCCAGGTTTCCAGCTCAGATTGCTCGTGATGGGACTGGTCGCAGGGCCTAGAGTAAGGATGTTGGTCTTGAGGTTTGGCTGTTTCTAAACTTCCACAGGCTTGCAAAGTGTGAAGTGGAAGAAAAGCCTGTGAGTAAGGTCAGAGCGCTTTCAGCTGTCAGCTGAGTTTGAAAAAGCAAGCCCTCAGATCAGGAGTTTGTGTGGCACATTGGTGTGTATGGAACAAGCATCTGCTAATGTCTCCTCCTGGTGTTTATGCAGCCTGTCTGCTTTGGGGGGAGTACTTGGTGTTGGGGCAGGGGAGAGCCCATAGCAAAAGGCTGTGCACAAGGGGTTGCACTGCTTTCCCTGCTGGCTGGCTTGGATATGTGAAATACCTGATCCTATGTGATCCTGAGAGGAATTTTGCTGCAAGTTATAATTCTGGGGATGCAAATCTCTCTGGGAGCAAGTCAGCTGTGAGATCTTGTGCTTAAAATGGAGAGCTCGATGGGTCTTCATTCAGGAGATGTCCTCTGCCCCTTGCTGTTGTGGGTGATGGGGTGATCTCCCAGGTGATCCTGGAATCAAGCCTAAGGAATGCTTTGAACACCACGGCAGGGACCAGAGCTAATGTGGAGAGCAAGTACAGGATCTGTTTTCATAATGACCTGAGTCATTAAGGAGCTGGGTTACCGTGTTCTCACCCTTCGGGGCTTTTTCAGGGTATGCGGGTTTGCAAAGTGCTGGACAAGTTTTCCACCCAGGCTCACGTCTGAATGCAAAGTGTTCTCATTGCTGCTTGCTTGGAAATCAAAAACCTGCATGCCTTTGATTTATAATTTGAGACAGGCAATTGCAAATCATCAGATGTTTTAATAAGTGGCTGCTCAGCATTGCTCAGAGATGTGCCTGCTTTCTGACGTTTGCAGTGAGTGAGTGAAATGGATGAGATTAAACTCTCTACAACAGTTTCATTTCTTTGGTGCACTGTGCTAGAAGAACGTACGCCCCAGTGTAAGTTTGCCATCCCCATTGCCTGTTTGTAACAGAGATAGGTTGAAGGAAGTGCCTGGGTTCTGTCAGCGTAGACTGGGAGAACACATATGGGGTGGTGGTGGGCCTGCTGCAAGTCTTTCCTGGGAGCAAGAGGAGGACTCTCACCCGTTGAGTAGTAAAGTGGCACCTGGGCAGTTGCTGTGCAGCCCTAAGTAGTGATTCCTGCCACGAAACTTGACGCTTAACCCAGGACTTGTGTGACACTTTATGAAAACTCCACATCTCTTCCTGTCTTCTACTTTTAAAAAATAGATGTTGCAGCAAAGATAGTCAGCTTTACACAGCTGTCCTAAAGACTACAAGTCTTAGTATGTTAAATACTTTGTATGATTAGACTTGTAGGATTAATTTCTATTGACATATCTGCTTCAGACTTACCGAGTGTTTGCTCACTAAATAATACCTTGGTGTTTTGGATTGTCATCGAATGCATGTTGTCTGCGAGTGGAAGTTGAACTAAATCTGTGTTAAGCATAAAGAATGATGATGGAGGAACAATCAGAATACTAGCTAGGATTGTACTGCTGCTGTGATGTAGCAGATCTGGTAAGTTCTTTATGAGAAGACTTGTGGCTAACTTCATTTAATTACTGCTCTTGAGACAATATTTGTATGTGTGAATAGGTTCCTCCCCCATTTACTGTAATGAGTGCAGCACTTAAGGTTTCTTTTTGCTAATCATTTTTATAGTTTGATATAAATTCTGTAGACAGTCATCAGCTTCCATGCTAAGTTAAATTGTGTAGTCCTATACTCTTTGCCACCAATGCATCCAAGATGATTCCTTGAGATGGATCTCAAGTGCTGGTTGGTGGAGCACGTAGGAGCTACTTGTTTATCTGAATGAACTGAGAGAAGCTGGAAGATGCTTAACTGGTCAATGAGATGAGCACTGCTGATCAGTAGTGCTGAACAGTGCTTCAGATAGCATCGTTTTAATCTGCCACCTTGTTCAAAACCTGCAGGTGTCCCACTGAGGCCAGACCTCCATCACTGTCTTCTGAGTGGCTCCAGTTCCTCAGGGATGGGGATGCTGGTGGCTTTATCGTGGCCTCCCAGGTCGAGGGAGGGGATTCGCCTCCTCTACTCCATTCTCGTGAGGCCTCACCTGGAGTCCAGTTCTGGAGCCCCTCTTACAGGAAGGACATGGATCTGCTGGAACGTGTCCAGAGAAGGCCATGAGGATGATCAGGGGGCTGGAGCACCTCTCCAATGAGGACAGACTGAGAGAGCTGGGGTTGTTCAGTCTGGGGAAGAGAAGGCTCCAAGGAGACCTTCCTGTGTCCTTCCAGTATCTTCACAGGGCTACAGGAAAGCTGGGAAGGGACTTTTTAGGCTGTTGGGGGAGAGCAAGCAATTAACACACCTATTTGTATGCAGAAAGAGCTCTAGAGTGACTAAAGGGCAAGCAGTTAATTGGTAATGGTGGATCCAGAATGCGTTTGCAATGTAGGAAGCAATCTACACCAGCATCTAATGTCCTTGCAGACTACAGAGTGCCTTTAACTGGTTTATATCCACATCTCTAAATCTGTCCTTTAAAAGAAATTCTCTTGCTGGATTGTGGTGTTGGATGGATGTAGTTGCTGTGAAGCTGAGCTACTTGCCAGTGCTTCTCCTTGCTGGTGCCTGCCCAAGGTGCTGGTTGTGCTCTTTGCTGGCTGTGTTAACTTGCTGGCGTGGTAGCAGCTATTCACCTGCCTAAGGACATGGCTGTGACATGCTCCTTACGTTGTTCACAGGGCAGTATGTGATGTGCTGAGACTCTGTCCTTGAGTGCTAACCCTTTTAGAAGGTCAGAACTCAGAATGGCAAAGGGTTTTTTTTAAGAGAGCTGGAGTATGTGTCTTTACAAGACCTTATCTAGCTCTTGAATTCAGAGATTTACTTTAAACTAACTTGCACTGGCACAGAAAAGCCTCAGGTGCTTAAAGTCTTTGAGAACTGAAGTACTTTGGCTGTAGTAATAATAATGTAATATCCAGAAATCTTTGAAGTGCACCTAATAACAGATACTAAATAGTTAGTGCCTACAGCCCCTCCTGTCTTTCTAACTCCTGTGAAACTAGGAGTATAAATCACATCACACCAGAAGATGTGTGGTTCCTTGACAGGACAGTCATGCCCAAAAAGCATGGCACTTTCCTTTCTTTGGAGCTGCTTCCCCTCCGTGGCCATGGCTGGTTAGTTTTACCTACTTTGGTGAATAAAGGATCTGAACTAAAATATTTTCAGGAGAGCACCTTGATGGAGCAAATGGATTGTTCAGAGCCGTTCAAAAGTCAAAGAGCTGCATTCTTTTTTTTTTCACTTTGCTTTTCTGAATGTATTGTGTTTGTGCCATCACTAGATGTCCATTAGGTACTTTCTGTTCCTGCATTTGCTTGTGGTAAGCAGGTAGCTCTGGATAAATTCCAAGAGGCCATATAGAGAAGTCAGGATTACGTTGGCATGCGCTTGTTGACTCACTTTCCAAAAACAAATAGGCTCAACTGTAGAATCGTTTTTGTTGGGCTTTTTTTTTCCTTCCTCCTTCATCAGTTCGCTGTGTTACTGTTTTTATTGCAGCCTGCAAGCTTTGTAGACAAGTGACTCCTTTCAATGTCAAAGCCAGCTTATTTTGTAGCTTCACACAGTAGAAAGTGTCTTCTTCGATGAACTCTGCTATTTTGAGCACTGCCTGTTAGAAGAAGTCACTTCTGTGTACAGTAAGGTGAAGCACTAAGCCAGCAGTGAAATTCTTTTATGTAGGGGTGTGTGTTAGGTGTGCTTCTCCACACCCGCTCCATTCAAACAGTGTGGTCAGAATACAAATAAAGAGCAATCCTCCCTTCAGAGGGCAGTGGGGTGTGTGGCTGATGTAATGCTTGCAGGGCGATACTGCCTGGTGGCCAGTGTGCTAAGTTTCAGACCATATTTAAGACTTTCTTGTTCCGTGCTCACATGCAAAGAGTAAAATATCTGGGTGGGGAAGCACAGAATAAATACTGAGGAAATTATTCCCTGGTTTTAGCTGGTGGATTTTTTGGTTGGGTTTGTTTGTTTTTGTTTCATTGGGTTTGTTTGTTTGTTATTTGTAGCAAAAGAAGCTTTCAGACCTGAAAAAAACAAAACAAACCAAACCCCCACCAAACAAAAACAAAACCAACAAGGAGCCACAAGGAAGAGGGAAAATGATTGCAAAATCTGCACTCCGTAGGGCAAGAAACTACAGGGTTTCATTTCTGCCAGGAGTTCTAGACTAGGCACTAGGAGAATTGAACACTGGAATAGGTTGCTTGAAGAGGTGTGAGGAGACAGTTTTCCAGGCTGTGTAATAGTGTTTTGACAGTAAACGTGGCCAGAGTGGTGAGGTACAGCTGGAATACAGTTGGCAGAGGTAGGACTCCAAGTTCCCTGTTTAGGAAAAATCCTCAGTAGTTTCCTTTAGAAGATGTTGGGAATGAGGAAGCTCAGATGGCTAGTGAATAATTCTGGCAAGTTTAATCTTTAGAGCAGGCAGAATCTGTGGTCTTTTAGTTGCAGCAAAACTAAGTTTTGGATTATATTGCCATAAATAATAATTATTTTTTCCTCTCCTCCGAGTTGAAGTGTTAAGCTCCATACTACAGTATTTCTAGAGACAGCAAGTATTAGGGCAGGGGTTGTTAGTAGTATTAAGACAGTTTTGCTACAAGTTGACCATCATCTCCATCTCTTCAATGTCCCAGATATCCTTCTAGATATCTGAAGTAGTGTGGGCAGTTCTGGGCTCCCCAATACAAGGGAGAGATGGAGCCATTGGAGAGAGTCCAGCAAAAGGTCACAAAGACGACGAAGAGACTGGAACATCTCTCCTCTGAAGAAAGGCTGAGACCATCTAGCCTGGAGATGAGGGCTCGGGGGGATCTCATCGGTGTGTGCAAACACCTGAAGAGGAGGGTATAAAGAAGACAGAGACAGGCTCTCTTTGGTGCTAACCAGTGCCAGGAACAGAGGTGATGGGCACAAACTGGAACACAGGAGCTTCTCTCTGAGCATCAGGAAATGCTTTTTTTTACCATGAGGGTGACTGAGGGTCTCCAGAGGGCTTGGGGAATCTCCTACTTTGGAGATATTCAAAAGCCATCTGGACATAGTCCTGGGCAGCCAGCTTTAGGTGGCCCTGCTTGAGCAGGGGGGTTGGATCAGACAACCTCCAGCTGTCCCTGCCAGCCTCAACCCTTCTGTGGAGCTCCTCCCAATCAGATTAGTAGCCTTTACAATAGTACTGCTTAAGCACTGACTTTACTATTGAAGTCATATCCATAGCCTTTCATTTTTGATGCCACCACTGAAAACTTCACCCAACAGCCCCCTTATTTCCTCTGTTGTTCCAGAATTGGTGAAAGTAGGTGAGCAGTTTCCTACTTGAGACGCATAGGAGGCAGGCTCGCGTGATTACAGCATTACCTCTGCAGAACAGGATATTTCCTGTACCCTTCCTTTCCAGGTGGTCGGAGGCAAGGTAAAGAAACCAGGCAAGCGAGGTCGCAAACCAGCCAAAATAGACTTGAAGGCAAAACTTGAAAGAAGTCGTCAGAGCGCAAGAGAGTGCAGAGCCAGGAAGAAGCTGAGGTACCAGTACCTGGAAGAGCTGGTGTCGAGCAGAGAGCGAGCCATCTGCGCTCTCAGAGAAGAGCTTGAAATGGTAAGAAGCTGTCACTTAACCTAACTCTCAGTATTATGTGGGACCTGACCTTGTGGACATTTGTTCTCAAAATCACTGTGACTGAGAGCAGGATTAGGCTGGCTGTAAGGTATCAAATCATCAGGAACAGATGCATTCAGCTGTTTGCCTACTTTGTGTGTTGGATACGAGCCTCACGTCGCAAGTGATCTGCTGGGTTTTTCTGGAAGCAAGCAAGGAGAAGTGTCATTGCAGATGAGTCTGTTGTCTTTGAAACACTTTTGAGAAACCTCTGACAGAGATAGGAAGAGGTAAAGTGGGAAGAGATACCTTAAAATATCAAGGGGGAATGTATATCCACAGGGTGTCATCGCTTCCCACAGACATTTGTCTTGCTGGGGAGGTTGATTCTTGCAGCACGGTCCCTGTGAGTAGATGGTCACACAGCTGTCCTGTGTTCCAGCACATACAAGTTGGGTGTCATGGCCAAATAAGCTGCACTAGCAGCAGAGAATCTTTCATCTGGAAATAGAGACTTAGCTCCTCAGTGATACTGAGATGCCACTGAAATTTCCCTGGAGCTGAGGACGTTGCCTTGACCTGGCATTAGGTTTATTTGAATTGGGCAAAGCTCATCAGCGCAGATGAGCAGGGGTAGGACTGGGTGAAAAGTCAGCCAGCTGACCACAGGTTTATCCATGGGCTTCAGGGTTTGCCAGTGAAGAACACGGAACAAGATGAGGGAACAAGGAATAAGGCCTGTGTGCTGTCACCATGCCTTGCACCATCAGAAAGGACCTCTTAATAGTCAATCAGCCGCAGAGTCATGTGAAATATTTGTTTTTAATAGGCCATGAACTGGAACGGTATTCTGGCATGCCAGCAGCAAGAAAATGCACAAAGTGTTCCGTGCTGTTTAATAATTACAGTATTGTGTCTAGTGCTGCCACTGAGTAGCTGTTTATTGACTGAAACAGGATTTACTGAGGCCAGGTATGCAACCATGGACACGTGCTTAGCTCATTAGTGCTCTGCAGTTTTGTAAGAGGCTTCAGCCCGGTAAAGAAAAGGAAGGTAAAGATGACAGCTCTTGTTTTGTCTGCTAATGTGGTCCTGGCAGTTTGCTCATGCCTAATGTGTTTGCATATTTCAGTACAAGCAGTGGTGCATGGCGATGGACCAAGGGAAAATCCCCTCTGAAATAAAAGCCCTGCTGACCGGCGAGGAGCAAGGGAAAGCACAGCAGAACTCAACCAAACTTGCCAAGGCTGGAAAGACAGAAGCAAACGGCAGCAGTCCCTGTAAGTATCCAGCCTGTGATTAATTCTTACTTTGTTACATCTTTTGAGGTGCAGGAGGAGGGCTGTGGTGTAGGAAGAAACATAAGGATGTGCTTTTGGGCACAAATAGTTGATGGAAGCGAAGGGCTTAGTGGGTGGCACAAAGACTCTGTGTAATGTTTACATGGAGAACACAGAAATTACACTAGTTAGGAAGCTGGGCAGTTACCTTAAAAGAAGATTCAGTATTTGTGTTTCACCAAGGCCTGTGGAGACCTGTGAAGACCTGAGACCTTAATCTTTTACAGCACTTTCTGTTTTCATAATGCAGGGTAAATGGAGCACATAAAACATAATTGAATTTTAAAAGCTCCATAAAAAAACACCAACATTTCTAGCTGCAAGTACTGTACAAGCGAGAAATACTGGACTTGGGATTTCCTATGGAATCTCCTTTCTGGCCTCATTTGTGCTTGTCCAGAGAATGAAATGAGGTGGTTCTGGGCATTGAAAGGTGAAGAGATCATGTCACACAAAGTCATATTCCTGAATTGTAACAATCTTCCCCCACGGTACAATCATTCACAGGAGGCCAGTGCAGAACCTTCTGCAGTGCAGCAGAGGTAGCTTGGTAGATGTTGCGAGAGAAGTGGATGCATCCCCAGATGCAGAGGGAAGGATCCCATTCTGCTGTCTTCTCTTTGTTCCTTCCCATATGAAACTATTTGACTGTGGTGTCCCTAAGCCTGCATGGAGTGGGGGTTTTGGGTTACTAGGTGTTTGTGTAAGTGGAGCTTTGTTCTTCCTTTCTCTACACCACCCTCCCCAAATGGCAGCTTTTGGACATTCCAAGTAAGAGATGGGGGCTGACTTTGTGTCAGAGCCTAGAATTAGAGTGGCATTGTGGTCAGTAGTTAGGTGGTTGGTACTTGTTGTGGGAGCCTGAGAGGTTCTGTAAAATGTGGAAGCGAGAGGAGGATCTTGTAACAGCTTTGCTAAAGCCAAATGCAGAACTGTGGGTTGAGGAGACGGAACTGAATCAAAAGCTTTCAGTAAGAATGTAATTTGTAACCTAAAGGAAGACGCTGCTCTCGGCATCACTTCATAATGCAGCTTATCTTCTATGTTATTGAGACCCTTAGAGGTGCTAGATATATTCCCTGCTCTGCCCTCACTTCTTTTGCAACACCTGTTTCGCACCGCCATGCTCCTGGCAAACCATGTTCCTCCACCTTGTTTCCAGCAGTGGAACAGCTGTCACCTCCCCCCACCCATCGTGCCCTGCTGTCGTTCTGTACCTACTCACTCTTTGAACCTAGCATCTTTCTAGACTGCAGCTTCCTGTGGATGCTGCTGTACTGTCCTGCGTTCTCAGCCAAAGCTGACGCCGAGAACTGGTAGCAAGGAAAGCAAGTTGCATCAGTTTGATTTTATGATAAGGGAGGGGGTGGCAAAAGTCTGGAGGGCTGGTTTACTCATCCCAGATAGTGACAGGTAACCTGCCACTTTCCTTCGACTGCTCTTGCCCCTTCGTGTGCCTTTTCCTTTACATGATGCAGTGTGGAGAGTGGGGCTCTCAGGATTTTCACTGGGGGTTTGCTTGCTTATCCTCTGCTTTGTTTGTGACAACATCATCTGTATTTTCTGAAATGCATGGGACATTTTTTAATCTTATATTTTCTTCTGTGTTTCATAGAATAAATATAATGAATGACTTTACGAGACTGAATGTTGCCTTCTTTTTATTGAATTGATTTGGTCTGTTTAGTACTAATTATCTCAGTTTGGGATTAGTCTAAAGCACAGAAAACATTAACATGTATTTCAGTGTTGTCAGAATTCCATTCTAAACACTTGGATATTAATCCATAAAGCATGGGTTTAAGTTTATTCTCTGGGCCCTCCAGACATGGGCTTAATGAACAATTGCTAGAAAAGTTACACAGAAAACTATTATGAAAAGTTAAGTAACACTGAAGCAAAAATGGGGAGGATATGAGGGTTCCCCCTCAGACCTGGTATTTTAACCTCTGAAGGACAGCTTGTTCTGAAAACCAGTAACAAAGCCAGCCCATAAGCTTGGAGGTTTTTGTGTCAAATGCTTGCCTGTGGGTTTTTTGGGTTCTCTGAAGGTAAAAATCCCCAACAAACAAAACAAACAACTAGTCTAGATGTCCAGAACTGTCTTCTGTGAAGCATGCAGCTGGATTTTGTAAGGTGCTCATGCCAGAATTGTTAATATTTTGGTTCTTTATTAGAATTAGACTTACACATTCTAGTTTCAAATGCAAACTGTGTATTGTAATCAAAGATGTTTCAAATGCTGCACGTACACTTAAGTCTCTTTCTGAATTGGGGATGTAGAAAATTTGCAGAGGAGTTTATGGTATGCACGATCAGAACAGTTCCACTCAGTATTAGGTACTGTGACAAACACAGCTCTGATCTCACCACAAGTACCCCACTTGCTCTCTTCTCTCCACATCGTGTTTCACTTTCTGTGATACCAAACAAGAAACTTTTCAGGAGTTAAGATTTCTTTGATGGAGGAAAAGGGCAGTTGGAATTTCTCTTGGCATTACAGGATTGTGTTTGGCAAGCCCGGGTCCAGCTTTGTGGCACAAATAGTGGCATCCACTATCTAACAAGTTTTATGTGGCCCATGCTGCTGGGACAGGAGGCATGTTACAGCCTACATCATCTTAAACAGTTTCCTTCTTTCTCCTTCAAGCCAAAATACGTGTGACACATAGCAAGAGGCTCTCAGTGTGATTTTTCCAGCGTGCTCTAGACACTGTAGTTTGGTATGAAATGTAGGATTCCCACCACCAATCCTTACCTAGATAAAGTCCCGTGGCTTCCATCACATGGCAGACTGTGCTGTTATAAATGTTCTGCTCTTCGATGGATCTCTGGGGGTCCTTTAATTTGGAGTTTGAAGTTCAGCAGTTCCCCTTGAAAGCTGACAGACATGCTTGTGGCTCATGCTCGTCTGATGCTGTAACACCATGAGGTGGCTCCTGAAATTGATATAACCAGGTCCTCTGACTTGGAGTCTCAAACAGTACCCAAATAATGGAAGATGGATTAGTCTTACCCTTGGTTTGTGTAAGAGAGGCACAAGGCTTCCACCCGTTTCTTCTGCAGTGACTGTGTGCAGCTGGTTCTCTTTCACAAACAGTGAAGAAAGGAAATAAGCCTGGAAATGCTTCATTTTCCCCCTTGCTGTGGAAATCTAATGGTCAGCTAGAGCCATTTGCCCAGCTAAAGGTGGGTATCTCATGGAAACCAGCCACGGTCTTCCAAAAAATGCTTCCTGTAGTATTTGATGGTTACAACAACACTAGAACTCTGTTCCAGTAAAGTGTAGTAAGAGTGAACTCAGTTGATACTCATGGAGTAAGCACTGTACACTTAGACTAATTCTCTGGGAGAATGTAACCCAGTGATTTAGTGGATAGTGGAAACTTTGTGAGGAAAACATGCCCCAATTCTTGTCTTTTTATAAGCTGTGGGTATGCTTTGTGCACAGAATTCTGAAAAATTAAGTGGCTACATTTAACTGACTTGTGGCTTAACTGAGAACATTTTGTAATTAGATGTTTAGAGAACGAAAGAAAATAATCACAGCTTTCATAATCTGATAATAGTGTTTGTCAAGGAATCTGTACTAAGTGCTTTTCAAAAGGCTATTATAACTTAGAAGTGTTTGAGTTTTTAATGCACGAGATAAATTTCAGAAAGCTTTTCCCTTTCTGAACAGCTGAAACCTGACAAGCTTTGTGAGGGTGCCTGTGACTGACTTGGTTTTCTTTTTTTCCCCTTTTTAGGGTGAAGGTTAACCAACATCAGTAATAAACCTAGTTCTCCCCATCATCCCATGAAGAGATGGAGAAGATGTGGCATCATAGTTCCATTTCCTACTTTCTGAGAAACTATAATGTGTATAATTAGCCGTAAAATTACTGTTGATACAAGGACCAAATGTTTGAAACTAACCTAAAAATGCAGAGAAACTGGAGGAAAAGATGAAGTAAGAACCCTCATCTTTCTCATCATGCTTAAGAATTGCAGCACGAGGGACAGAGGATGGGCTGATGTAGAAATATCTTCTGTAGGTGAGCAAGAAGACCCAGCAGCTTGCGAGTGTCACCCTGTTAGTGCCACCAAGCACTGGTTCCCCTGTAATTTATGTCAATAACTACATTTCTTTTGTGGCTCTGTTGTGAATTTGTATGAGAAAATAAGAAACTCCTGATCTGCAGTAAAGTCTGAGCTATCCCACACTGAATAGTCCATCAGTGGACTGAAACTGAGCTGCTGCTGTGTGTATGGAATGTATACATGTGTGTATATAATATGGCATTAGCAGCTGTAGTCTGTTATAGCCATTGCCTTAAGCCATTTCTGCAAAGGCTATGGTTTGCTATTATTTATATTGTTATGTGTATTTGCTTTATCTTACTTTAAGTTGTAACTAGAAAGTGCTGTCATTGTTCAGCTCATGATTCTCAGCAGCACTTTGTTTAAAAAATAAAAGAAAAAAAAACCCCTAACCTAAACAAGTGACTTTCAGTTTCATTTTTCTCCTCCGTGACACGCACTGGGAGGTGGAAGTTTTGCTTCCATAACTAGTGCAAGGTTAGCCCTGCTCTTTTCTGAGTCTGCCTCACTCTCAACTGGCTTAATTGATGCTACTGCCAGTAGCTGCTGCTTCAAGCAGTTCTTGGGTATGATCTCCCTGTCTTGGGGTGGATAATGGTGGTGATGTTAACTCTGCTGCAGCTGACAGCTATTCTGATGATGCAGTAAATTTGTGAGTGAAAGACTAGAGGTGTTTTCATGAAACCGTGTTCAGTGTGAATAGAAATAGCTTCCTCTGAAGGGTGACTTTTTCCATACCTTCTTTCTCGTGGCAGCTTTCAGAATCTATCGTGAGCAAGCTATGCAGTGCTGGTGACAGCTGCTTATTCCTGTGGCACAGGATAGCTGCAGTGTCCTCCAGCTTCACCATCTCCTTGCGTGGTGTGCTCCGAATGCCTGCTAATGTACCAACAATTCTTTCCTGCTCCCTATTGAATGCAGATCCTGCCATGTTGCTAGGTCAGTGTTTTCTGGTTTGCAATTCTGAGCTTTTTTTTTCCCCCCCTTTCCCTTTTGAAACCTACTTTTTGTTATACATTCCTTTTTCTCTTCAGAGTCTGTCTTCTGTGAGTCTCTTTTCTACCCTAAGTCGCCCGGCAGCTATTTTCAAAAGCCATCAAGGATTCCTTTTCCAGAGAACTACATAAAAGCAGGAGTTACTGACTCTCTCTACTCTGCACACATGCTGTACCACAGCCACCAGCTCATCCTGAATACCCCTTCTGCACTCTAAGCTTTCAGTAACACCAGTGCAAATACTTCTGCATTGCAAGCTGGTAATAATACCATTGCCCTTTGTAGCTCAGGACCCACTTCTTGTTTCTGAGCCCAGTGGAAGCAGTGTTGTTAGCAGCTCACCCAGAGTGACTTTTAGCTTGTTCAAGAGTTCCTCTGTCCCCCTGTGTGAGCAGGGGGAAGGCACCGCTGGTAGCGGGCAACCACGACAGCGTTGCCCAGTTGTGGATGTTGAGCCTGGGTTGAAGCAGTTCTGTGACTCACAAAGTTGTGAGTCATCTTTCCCTCAAAATGCTGAGATTTAGATTCTGGTTCTGGGGTTTCTGTAAATTCCCAAGTTTTGGGGTGTTTTCACCAGCAACTGCTTTCAAACCAAAGGTTACGGTCGGCTTTGGTTCACGTATCTGAGACACCCCGTGGAGCTAGGGGGGAACTCATCTGTGAGTGAAAATTTTGGCTTGGCTGCCTTTATCTCATGACCATCAGCCAGAAAAGCTCTCATCCAAGTAAAGAGAATAATAGTGTTTCCATTTAAACTTCGATAAAGGAAGGGGAAGGAGGCATCACCTAGTTTTCAGTCTCTTGTGACAAGTATTTGCATAAACCTTCCCAAGGTGAAAGCTGGCTTCTGCTGCAGGGCCCTGTTGAAAACAGGCACCATTACTGTTCTCACTTCAGCAAGCTCCATTTCTCATGACTTTATTCTTAGGGTTTCTTGTCTTCCAAAAGCAATTAGCTTTTTAATGACTAGTTTACCCATAGGACTAAAGTGGATTGCTGTGGATGTTTGAGAAACAGCCAATTAACTACTTGAGCCCTCTGGATTTACGTAATCTTGTGTCTTTTTGCAGTAGCTGCTTTATGTTGTCATCATTTCAATCCAAGGCCACTAAAGGAGTGGTGCTGTTAATGGAGTTGATACTGTTTACACATGCTGGCAGGTCAAAAGGGCTGACTGACAGCTGGAGAATGATGATAAAGGTTGTCTGTTTTAATCCCTTTGCTGTGAACGACTCTCTCGTGGTATGAACACAGTTGCCCAGTTGTGGATGTATCAATAAAAAAAAAAAACGTAGGCAGAATAATGAATGGCCTTTTGTGGTTGCTTACATTCACTCTCTGGGTTGTTTTTTTTTTCTGAATCATGCTCTTTGCATGAAATAAGTCCTGTAAACAAAACAAACGTGTCTGTTATTAACACAGCTTTGCCTTGATTGGTCAGAAATATCACCAGCTGTAACTTTAAATATCCCTGGTCAATGGTTGTTGCTGTAAAGCCTCTTCTCCCCCTGTCTTCATAAGTCTGGAACTGTTTTCACACATTGGTTAGCAGTTTCAAGTTAATTAACATGGATGGGGAGAAGTGCTGGGATTGCCAAGGATGCTTCTAGGAGTCATTTCTTCCAGGGCTGTCATTTTTCTGTCACACTTGATTTGAAGCTCAAGGTGGAGCTGCTAAGAGTAGAGCAAAGGTTGGGTACTGATGGACTCCAGTTTCTTTCCTGGTGTGGGAAGCTCACCACTAGCCTTCCAAAGAGCAGTGGGATCACTACTTTAGTATAACAGAGAGCAGGGAAAACTCAGCTTGGGGTGTGTCTCTTGTGGTGATCAAGCTACAAGAAAGAATCAAGTGTGGGGCCTACACTTGATAGCTGTGGCTGTGTCCTGTGAGTAGCTAATGTTTGGAAGCCTAGACCCCTGCAAACTCCTCCTCTGCCCTCCAAGGAAAAATGGAACCTGAGTTGCTTTAAACAGTTAATCTAGGGTTTCAAACTCTCCTCCTACCTGTATGCCAGCTTTTCTTCTCCACTGGAAATTTTCTTGTGGAGAGCTGTCAATTTAGCTCCCTCCTTTAAAGGTTAAAACATAATTACATGTCTCAGAATTTCTGATATTGCTAGGGCCACTGAAGGACTGTTTGCACAAACCCATTTTCCTTTGGCTCTGACTGGACCAGACCTATTTAGAGCCAGTTATTTCTCATCTGAAAGGCAGAAACTTCTACAACTGCTCCAACCTCCTCACTTGTAGCCATACACTGAATTGACACAGAAGCTCATAGCTAGCATCACTAGTATCCTTTGACTTTGCTCCAATATTTGGATGAAGAATTCATAGATATAGCACATTTGTTTTTTTACTTTAATAATGCTAATGTGTTCAGTTATGCTTATGCTGTTTTCATACACTGAAATTACAGAAATATTTGCATGCTAAAATCTCACAGGAGGGGATTTCAACTGTGTTGCTATGAAGTGAGTTGCTCTCTCAAGCTGAAATCCACAGCTCGCTTACAGCTGTGTTATACTGGTGGATGAAAAAACTTTTCCTCCAAGGAGACTCACAGGTGTATGGCATGGGATAAGGTTTTTCAACAAATAGAAAATAAATTATTTTCTTATCTAGTACTTAGAGACATTCTGTAAAATACCTAAACTGAGGAAGTGGTTTCTGAAAGTAGTATTAATTAAAACTGATGATGTGAATGGTAGAAGACTAGTCAGGGGAGCTTGAAAACCTAATACTTTTGATATCTTTGGCTTGGCAATAGGAGCATTGCCACTTATTTCTTACACAGCCTCTGCCTCTAATATTTAGAAAATTTTGTTGTGTGCTGTCAATTTTAAAGGCCAGACTTTTATCAGCTGAAGTTTGTATATAAACTAAATGAAAATATAATTTAAAGGAGGATTGCACCCCCTTTACACAAGCTGCAAGTGTACAGCAGAAGATTTGGCACCATGGAGCTGCTTTACGGGTGCCTCCTAAGAGATATCTGTGAATATGTTATGCTCTGTATTTCTCTTAAGACAGAGAGTTATTCTTTTAAGTTAAAAGCATTAGAGAAATAAAGTGTGGGTTTAGAGAAATTGAGAAGAAAGTCATCTGGAGAACTAGGGTGGGAATGCTGCTGGTCTGGCAATGACAAGGAAATCACAGGGAAAAATATCAAATGTAGGGAACGAGTTACAGAGAGGGCTCTGTAAAGGGTGAGGAGCACTCTTACCTCTAGTGCAGTGTGGCAGGCAGGTGGTTGGGCTCTGTGAGGAGTTGTTCTCTGTACAGACCACTGTTTCTCCCTTCACCAAGCAGGCATTCCTCTGGGAAGACTAAGGAGATGTACTGCCTCCCAGGAAGCTTTCTGCCTGCTAACGATGAGGTTGCGCTGAATTTGCTTCTGCATGTGAGCAGGTCAAGCTGGAACTGTGCAAGGTTGGTGGTGGTGTACGTCCCGTGCACACTCTGCTCATAGTACAAAGAGAGTTGTGGTCAAGGGGACAGAGTCTAGTTGGAGGCCTGTATCTACTGGAGTCCCTCAAGGGTCGGTACTGGGACCAGTACGATTCAATGTCTTCATCAATGACCTGGATGAGGGCACAGAGTGCACTGTCAGCAAGTTTGCTGATGACACAAAACTGGGAGGAGTAGCTGACACACCACAGGCTGTGCTGCCATCCAGAGAGACCTGGACAGGCTGGAGAGTTGGGCAGGGAGAGATTTAATGAAATTAACCAAGGGCAAGTGCAGAGTCTGGCAGCTGGGAAGCAACAACCCCAGGTACCAGTACAGGCTGGGGACTCACCCTTCAAGTGGAAATTCTAAAAATAGGTTTAACCAAAAAACCATCTTTCTGCAGAAATAAAAAGGGGCTGACATAATTTGACCATTCATAGCAGTAATTCCCAAGTGCAAGCCACTTAATACCAAATGTAAATGGCAGTGATGGAATTTCCACTTATTTGGGGTCTGTTTAATGGAACAAAACTTAGGTTATCAAAATGTGGATGTGCTACTTGGCCAGCAACAAGTAGTGTGATATATGTGTTTTCCTACACCTCAGCAGCAGGTCACTTGAGCAAGTTTATAATTCCCCTCACCAATCCCTTCCCACGCCCTCATTAACTTTACTGTGTTAGAGATATCACTGAAACAATCTGTTGGCAGTGAGGAGTTGTGAGGGAGTGTGGAGAGATTTGTTTATAGTGATCAAACAAATCCTGCAACATTTTCCCTTTCTTGCTTAGATAATCCATGACCTTCCTCATGAGTCTCTGGCACCTCTGGGGCCTTGGCAGAACAGGAGGTACCTGGCAGCTGATGCTATCAAACCCATTCATCACCTGTCCTAAAATGATGGAGGGAGTGGAAAAGATTTCTCCTTATTCTGGCACCAGGTCAGCACTTGTCAGTCTCCATCCCTTTCATTACCAGTTCCTAAAGTCAACCCTAAGCATGGGGTGGCTGCCATTTCAACTGTCCAGCTGCCAGATATTTTCCATCTTCAGTACTGCTATAAACTGCTATAACACAGTGTCTTCTTCAGCTCTCAAAGCAGCAACACCAGACTGCCAGTCTCTGGATGCCATCTGAAGGGCTGGAGCTGTAGGGGCAGCTTGGGCAGCCTTTCCTCAAGCACAGTGTTCACCAAGGCATGAACCTTGTCAGCAGCTATGGCCCAGAGGATAAAGGACCCAGAGGATAGAGAGGACAGGCAGGACCTGGGAAAGAGGGAAAGGGAGGAGGCAATAGCATGTATGTACGCACTCGACGTCGGGCACGCCGCCACTCCTTTTGCTTGTGCTGTGTGGTAAAGGCTGGCTTTTCAGACCAAGGGACCTGCCAGGTAGCTAGCAACTGAAGCTATGGGGTTTGTTTCATTGCTATTTTTAAACATATTGAAAGCTGCATCCTATGGAAGCAGAAATCAGGAAGGTTTACCAGTATAATTGCAGTTTACATCAATGAGAATGTGCTTTTACCAGTATAGTGTGGGCTAAAAGGAGCTCTACCAGCAGAGTCATGCTGCTGGTTACTCTGATAGAACTGTGACTGAGCTTTAACTGATTCGGAAAGGTGGTTTAGAAAGGCAGCCTCCAGACTTCACTCATGGTCACAGGGCTGGTTATGCCCATAATTTCAAAGGCAGGGACGTTGTGTCCCTAGTTGTTGTGTCATGACAGTACTGGACTTTTCCTGGACAGCTTGTGTAGTTTTCCAGCTTCTGGGAGGTGGGGAAATGTGGTCGAATTCAGAAGAGGGAAAGCTGCACTGAAGTCCATGGTTTCCCATCTGCTGCTGTGTTCTTTGGGCTTTGTACGTGAAATGACAATTGGCAGACTGGGGGTCAGCAACGTGGTGATAGCACCTTAGGGCTGGACTGCCTGCCTGCCTCCCTCCCTTTTCAGCAGTGGAGCAAGTCTGAAGGCAGCAGCCCCTGCACCTCGTGGCTGCAGCGCGTTTTCCTTCAGCATCCGTAATGGTCCGAGACCTGCTCCTCATCTGCGGCCTGGAAGCTCTCTGTGCACAGGCAGCATCCAGAGGAACTCCTTTGGGGTCAAGCTGAACAAGGACTCACCACCTGCAAGCTCTGTGGATATACCTCGACAGGACAGTGACTGTTCTGGTCTGTCCCCTCCATCGTGCCCAGATAACGACTCTGCCTCATGCACTACCACTCACATGGACCTGAAGGAACCAGTGTGCTACGTCCCTCTGGACTTGGACCTGTCGAGAGGTGGGTAAACATGACCCTGGTCCTCTGTGACCTCAAGGTTCATTCTGTTCACTCTCATTACCTTAGTAAAACTACGAACCCAAAGAACAGCTCCTGGGGGGAAACAGCCCTCTTGAAAGATGAGCCACACAGAAAATACTGGGTTTGTCTCATTTTCAAGGCTCTCTCCTCCTGATTAGTGGGATTTTTTTGCTAATGTCATTAATGAGAAATAGCAGATCCTTATTTTATGGGGATTTCTGAATTTGTACAATACATACTGGAAGTGTTCCTGTGGTTAATAAGGGTTCTTACAGCAATACCTTGTATAGTAGAGGATGAAGGAAGTTTTCTACTGTATGTGCAGGAATATTTCTCAACAGAGGAGTTTCCCCACCCACAGCGCCAGCATGAGAATCTCTTCAGAGGATGTCAGCGTGGGGCTCCACCACATGTGTGCTTCTGCTCCCTGCTGACAGGAGAGGGAGATACTCAGGCTTGTTTAATACACCCTGTAGTACATGCTGCTCTTGTTCGATAACTTCCGTAACTGCAGCACTTTCAGGCCCCAGGCACGATCTGCTCTGAAAGCAGAGGAAACATTTGCTCTGAAAGCAGAAGACAAAGATGTAGCTGAGGTTGTCTCTTCCAAAGAGACAGCAAAGAGCTTGAGAAAAATAGAAGAGCTTACAAAAACAGCGGCACGTGGAGGGATCTCTGACACCTGCATGTTTCCTTTCATTGCCTAGTGTAGTACCTGGGATTCAAGTGTCCCCAAGGCTTTTAGGATGATAAGTGTGAAATGCTTGCTGGCAGTCTGGATTTGAGGGCCATGCCCTGGCCTGCTACTTTGGGGTGCTCCAAGGAGAGCCTGGTCTGGGACTGGTTCTGTGCAAAAAATTACTGAGTGGGATGAAATTCTTCAGTATGGAAAAGAAGTAATTGGGAGAATACACAACAGAGGTTTACAGACCCAAGAGTGGCTCTGAGAGAGTGGGTGCAGATCAACTATTCGCCATCTACTGACTGTGTCAGAGCTAGTGGAGAACAAAACAGAGAATAGGAAGGCAGCACTTGAGGCCTTCAACTGGAAAGAAGTCCTTCATTCTGAGACAAAACTCCTGAAATCTGGTAAGATGGGGCCGTGGGCAAGCAGGGTGGGGCTTCTCATCCTGCCTTTGGGGACTCGTGACTAAGCCTGTTCTGGACCTGCTCTGGATTTATTGAATGACACCACTTTTTGGCAGCTAGACTCTGAAGGGTGCTAATTCTTAGCAGCGGTGGCCAGAGGCTGAAAAAAGGTGTCAGGAGACAACTCTGTAGATCCCCTGCTTCCCATGCTCATCAGCACCCACTGATGGCAGCGGTCAATGATAGGATACTGGGATGGACAGAGCTCTGCTCTGAACCATGTGGGACTTTCCTGTTGATGTTGTAAGACAACAAAATGGAAACCTTCCCAGGCAAAGAGTGTAGCAGCCTGGGCTGGGCCTCCCACGGCTTGAGTTCAAGGGAGGATATTGATTCAGCAGAATGAGGGGAAATCACCAACTGGGTGCTAGTGCTGACCTTGGTTTGTGGAGAAAGAGTTGTCTGTGGTTTCTGAGAGCGTTCTCCTGTACATCTGGGCTGTGGGGATAGAGAAGCTGGATCTATTACACACACAGACTCTGTCCTCTTCTTATTGAAGAAGTTGATGACTGGAAAGAAAGAAAAAAAAAATAGGCTCTCTGGTTCTTCTCCTTCCCATCCCACAGAGGTTGGGGAGTGTGTGTGAGTGAGCAGCCATGTGGTGCTCAGCTCCCACCTGGGTCTAAGCCATGTCAGTTTGAAGGAGACAGTGGCTCTGTCAGGTGCCCAACAGCTCACTGCTACAGATGAAGAGTAGTTGAACTTGGGGGCCCTCAGTCTTTACCCCTCTAAAGCAACACAGAGTAGTCATCCAACATGGACTCCGCCTGGACACTCAAGTGACCTCTCTATCTCTGAGCTGGCACTGAAATACAGCTTCTAGGAGCCACCTGTGTTGTTGCCTCATCCTCGTGATAGGTCTAGGCCTCCATTCCTGGTGGAGCAAGCTGCGTGTACCTCCAGAGTAGAGACTTGCAGCTGGTGGGCCCAAGGGCTACATGCCCACAAGGTTTAGGCGCCTGCCCCCTTGTTCAGCTGGGATGTAGGGCTGACCAGCTGCCCTCTCAGCCCAACATCTCCTCCCAGCCTCCCCTGCCTTGCAGCCTCATGCCCCACGCTGGCGAAGCCAAAGGTCAGGCTCCGCAGGGCCAGCACAGGGGTGCCCATCTCGCCCATGCTCACACAGCAGTGCTCATTTCTCATGAGCACGTCACCGTCGCGGGGTGAAGCGGTGTACAGAGGAGTCCAGCCAGTGCTGTTCTCCATCCCACCAGGACCAAAGCCCTGGCTGGTGCCATTTGCTGGTTTTCTCACTGTGCCGGCTTAGAACTCATGGCAGCAGGAGCCAGGTCTGGCTGTGGCCGCAGCTCCCTGCCAGGTTGTCCCCTCTGGGGTGCCTCTTAGGGACTTACCCAAACATGCAGCCGTGGAGGACGCTGCCAGGCAAGCGTGTGACTACAGAGCTGGTTTTCCTGCCCCCTTTGGGAAAACCCACCATGTGCTGCAGGTGCCACAGCCATAGCTCAGGAGGAGGGAGTCAGGCCAGGAGACACATTCCATTTAAGACATCAGGAGTCCCTGGGTGCCTGACTGGTAGAGCCGTGGTCCCTTTGGATCAGCAGGTCTTCTCCCTGGTGGTGCCCAGCCCTGGCTTCTGGGTGGGTGCACCAGGCTGGGTGTGGAAGCAGCTTGAGAAGAGGTGTGGAGGAAAAGACCCAGGGGAGAACTTTTCTCAAGCGGTTTGGACCACAAGACCTGTGGAGAGGTCAGCACAATGATGAAGATGCAAAAACATTCAGCTCTGGCCCAGTGCTGACTCTACCAGGGCAGTGGAGGTTTTAACACCACATGTGTCAGGGGGCTCCAAGTTAGGTCAGCACTGCCCACATCTGGGCATCTCAGCTGTGGGGTCTGAACACAAAGGAAACCCCCCAGTGCAATGACCTTCACGGGGGCAGAGCAAAAGGAAGTCGAGATGGCTTTGGGGAGGGTGTCTGCATCTATACACTGTGGCCAAGGGACAGGGATTAAAAGAGCAGTGTTTTCTTCCTTTCCCTTTTCTCCCTTCAGCCACAGAGCTTAAGGACCTTTCTCTTTCATCAAAAGGTTCTGCTTGTGGCTGAGGGAGAGCAGTATGCAGAATGTAATGGAAATGAAACAGACTGGACACATCAAAATTGAGGCATTTATTAAAATAAAACATCTTTTTTCTTCCCTAAAAGCTGTGTTAAAAATAGGTAACTCTAAGCTGGTTCAAACCAGAGAGAAAGCTCCTTGTCCTGGGGTTACACAGCGATTTTTCCTGTGATGGAGCCAGCTAGACAAATGTATTTGGGGGATTGGACTGAATAGGCCAGGCAAGCTTTTTTTCCTTTGCTTCTCTGTTAAAAGAATCATAGATGGAGTCTTTGGTGACAGTTTTGGCCAGAGCTGGGATATCTGCGATCCCAACGTGGTTTTTTTTACCTATCCTGGAAGTGGTGGTGATGGTGTATGCATTGCTTCTGTAGCATTTCATGGCAGACATGCAACAAGTTTCTTTCATCCCTCTTCTGAAGTTTGAGTTGTACACGGAGTAGAGGATTGGCTTGGAGGCTGAGGAACTGAAAGAGATCCAGGTGATGGCCAGGAAAACCAAGGAGCTCTTTCTGTAGTCAGTTTCCTGGGGGTGCCACAGCTGCACCACGTAAAAAGGGAGCCAGGACAGGAGAAACACCAAGTTTAACATTAAGAACATCTTAATGGTTTTTACTTTTGTTCTTGGGACAATATTCATTGTCCTCCTGACAGTCCTGCCATCGGTGCCTATTCTCCAAATGTACTTGATGACCTTCTGGTAGAAGAGGATAATGAGGATGGATGGGATCAAAAACACCACCAAGAGGTGGACAATACCGTAGACAGCTCCTTCCCAAGAAGTGGGGAGAAAGAAGTTGCAGTGGCCTTCACTGCTGGAGCCATAGAAAAGGAAAGCTGGTGACGCAGATACAGCGACAAAGAGCCAAGAGCCCAGAATCATTTTCTTGGCTTTCTCCCTGGACACTTTGAAGCTGAGGGGATAGACGATAGTGTAGAATCGATCCACACATATAGAGAGGAGGATGTAGATCTGGACTCCAGGGGTGAGGTACTGGACATACCTTACCAGCTTGCACATCACGTTCCCCAGCATCCAGCTGCCGTGGGTAAACTGGAGCAGCACGAAGGGCACGCTTGCGACACTGATGAGAAGGTCTGCACAAGCCATGGAGACCACAAAGTAGTTGGTGGTGGATTGTGTCCTCCTGCTCCTGTGGATCACTAAGCAAACGAGGGAGTTTCCAAAGAGAGAAACCAGCCACAGTGCTCCCAAAACCACACCGGCTGCCGCAGTCTCCCCCGGCCCCAGCTCATACCGCAAGACGGTGTGGTTCCTGCTGGATCCGGGTCCTCGGGGTGACTCCAGCATCTCGTAGCCAGTGGGAGGGACAGACGTTTTGGGGCAGCTCTTGTTCTGCAGCAGGAGCAGTAAGGTGGGGACAACTGAAGGAGCGCTGCCATCAGCCATGCCGTGGGCAAACACAGCCCTGTCTTTTGCTTGGTCTGCATGCAGAGAGAGGAGAAAAGGTTCGGTGTGCCAAGCATGTGTGAAAAGCCTTCCTTAAGCAGAAGAAGATAATTTTAATCATCTATGTACTGCTTCCAGTGGTGGATTTCAGAGACAGGAATATACAAGGCAGGGGGAGGGGCCTGTCTGGCACAGCAGTGGTCATCAAGTTCCATGCAGATGTTTATGAACGGCTGGACTATCTCAGGACACTCATTTCTGTTGTCTGAGAAATAAATGTCCCTGTCCCAGCCAGAGCCTGAGGTGCAGTTTCACCAGTGCTGGGGAGCAGACTAGCCCCCCCATCCCGATCCCAGGAGTGAGCTGTGCTTCCCAGTGTCTGTGGAAGAGGCAGAAACCCAACCAACAGTGTCACCACTACCTTGGCTTGACCTGAACCCATCAAGCAGAGAGCCAAAGGAGGTGTCCAGCCACTGACTCTGCATCATCAGAAAGTGGGGCAATGTGTGAGTCACCAACGCTGCTCCCAAAGCAGCTGGCCTTACTTAGCAGCTTTCACATGGAGGTAGTGTCTGGGAGCTGAAAACATGACTGGGATTAAGGGGGAATTGTACCTGCAGCAGTTGGAGGCTAGTAACAACTGGCTGTGTTAAACAAGGAGCTTTGCATGGCACCCTTCCTTCAAAATAACACTTGGGGACATCAGTAGTGAGACCCAGAAGTGGGAGTCAGGAGGGCTGAGCTGCCACCCACCTGTAAGGGGCACCATCTTCACATGATACGTTGCCCCTTGTCCTGGCTTCTGCTGGAGGGCTGTAGGTGCTGCCCAGCCTGACCTTCACTTTTCCCTCATCTTAGGTGCCTTCCCTCATCATATTCTTAGTAGCTGTGCGTGGCAGATGATTCCTGGTTTCTCAAACAGCTCCTGCTCACCCTTCCCCACCCTCTGCCAGGTGGATCTTGCCCCCTGGAAATACCCTGCTGTCATCAGCTGTCTGCAGGGCATTTGGGCTGCTGTCTCTGGCAGAGTGGTAGGTCTCATTGACAGTACAGCTCGATAAATTGCATGTTAGAAAACAACATTATGGGCTAATTTGCCTCCTTATTTTGCCTTCTTACCATGCAGAACTTTGTGGCATTTAAAAATAGCCAGCTGCATAGATTAGGCTTTGTAGAAGAATAACCAGATGAAAATTCTTGGCCAGTATTGGAAGGTAGCAGAAGTCAGAGGTAAGACTAAAATGCTCTTCCTAAGCTGTCGAGGCACAGAGACTCTCTAACACCATTCTCACCGTATTTCCCTGATGTGCCCAACTTCTTGTCTGTGTCAGCTCACACCCGAGACATTTAATTACACAGGTGGGCAAACCCAAAACCGGTTACAAGGCTGTAGTTCTCAAATAGTACTTTTTGTTTGTTTGTTTTCTGATGCATTTTGTCAGCCCAGCCGCAGTTCTCTGGAGAACTCGGGTTGTCTGCAAACAGGTCCTGGAAAAGGATTCAGCATCCCCGGCAGGGACCAGCGTGTAACACCCTTGGAAAGCAGATGTGGAGGGCTAACTGGTGGGTGCCTACAGAGGAAGAAGGGCAAGGGGTGTATTGAGCAGTCTTGTGTTGGAGCTTTGCTGACAGAGGGAGCAGCGGGAAAAGCTTTCCTGTGTGCCACCCTTCCCTGGAGACCCTATGCTTGTGTTGAGAGCTGGAGTAGTTGGTTACAGGTCTCTGGTGCTGGTGGTTTCCTCGCTGTGAATAAAACAGAAGAGGCACTACAAAAGGGTGCAAGTAGCACTGTGTTTTGTGATGCTTTCTCCCTTGGAAAAATCCAAAGTCGTTCAGCACACTGCCTGCAAGGTCCAGATGAAAATTTATGTGCAATAACAGGGCCTTTGACTACCCTGAGCAAAGGACTGCTCTGGTTGAGCAGCAATGACTTGTTTTTATCTTTAGCAAATGCTGTCTGATTAACCAGTGTCCTCCTGAGATACCTACATTGATAATTTTTCCTTCTAATGGACCAGAAACTGATTTTCTTTTATATCAAAGGATCTCTAGTCAGCCTTATTTTTCCTAGGTGGCACTGAGATCAGGACCATGCCTTGATTTAGCACAAAGAACCCCCCTGTCTGTGGTCTAGAGCATCTCTTTTTTTTCTGTGGGCAAGACTGGTTTTTATACTGGGATGTAAACTGCTGCATTATGAGTAATGCTCCTAACGGCACCACGAGCTCAGTGTATGCCCTGTATGGATCTAGGATGCAAATAGGTGGAGATTCTATATCTTTCCAGGCTATGTAGCTCCAATTCCCATGTCCCCTTTGCTGCATTGTTTACTGAAATATGGTTCAAGTGTTAATGAACTAACTGTTCAACTTGCAAGCATCAGATTCATAAGAAAATAGTGATGAGATCTTCAGTCTCCTTCTGCTTTGCAGGTCAATAAGTAGGTATTGGACACACAGAAACTAAAAATTATTTATAGCAAATATGTGAGGCCTAATTATATTTCTATTTGACAAAATTGCTTTGGTTTGATTTCCCCTCTAAACCTGTAAAACACTGGCCTGAGCAACAGGATGCTTTCTAGTAATCGTGAGTCTGCGTGGATGCAGTAGTGTCAAAAATCTCATTTTTTCTTTTGATTTTAGAGAGGGAAACCTTCTAAAATTGGTATAAGGTCTTCCTGTATTTCTGCTGAAACCCCTAAATCTCGTTCATTTGCTTGGGGAAAAAACAGGGGGATTTGAAATGACTCATAATCATCAAAGACAGAGTTCCTGGGGCTACAGTTGCTGTTTTACAGACCTTAATTTGCAGTTTGAAGGCCCAACCTCTCCATTTTCAGGGTTGATAGCAAAGGAAACGTCCTCTTGCTAGTTCTCCAAAACAGCTCTGCTACTTCCAGATGAAGTATTTGTGTCACGAGAACTTTATCAAGTCCCTGCTGTGTCTGCTTTGCTATTGCATAAAGCCCATGTGGCGTAGTTACTAGGTGTGTGCTGTCCTGCCCAGAAATGTACAGTGCGTTGCAAATTGGAAGAGCAAAACCTAAAGAGGTTTGCAGAGGAATGCAGTAAGTGGCTTTTGTAATGTCTAATCAACAGGGGTTTTCCCAAACACTGTCTGGGGGGTTGTTTTTAGGATTAAAAGGAAAGCTAAAGAAACGGAACATTGTGCTTTACTTAACCTGGCACTAGCAGAGGGGCTTTTTAAATCAACTTATTTTCCTCTGCATCCTAAGTGTAGAGCAGTAGGCAAGCTTTGCTCCAGCAAATGATTTCAAAAGCATTAAACTGGTCATTTGCTCCATGAACTTCTCTCTCTGTCAGAAACAGCTGCCAGAGTGGAAGAGGAATGCTTCATCTAACTGAGTTTAATCAACATTAGAAGTGGAAGGAACTTGAATCCGAATGGGGGAGCTTTTGTCCGGGGGTAAGTTGCTGGAAGGTGACATTCATCCCTAAATTCAAATTAATTACCCCACTGCCTCGGTGTAATAATCTTCATATGGAAGAGCAGAGTCTTTTAACAGCTTGCTCTTTCTTGCTAAGCAGAGATGTCTGTGTGCAGACTGAGGCCATTTAGTACTTCTGCTTCCAGTAGAGGAATGTGGAGGAGACACATGCTTTTGTAAGCACACAGATTCCCTGCCAGTTCTTTTCTCTGGTCTAGTGCTCATAGAAATGCTCAGCTATTCACCCGGTTCCTCTTAGGAAGGCTTTTCTATTCTCTGGGCAGCTCTTCTGTGCAAAGCCTGGAAATCTCTTGAGGTGAAGTGTGTTCTTCCTCACTCTCTGCATTCCAGTGCATGGGGATGGGAAACATCTGCGTCCCAACTCCCCTGCTTTTTTTTTCATCAGGAAAATAGAATGTTTTGAAGGCAATAAAATTGTTGAGATCCAGATCCATATCTTACAGGCTGCTGCCTGCTCCCTAGCTCCTCCACCTAGCTGGTGGAAGTTCCTGTCCTGCAGCATGGGGAGCTAAAGATGACATGACTAGAGGTGTGGGGAGGCTGTTTTGTGGGTGTGCTTTCAGTGGCCCATGTGCTTATGGCTCAGTTTATGGTAGAAGTTTCTGAACTGAACCAATGATGTAATTCAGTATGTGTCACTGCACCTTATATCAGCACACAAGGGCCTAGCCTGTACTGCAGGGTGAGGTCATGCAAGCAGGAAACATGGATAGAATTAAATAGAGGAAGGGGATGTTCTTAATTTCCAGCATATCTAAAGAATTTATGTTGTAATCAGCTACTGCAGCAGCATGAAGCTAAACAAGATTTTTTGTGCTGTATGGAAAGCAAGGGCAACTAGATAGTCTCTGCCATTAACTTTTCTTGACCCTTCATGTTCTTTCCTGACTATTGTAACAAGGTATGAAAGCTAAGAGAAAGGACATGATACTGCAGCTGCTGGCATTGGGGCCAATTTATGTGTCTCGTACTGGCTGACAGAGGAAGAATGCCTTGTCAGCTTCATCCTTTGAAGTAAGTGGTATCCTTAGTAAGTGGTGAGCAGTAATTAACTAGACCAAGAAGAGGGTCCATCTATTGCTTCTGGGTCTATCAGATCACATCTGGAGTAGACCTGTAGCACTGAGTCTGAGGCTTGCCTCAGGGCAAAGCCATGGGACATGATTCTGATGAACTCTCAGGGTTCAAAGCTATACATAAATCACAAGTTACTGTACATTGCTTGAGCCTCCTGAAGAGACTGTACCATCTCCTGAAGCTTGTTGTGGTGTTAAAGGTTCTGGGAGCAATGGGGTTTTCCTACACCTGAAGTCAATGAATTTCTGTCATGTATCTACTGGGGGTTAAGCCTGACCTGCAGACAGTCACTCGAGGTCTATTAACCTGAGGAAAATGGGTAAGAGCCAGCAGTTATTCATGCACCTAAGCCCTAAGAGTGTGTTTATTCTCCCCTGGCAGTGGGAAGGAGCCCTTACAGTAACTGCAGATTCCACTTATGCTCAACATCATGCTTTGGTTCAGGGAAGGACAGTGGTAAAAGAAGAGACAGTTTTGTGCTCACTGCTACCCAGATAGACACCGCCACCTCATCAGCAACTGCAGGTCTAACACTTTCAACCAGGGCTATGCTGAAGAACATGTGGTTCATAATCCTTATTTCTCTAGGAAGTATCACCTTTCTGGAGAGGGAGACAGGGAGACTTGCAGTGATAAGTTATTCTCCAGCAGCTCCAGGGTAGGGTCCTTCATAAGGCCCAGGGACACCGCAGACCTGGGCTGTGCCAAAATAATTGTTGGCTTCACCATGACCTTTGAACTGCCTGTTTCTTCCATCTGTCTCCTCTGCTCTTGCCCACAGCCTGGTCTGGCTACTCAAAGGAGACACACAGAGCATGTGTGTAGCTCTGGCTACTACCATGAACACAGTGAGTTTAGCAAAAGGCATGTGGTGGTTATGAGTCTCCTGTTATAGATGGAACTCTTCTTCCCCAAAGGAAAGACCCACAGAGTTTTAAGTGTCTCAGAGTTTTATTCTATCCTCCTACTGCTCAGACTCTAGATTAGCACTGGTCTGGGCCCAGTGTGACCGTGGGGACATGAAAAAGTGGGAGGAAGGAGAAGAAGGACTGACCTCCTTTCCAACTCTGCTGTCAAAATAGGTTCCACCTACTGGAGTTGCCCAAGAAGAGTGTGGAGAAGCTGAAATATGTACCATCTGCAGGCTGCTTGCCTTCCTTGATGGGGATCAATTCTGTCCTTGGACATGGCCAGGCCTGGGCCCTTTCCTGATTCAGAGGTAAAAAAATAGATGCTGTCCCCCCCCCACATTACTATTTGGCACCCCAGCACACTCTTCTGCTTGGTGTAAGGCACACTGTGCTTTCCAGGGCTGGTTTGCCATGGTGGGTGTTGACAAATAAGCTGTAGTGACTCTCATGCTTGGCTGGTTTCTCTGCCTGTTTCTTGGACATTCTCACCCCCTCCCCACTGAGGGCCCTTTCTCCTGTGGAGAAAATGTGCCAGCAGCTTCAGTGAGGACTCCATCAGCTTAGCTCACCCCCTCGCTAGCCACAAGTTCTCCTAGGAGAACAACCCTAGGTGGATTTTTGTTGCTTCCATGTGAAAAGGTCATATAGAAATGAGTTCTTGATATTAAATCTCAGGAAAGCTGCTTTTCAGCAGAGGAGGAGGTAATATGGTAACATGATTTTTTGCATTAGAACAAGCATTTGTGCTGGGATGTGAGAGTGCCTGTCCTGTGCCTCTTGACCCTTTTCAGTAACGGGGATCCTGTGCTCACCCAACACAGGTTGCCTGTGCCAGATATAGTGACAGACTGGGGTGGCACTGGTGGCTGGTGATCATGCCAGGGACCTTAAGATGCTTCCAGGGGGCCTTATCTGATAGGAAGAAGAGGAAGAGACCGGAATGAGCAGTAGGAGAACATTCCACTCGAGTATAGGGCCATTAGTGAGAGCGTTTCACAGTCTTCTTCTACCAACTTTGCTGAGAAGCTGAAGGCCACACAAAGGCCATAGTTAGGTTGGAAAGGACTCATGTAGAGAGGATTGTTGGGAAGGATATCTCAGCTGAGCTAGGCTCAGGGGGGACAAAAGCAGGCTAGGAGAAGCCCCTGAGGCAAGATGATAGGCAGCTGATAACCCCTGAAGTGGAGATGATGTCTTGGGCAGGATGCCCGTTGCTTGCGTTGGCTGCCCATCAGAGGGAAAGACTGGGGAATGGTGGAAGCTGCTAGAAATGGAGAAATTCCAAACAGACAAGCTCTGTGTCATCTTTTGGTGTTGGGAGAGCTGTGTTTGCAGGGGTAGCAGGGGAGCAGGCTCTCCTCGACATTAGGGGGTTATTCTGCATTGTCTGAAATTGCTCTCTAGATTGTTAAGCACCTGAGGGAGGATGTCTGGTGGGGCTGCAAAGGGAAATGCAGATGGAGATCATATGGCGTGACCCAGATGGAGGAACTGCACTGCACAGTTTTGCAAACAGCAGCTTCAAAGGAGAACTGTGGGGGAGTAAGTCTGCAAGCACTTACTGTAAGCTAAGGAGCAGAGCTCCCCAAACGTGTCTAAGGTGCAGAAATTCCTCCCCTTACTGACTCATCTGAGACCAGGATGTTTAAAATAAACTCATAAATCAAGCTTCCAAAAATCCCTATTTAGACACCCAAATACACGCTAGCTTTTCAGGCTGCCTCTGGGTTGACATCCCATTTTTTTTTCAGCAAACCAAGCCACTTAAGTGATTACCAGTGACTTTAACAACAGATCTTCCAAGAACCACGGTTGAAAATCTTTGCCAGAAAGAATTGGCTCTGAATCCTGCCTCGTAGACACAAATGGCCTTTTGAAAAACAGAAGGCAGTTTTACTTTTCCATTACTATGTAGAGCCAACATACTGGTTTACATGCTGGAGACCAGCTGGATAAATGCAAAATATTGCTATGCATTCTTCCAGAGTATGTGCCCGAGTTAGGGAAAACAGAATAGCCTTCTTGCCTCTGCTGCCTACAGAGAAGCAAAGACGCCTCACGACGCCTGCGGTGTTTCCCTAAGTAGCTGCATCCAGTCACCCACACACAGCAAGGGAGACAACACTTTCAAAAAGGAGGGTTTCAAATCGATGACTGAAAAATACAAAGCAGCTGGTTTAGTGCAAATAACATGAGGCAGGAAGAAGCTGTTTGAATGTATCTAGAGAGAGAAAAAACAAAACCAAAGCAGACAGGCAGATTGGTGTACTCAGTCTCAGTGAAAGTAATTTTCTGGTTTTATCAAACTGATCACATCAGGGGATTATTTTAAGAGAAGCAAGTGGCATAATAATAAAAAAAAGCATAAGAAAAGCCCATAGAAATACAGAATGAGGATTTGTGCAGGAAATACAGATAGCTATTCTGCAGTAATTCTACACACCTCAGAATCAACAGAATCAGCTTCCAGCCCTGCAGAGCATTTCCTCCTGAGGAATGAATAAAACCCCAGGGTCTGAAATGCACATCAGTAAATACAAATAAGACAAATGACTGGAAGAAGGTCACCTGCCTTGTCTCTGCCAAGAGCGCTATCCCTTTAGCCACAGCACCTATCCGTCACGTACCTGCTCCAAAGCATAATCCCAGAGGCACCAGTCTCGTCCTTTCTGTTTGTTATCCAAAGTGAAGGCACCTTTGGGAAGGCGGAAGCCACGCAGTGTATTCACATCGGTAGCTCTGTCCTGCCCTTTGTAAAGCTGGTGGAGGGGAAGGGTGGAGTGTTCTACCCCTCTTCTTTGATGGAAGAAAAAAAAATGACGTTTCGCAGGGCTGGCCGCTGCCACCGGTTTCTTTCCGTGTCATGTGGGATGTGGANTAGCCCCAGGGACAGGGCCGCCCCTCGGCCTGCTGCGGGCTTCGGCTGCCGGCGCTGACGTGCTGGTCGCCATGGCAAAGCACGGCTGCTGAAGAGGATGCTTTTCTTCCCCCCTGGTCACCATGGGACCCCGCCAACTGAAATAAAAGGAGAATGAATAAGGAGAAGGAGGTGGAGAGAATATTTAATTAGCTGCCTCTGGGAATTTGTGCTCTTTTTAATTCCCTTTAATACCAAAACTCATTAAAAAAATGAAATTAGACCATCTGGTCCCATCCATTTAGCATTGGGCATATTTTATTATTATTTATTTTGTTATTACAAGGAAGAGCTCTGACACCATTTCCGTACATTCTCTGCCATGTACACTTTAAGGCAGGCAGAGTAATGAGAACCCTGCCCCTGTCTCAGTGAGCAGTCTCACAAACCTTTGTCCCACAGAATGCAGCAGCTCCATCAGTTCTATTGCACTGTAAGTTTAAGGAAAGAATAGAGCATCTTCATCTGATAACCTCTGTGTCAGGAACTAACCAACAAAAGTGTCTGCTGGGTGGATCTCTGCTGTTTCAGGGTTAGCTCAGCTGAACCAGTAAAGGCTGACTCAAAGGCCTTTCCTTTGTTTTCCTTAATTTTTCAGTGGAGAACTTTAAGTATATTTCTAGAACTTTTTACTACAGATCTTTAGGGTACTGGAGGAAAAGGAGAGTTGCTTACTGAAAGCTGATTTCAAGGAAGAGCATTGACATAAACAGCATTTGGTTTGTTGGGTGGGGATTTTGCCTTGTTTTTGTTTGGTTTGTTTTCCTGAGTACAGTTTTATTTCCTGTATTTCATATTTTAGGGCTACGTTAGATGCAGGAGGGCAGGTACCCTGGGAATCAACTCACAGAGAGGGAAGAAGAGGAAGAGACTGTTGTGCCTCATCAGAAATAAGGTAGGGGAAGATCTGATACATGGAAATACATAGATAACATTTGATACATGGCAAGTGTGAATGGAGACCCTCTGTTCAGCTCCCTCTATTCCCTATAGCACCCTACAACCACACTATCCCTCTAGAACCTATAACCCCAATAGTACATACAGCCCCTGTACATCTTATAGCCCCCTATAATTTCTGTAGCCCTTATAACATCTGTATTACCTATAGCCCCTATAGAATCCTTCTAACCCTCTAAAGAGGGCTCTTTAGAGTCCTTATAGCCTTCAAAAGTCTCTATAGTCCCTTTAGACCCAATAGTATCCAGTGGCCCTAGAGAACCTACAGCACTCCCCAGTCCTTATAGACTCTTTACTTCCCTTTGCACCCACTTGCCCCTCTACTACCTATAGCCCCCTATATCCCTTATTGCCCCTTTATTCTCCTATAGTCCCCATAACCTTGTGCCCCGCGCTGGGGGTGCAGAAAGGAAAAGGCCACAGCTGCAGGAGCAGCAGCCAGGACTGACCTGCATGTTCCTGAGTCCAGCACAGCTCCTGTCTGCTGTGGGGCCCACTCTGGGACTCTCCTGGTGCCTGCTCCACAGCTCCAGTGGTGAGTGATGCAATTGCCATCAGGGGGTTGGGTTCCATACTGGTTGTGTAGATATCTGTATATATTCCATTTTCATCCAAGCTGTTGTAGTTCCCTTTTCTGCTGGCTGAGTCTCTCTCCCTTACTCCCTTTCCCTTCCCCTTTGAGGGAGGGGGGTTCACAGAGACAATCTGTTACAGGTCTAGAGGGCTGCCCTGACCCAAACCCTGACAGGGTTCAATTTGTTACCTGCTGGTGAAATGTCTTTCCCAATGATACTACAACTTAAATTGCTTCTTTAAGTACAGCCTTGTACATATATGTAAGACGGACTTGCACACAAGTCTATACTATTACTTAGATTTACTCTGACAGCTCTCAGACCTGTGGGTACTGTTAAGCTGCCTTTCTAAACAGTCACAGCTCCAGTTAATTAGGAAATTACTGCAAATTGTGATATATTAAGGTCATGAGGGATTTTATTTCTTTTTCTTACCTTGTGTCACCTTGCTGTGGAGGGTGAGCTGACACCACACACTACTATAACTGAGAGAACTGTGAGAGTGCTGAAAAACTCCTACAAATATTTCATCTAAGTGATAAGTTTAAAGCCAGAATGAACCATGAAATGATTTCCTGTTAGTTCACATCATATTTCATCAAGCTCAAACCCTGTAACTTATTAACACACACTGCTTTCTCCAGAGGTGCAATCCTTTTTTGATTTCAAGATAAGAGATGGAGACTTTATTACCTCCAGAAATAGTTTGTGACAAGGGGAGGAAAAAAGGCACAATTTTCCCCCTTAAAAATGTGTCTGCTTTTTCAACTTCCATATTCCTAGAATTAGCTGTCTGAGATCTTTCAGCTTCTGCACTTCTACACACATAACTTGGCACTTAGTTGCCTCAAAGTGATGCAAGTCACAGTACTAACCTAAATTGGCAAAAAGCAGCTAATCAGTCTCTGGAGTAAACATCAGTTTGTTTTCTATACAAAAATTGTGGAAGAAGATTGACTAATATAGGTCTTGGAACCTTTCCCAGGACACCGTTTTGTAAGTGCCAAGGATTCTTTACTGGCATCTTAAAGGGTAGTTCTTAGTGGTAGAAAGCACTTGGCTTTTTAAAGCTGTTCTTGGCTTGAGGGTCCACAATTGTTTTGGCAACAGAAAGCAACATTTTGTATGATCATATGATGTCAGAGCGTGTACAACACTGCGTACTTCCTGCCCTCAGACAAATAATCAAACTTGCAAATAAAATGGATTTACTTATCAGCTCTGCTGCCATTTCCCCACCCTCCCACCTCCTCAGATAGGAAGGGGTCATCGCCTAGTGACAAATCACTCAGAGTTCAAGCTGTACCAGCAGATATTAGAAATGGTGTCATTTATTTCAGTCTTTCAGCAAGGAATACCAGTAAAGTCAGGAAATTAAACATTTATATCCCTCCTCCCCCAATATTTCCTTCCAGTCTTACAAACCTGAATCTCAAAGCCCACAATCTTTCAAATAACAAGAATTTCATGATTATTTAGCTTGGAAGAGCTGAAAATGAACAGTACCCACTTATTTCTATAGGTTCAAGAGACCTTTCTGCTAGCTTCCCATCAGCTGAATGGAACTGGATGGAGCCTGGTAAGTGGCCAATACTTCATTACACAGCAATTTGAAGCAGCCACCTTCCAGGACCTGTGATAAGTTTCTCTGGAAACCAGTCGCATGTTATTTCACACAGAAACTCACTTGAAGGAGCTAGACTTAAAGTACTTGTCAACTAAGAGTGAGACTAAATGGTGGATAGCATTATATGATAACCTTCCTCAACTGTCACATCACATTGGCACCCAAGCCATTAATGAAGAAGTTTCTGAACATTTCAGCATTTTCAGCTGAATTAATCAGCACAACAAACTTTAAAACAGCCTCTTGGAAGTTGTAGCTGAACATTGTGGCCAGCCACCTGCCATAAAACCTGTTTGTGGTGAACTCAGGGACACATACAACCCAAAGGGCAGAGAATGGAGTGGCCCTTGACTTCCTGAGGGAATTTCCCCTCCCACATTGCTTTAGCTGGTGCTCTAAAACCAATTCCTTCTCCAAATAGAGAGCACAAAAATGTCCTTTGCCTGTCTACCTCTCCCAAACACCAAATGAGGATCTCCACAGCCACTACCACATCCAGCAGGAACTGCCTGCTTTCACACACTAAGATCTTTTCAGTGGGAAAGGAAATGCTGGGCACCTGTAGGTGTGCATTTCAGATTGTCACATTTGATGAGGTGGGAACCAGAGGCACTGAAATCCCTTTTTCAACACAGACCTGCTGTCAGTCTGCTAGGTGGACAACACTGGCTGATGCTACAGTAAAAGCATGAATACCTGCAATTACAAACCAGGCTGAAGCCCTCTTGTAGCCTATCATGATTTTATCTAGAATTTTCTAGAATTGCAGCCACCTGATACCTGATAAGGAGATAATCATCACATAGCTAGAGTTATATTCACCATGTAGCAACCAGGCACCTGCTCTTCCATCCCAATTTCAGTTACAGCTCAGTAGCAAGAACCAGCACAGCAAAAGTTGACCATGATTTGTTGGTACAGAACCACAATACTCTAAAGCTACAAAGATAGACAATATGTTAATGAAGATAGTAGATACCTTCTACTACACAGGGCTTCCTCTTTGTGTTACAATAAACTGTGAGGGAGGGGAGGAGATACTGTACTATTTCCCTTCCCTTCAGACATTCAAGGGAAGCATAGCTGTTGCTGGTTCCTGCAGATGAGTGCTACAACAGGTTAGCTCTTCCACCACATTACAGCAACCAGGCTTCTCCCACTTAGGTCAGAACCACGCAAAGGGAACTTGGGAAAAGTTTAAAATAGTTCTATTGGCAAAGGGAGAATCAGAAGAAATAAACTTTAGTATGAGTTTATATGGACTGTTTCAAAGAAAATGTCCATCCTGAAGCACCTAAACACCAAAACCATAACCACTGAACCCAAAAGCTGCTTCACACCCAGGAGAAGGTCAATCAAGCAATTCAGATCTTGAACTAGATCATTTCATGATTTCATTACAACCATATGTGGTTTATAATGCCCTCCAAACAAAGGTGGATGCCAGGATACACTGACCCCTGCCACAGATAACGAGGGTAAGATGAAGTCCTAAGCATATTCCCAATGTATCTGTCATCACACACTTTGTCAGTCTTATCAGATGCCATCTCAGTTAAAACAGCAACATCATCTGGCACATTAGGAATGCCTTATGTACAGTGTTGACATTAACTGATTTCATCAGGTCTTCTGTCACTGGATGCCAGGGAACAGGCAGGAACTGCTCTCACAGAAGACTACTCTGGCCTAGCAATGTCCTATCCCTAAAACCAGGATGCCAGCTAATGCCTCAGCTTTAGCAGACCCGTAGTTCGTTCTCTAAGCTGTAGATTTTTGCTTTTAAGTTTTTCAGTTCTCCTTGAATTTTACGTGTTAGTTTGTTTCCTTGGAGGATCTCATGTAGAACTGCAAGATCCTGGTCTGGTCCCATGTTCAGAGTCACCTAAAAAGGGAATGAAAAACAGATTAAGGAAAACAAAGCTGTACAGAAAACAATTTAGAGAGCATTATGATGAGGATAGGAGGGAGAGAACTCAAAGGAGACCATCTGTAGCTAGCAAAGAGGATGCTTAAGCTAATATCACTAGGTTAATGTATATCACCAACAGAAAGGTGCACCAGAACCAAAAATAGAGAGCAAAGCTTTCATACATTATGGCAAAGAAGAAATCTGGAGAGAATATAATCAAGCTTATAATCAAGCTGAACTGCTGGATAAACAGAATTCCTGATGGCAAGCTAGCCTGTAAGTGGACAGTGTGCCAGCCCAATCACTTCCAACAGCAGATTGTAGATTAATATGCAAATCAGGAAATTTAGTCATCCATAGCCACTGTTGACCTCAAGCAATGAGAAGGATTTAAAGATCATGCTGGAGATTTGCAGCAAGTATTTTGTTCCTCTGCCCTCTTGTGGTTAGAAGTATAAAGAAATTAAGAATACAATTAAGAGCACACCAGTTACAAAATATGCAGGTCTGTAGTAAAAATATCCTTGGCAATTTTTCCCACATTCACATATGCCCTTTAGTCCTTTAAGAAGTTTAAAACCCCATAGTTCAACAAAAGAATGAATACATTAAAAAATTGAAGCCTTTAGTGAAGACAAATGTGTTTGTCTAGACTGAACTCTGGGTCAAAAGTACAGAAAAGTAGTGAATTGGTGGCACTTCCAGACTCGAGTCAGTTGGACAAAAGTGATGCCTCGATCATCCTGTCAGGCATGAGAGAAATCTCAAACTCCAAGCAACATCAAAGCCATGGCCTCCCTTCTGAGCTGTTCTGATGCTCACCTGCATGTCTGAAAGCAACTGCAAGAGTACTCAACTTCAACCAGCCATTGTCTCTGCTGTGATTTTTGCAGTTACAAATGAGAGGTTAAAGGAATAAACAGAATATTCACACTACTCCAGTCAATAATCTACCTCTTTTTGGAACAGAACCAGACACTATCACTTAGAAAGAAAACCAATCATCGTTTTCTGAGGGAAACAAACTTCTGAAACAAACTCTTTACAGCCTTGCAAGTTTGACACAGCAAAGTGAGCTACAGGTATTGGGTAAGATCTTTGAGACAACAAAAGCACATAACTAATGTATAATCAGGACAGCTCTTGATGAGCTTGATGCCTAACAAATACAAATCTGTTTTCCTTCATAAAATATGTAAGAGGGCAAGTTCTCAAATTTAAAGGAGCACTTAAATTATTTCCTTAACCCTAGGGAAATAGTGCATTTAAATACTGAGAGTATACAGGGTAAGCCCATAGTAGTCTGCCTCAGAACTGCTTAGTGATTACCTTAAAAAGCTGCTTCTCTACATCTTTCAGCTTCTGCCTAAGCTGCTTAATGTCAGCCTGGAAGCCTTCCACTTCCATATTACGACGTTTTTCCAACGCCTCATATCGCTGAGTCATCAGCTTCAGGCGCTTCCCCATCTTTTCTGAGCGTTCCTATGGAGATGAAAACTCAGTAGGGTACACAGAATAAAGGCTGCAAGATCATCACACAGTGAGCAGCTGATTACAGACTAATTACCTTGAAGAGTGTTCTGCCAGCATCCCCCTCCTCACGAATCCTAGCCAGCTCACCTTCCAGGGCAACACACTGCTCTCTGTACATGTTTGACAGGCGCTGTTCCTGCATTAGCTGCTCTTGCAGTGACTGGGACAGAGGAGGAACAGACAGAATCAACTCAAAAGCCAGTGCTCACAGAATTCCCCTTGCTCTGGAAAAGCAAGTGGGATAGACTGACAATACACCAGGCAAAAATTAACAACTGAGCCAAGCTAATGAAGTAACTAGGTAAAGATGATATTGTAACAGCATCTCCACTACCAAGACCTTTTAATTAGTCATTAGTTCTGCATGACTGCTCATTATCAATGAAAGAAGTCCCTCTTCTTCCCTTTAAAAATAATATTCAAGCAATGCTGTCATTCTCCATTTCACAACTGGTTGCTCAGTACTGCATTTCAGAAGCATCCGCATTCAGTGGTAGGTGAAAGCATTCCCTGTTTACTACCCATTTCCTTGTCACCTGTTCACCCACTTCAGGTCCCCCAGCTTCTCACTGGAAGTTTACTAGAAGGGGTAGAAAAATCCCAACTATTGTAGAAGAGCTGTGGGACATCAGCTGAGAGAATCATTCTCTCCCAACAGCAGCAAGAAAGACACAGACACAGCATTCTAAGGCAGAGAGCACATACACCAAGAGGAAGGCATGTGCCACAAGCAGGTTGACAACTGCTGGTCCATGTATCACATGGCTTGCAGAAGTATGGATTTGTACTGGGCATAAAAGAAACTGACAGTGAAGTGCTTCCATAAATCATAGCTATACATTTTATCTGCAATTTGCAAGCAGTGCTGATGTTGAGGCAGAGGAGGGGTTTTTTACATGAGTACCATCAATAATGGCAAGCCAGTCCAGCTTTGCAACAGCTGCTAGCTACTGGCTGTCTTGGCAAGACCCAGATGCTTAAAATTTGCTAGTCAAAAACTGTTAAAGACCCTCTACCTAAGACAAGTATTTACCTTTAGTTCTCTGCTGTGCAGTTTCAACAATCCACCATCTGCTTGAAGCATCTTCTTCACATCTCTCTGCTTCTTCTCTTTCCCTGGCTCCCTGATAAGCAGCTGATCCAGATCTTTGTCAAGTTTCCTCAACAGACTCTCCTTCTCTGCTATCCATGCTTTCTCATTGGCTCGTGCATCAGACTTGAGCTGGAGAAAGTCCCGGGTACTCTCATATAAGAGATTTTGGGTCTTATGGAGTCTGTAAAAAGGGATCCCAGTGGAGTTAAATTATTTCCTAGTTCCTACCTTAATTTCCCTGGTCATCATTGCAAGTTAGAAGAAGCATGGAAGAAAAAGATAGGTACCATTCCTAAAGAGTTTAGCTCTTCTCATCTACTGAGGGAAGTTATGTACTTCCAATGAGATTAATATGTAGATGACTCCATTTTCTTCCACACACAACACCAAACAGACAGCTGCATAATTTGTTTTCTGCCTGCTGCAGGAAGCAAACATACTGAAAGCCAAAATATTTCTGTTGTTCCCCTCTCTTCTCATCTCATGACTACATCATGGTCATTCTCTCACACTCACTTAGCTGTCACAGTTTTGATCTTGTCCTGGTCCCTCTGATGCTGGACCTGGGCTTCCTCCATGTGAATCCGCCTGTCCTCCAGCAGTGCCTCAACCTGCTCCTTGGATAATCGTGTCTGTTCTTCTAGCTGAGCTTGAAGGGCCTCCACCTGTATAAAGAGAGACAGTAATAAGACCTCATAGCAGCTCTGCTCCTGTCCTTGCAAGTTTCTATTAAATTCCAAGATTCAGACCAAAGACTCTACCTGGTAATACCTCTGAAAGTTGACATTTCTTGGTTTAATGCTAATAATTTCAAACAGCTAAAAGATTTTAAGAAAAAGATCATGCTCTAGTCAAGACAGGAATATTATAAGAAGCAATAATAGATAAAAAATGCTGGAAATATTTCACTTTCATCCAGGATGTAACAAATCCTGAAGAATATGCATAGACACTATGCTGCCATCTTCCAATGAGATAGTGACATGAAAATACTTGAATTCAAGGAAGGCAGCAAGTCCACATATCTTGAACAAAAGAAATTACTCAACATGTAAAGGAGATGTAAGGTACAGTCAGGAAGACAAACTGGAACAAGTAGTTGAAAAATGTGCATCTAGCCTATGGGTAAAACTCTGAAAACACTTGGTGTGTATTTATTTTTATGACCATTTTGGATGATGCTCTTGCTCCAGATTAAATGCTGATAGCTAACTGGCCACTAGGTCAAAAAAGTCTATCTGCCTTACAAGTTTGCTTTTTAATTTGCTTAATTAATCTTGCTTGACTCATCCTTCCTCATGCTTTACGTGCAGCTTGTTATCTTCCCCAGCTGGGGATTTCATACCTTTTATCTTCCATTCTGTCATGCCATCTACACTCCATCTTCCACTGCAGTCTAGCAAAGGGAACATCTCATTGTACTACAGCATCTGATCAGGGCTGCCTAATTCCATCTCTGACACATTGCTTTTGTCAGACTTCCACAAAACAACCAACCCTGAAGATCATTTCTGGCTTTAACATAAATTCATAGCCACAATCAAATTATGTGAGACATCAGATACACCTATATTTAAGGGCAACACATTCAAGTTGAAATTACTGGAACAGCTACTTACGTAAAGTTTCCAGAATCAGATCCAAGTTTGTAGACCTAAGCCTACATTCATTACAAAGAAACAGCTACGTATAGAGTCATAGAATGGTCAGGGTTGGGAGGGACCTTAAAGATCATCTGGTTCCAACCCCCTGCCAGTGGCAGGGACACCTCCCACCAGAGCAGGGTGCTCAGAGCCCCATCCAGCCTGGGCTTAAAAACCTCCAAGGATGGGGCTTCCACCACCTCTCTGAGCAGCCTGTGCCAGTGTCTCACCACCTTCCTGTTGAAGAGCTTCTTCCTAATTTCTGACCTGAATTGACCTCTCCCTAGTTTGAATCCATTCCCTCCAGTCCTATCACTGCCCCACAGCCTAAAAAGTCCCTCCCCAGCTTTCCTGTAGCCCCCTGAAGATACTGGAAGTAACTCAGAGGTGGTAATCCATAGGAAGACATGGAGACTGATAAAGTTGCTATGCCTACATAGCATGGAAGCTGATATCTTATTTGTCTATCATCATTTCCTGGACAGCCAGAAATGATGTCCCTTGGTTAGCAAATATTTTTACCTGAAGTAGAAGTGTTTGATTATCTCTCTGGTATCTCTCAGGACTTTCTGGCTTCTCTCCTTTTGCTGCTGGTTTTGAAGTGCTCCTCCTGGTGCCTAGTGCAAAAATTTAACAGAAATAGAAAAGGGTTTTCCAATCTACCTGCAGTACCTTTCCAAGCCTAAAATGTGTTCTGGCAAGCCTGCAAGAGCAGGGAAAACATGCCACAGTCACAAGGACTTCCAAGAAGTTCTTCTAAGAAGCTGGAAGAAAAGTGTTTCAGAACTTAGGGTGACCACATACTTTTATCCCCAGCACTATCACACCACAGTATTTAGGCAATCTACTCATTTTCTTGGCTCATATAGAAAGCAAAGTTAAGTTTTCTTAACTAAATGATGAATAGGCTGATGACAGAGCTGCACAAGCATCTAGCCTTGAATAAGTTTTGCACTTGTTTGCTAATTTCAGTCAGTTTGGAAGAGGCAATACTGTCAAAAGGGAAGAATCAGTCAGTAGGCATAGACCCACACTGCAGTGTACACCTCGGGCTGGCTGTGGCTAAAGGTGTCTGTCCAGTCAGTACCTGCACAGTTCCAGAAAAGCCATCCCAAGGTCACAGCAGCCTCTGCCTTGGCTGAGCAGATCACAGCCAAGACAGTCAGCTCAGGTTATTTTAAAAGCTTTGAGGGAAGCCAAGAGTACCACGTGTATATGTATGTGTACACGAATACTTTTAGGGAATTTAATGAATACCAAAGCATTCATAATATGGCATTATGGTATACCAGCTACAAATGCACAGAGAAACAAGTGTCAATGGCTGAGCTGCTGTTAGGCAGCTTGGTGTGGTACCTGTTCCAGAAGTGTCATTTCTTTCATGTGACTCTCTGGATTTAGCTGTCCTTTGCAGAACAGTAACCTATAGAAACAGGATTAGATATCTGTGCTGAACATCTGACTTCTCCAAAGTTGCAATGGTCAAAAATAAATCTTAAGAGTAAAATGAGATATCCAAAAGAACAGCATTACCTTACTTCTGCCACAAGACAAGGAAGACATTCACAAGTGAAATGTCTGCATTGAAAAGTTTCCTTTATCATGGATGAGTTTTGCTAATTCTGCCTCTACATTTTTTTTATCACCAAAACAATTGCAAAGTAATCCAGACAGGTTTGCTGGATTCATTAGGATGATGACCAGCACCCTCACCAGGAGAAGGGGCATTTTGGGGACAGAGAGGAGAAGAGAAAGGTGAAGATTGTTATTTCCTCCTTTCATACTCCTCCTTGCCTTAGCAAGACAGCAAAACACAAAGCATGATTTATCAGCACATTCACTCAAGCTACTGAACAAGCCCAGGATAAAAGCTAACTGATAAAACTACTGAGACAACTCAACTGTTGAACAGAAGCCCACTTAAAACCAGGAGACCACGAGGGAGCAGGTTAGAACCCCAATGCTTGCCTTCAGGTTGATGTTATATAATAGGCCTGATTTTTTTCCCCTATACCAGGCAATTTTAAAGCTTCTGTGAGATTTTTTAACTTCTTGAGCAGTGCAGAACAACCACAAACAATGCAGCTTTTTTCAGCCTTTTTCTGCACCTTATTCAAAGATAAATCCTGTATTCCATCATAGCCTCTGTATGTTTAAATCATTTGATTCATAACTAAGTAGGTTCAACTACCTTGCCCTTCATATGCACTGCCATTTCATCAATCTGATGTTCTTTCTGAAACATGCAGTACAATATTGGATAGGGGGAATGGTTCTTCTGCAGACTCCTGCCCAGGAAGCTACTGCAGCAGCCTCAACGCTACTTTATTCTTTGCTGAAGGCCAAAGAAACAGGCACTCTGAAATAGCTGATCTTCAAACACTGCACCTTGCTTTGGGATCATTTAACATCTTTTGCCTTGCAGGCTGTATCTTGTGTGCAGTCAGCCTCTGGGGTACAGATCTTCATGTCACAAGCAAAAACAGAGTCCTACAGGAAAAAACACTTGCCTTATGTGGAGGCTCTTTGTGAAAATAGGTAACTTCTCCTTTGTCCATTCCCACTAAAGCCAGGAGATGTTGAATTTTTTTTCTATCCTCCAATTCCCTGGAATTCAAAGAAAGCTGTCAGCACATTGCTGGTTTTAAGTACATCAAGACATACCATCCTAGTTTTCTTGTTAATGCTTACAAGTTTTCCAAACTGTTGCAGTTCTTGAGAATACAGCATTGAAAACAAACTTCTGAAGTTGTTACCAATGTTGCTGGTAAAATAAGGATACCACTGGCACTGGGGAGCCCTCCTTTTAAATGACAGCTCTGTATAGGCTGACAGCATTAGCACTTGCTGGTAAGCAACCTGCACTCCAGAGTGATAAAATCCTTTCAGATCCTTCATTCAACACATTGCAAGTGTCCATTGTTTTTAAAGCAAACTACATTAAAGGCTCTATCAGACCTCTCATCACACTCTTGAAGTGTGAAAATACACCAACACACATTTTGATTTAAGTTCTTAAAACTTTTAAGACAAAGCTTGGTATCACCTACAAATGATCTGAAGAAGGCTGGGAATGCCTTTGCCACTGGCAGCTTGTCTGGAACAGCAGGTGATATTCCAGATCACCAGTGAAATGGCATTAAAAGGAGTGGCTGTCAACACGATCTCAGAGGGAGGGGGAATTATTTGCTTTTGTATTTTCTATTTGAGAGTGGTTTTAGAGCTGAGGAAGGAAGCTTTGTCAGTCTGTATATTAGCTTTGTGTAACAAGGTTTTGGTAGCATGGGGGCTACAGGGGTGGCTCCTGGGAGAAGATGCCAAAAGCTTCTCCTGTGTCCAGTAGAGCCAGGGCCAGCCAGCTCTAAGACAGACCCACTGCTTACCAAAGCTAAGCCCAAGAGCAACAGCAGTAGTGCCTCTGTGATATTTAAGTGAAAGAAATGCTGGGAAACAGCAGCCAAAACAAGGAGTAAGAATGTGAGAGAGAACTCTGCAGAAGACAGGTTAGTGAAGAAATGGGAGAAAGTGCTCCAAGTAGTGGAGCAGAGTTCTCCCTGCAGGCCATGGTGAAGACTGTGGAGGTTAATGCTGGAGCAAACATCCACCTGCAGCCCACATGGGACTGGAGCAGGCTCCTGGCAGCAGCTGTGGAGAGCAAAGCCCATGCTGAAGCAGGTGTGCTGGCAGGACTCGACACTCCACATGCTGCAGCAGTCTGTTTCTGAAGGACTGCACCCTGTGGAAAGGGCCCACCCTGGGGCAATTCCTTAAGAACTGCAGCCTGGGGGAAAGACCCACATGGCAGAAGTTTGTGAAGGAGTGTCTCCCACAGAAAGGGCCCCACACTGCAGCAGCATAAGAAAGCAAGCAGGAACCAGCAGCAGAAATGTGCTAGGAACCGACCACAGCCCCCATTCCCCATCCACCTGCATGCTGCAGAGGGAAGGAGATTGAAAATTCATGAGTGCAGTTAGTCCAGGAAGGTGTTTTGTTTTAAGATTTGTTTTTATTTCTTATTGCCCTACCCTGACTTGATACATTAATTTTGCCAAGTCGAGTCTTTTTGCTCATAAGGGTACCTGGGGAGTGATCTCCCTGTCCTTATCTCAACCCATGAACCTTTTGCCTTTTTTTTCCTCCCCATGTCCAGCTGAGGAGGGGAGTGACAGAGCAGCTTGGTGGGCACCTGGTGTCTGACCAAGGTCAACCCACAATGGTCTGTTTAAATCAGAACCTCCACATTCAAACTAGCAACTCAATTCAAATCTGGATCCCTGTTCACCTCCTGCTCCTCCTTCTACTACCAAAATAAGAGAATAAGCAGAAACATATTTAGCAACCCAACAGATTGCATTCCACCTCCAAGACTGGTATGATTTCATAGTGTGACATAATTGCTTCTCTGAACACTCAGATCTGGATGAGAAAGAGAATGCAAGACATGCAGTTGGCACTGCCAGTGACCCAGCCCCTGTCAAAGAGCACACCTGATTTTCAGGCGGTCATTCTCCGAGTAAAGCCGAAGGACTTGTTCCCTCTCCTGGAAGAGGTAGACTTGCATATCACTCAAAGCCTTCTGCAACTCCACAATCTCCTCTTCTCGCTGATGAACTTCCCATTGCAGTTTGTGCTAGGGAGAGAGAATGAGGTACTTGAAATGATACAGAGCAGTGGGCAACACAAGCTTGAAACTGCTACTAGCCTGGAACTAGTATAGAACAAGTTGAAAGATTTTATTCTCACAAAATGTGACCAGATGAGGGCAGTGTTGGAAAAAATGTTAAAAAATATTTCTCAACAGGAGTTTCAGAACCCTAAGAATCATTATCACTATAGAACAGTCAAGCTGGGGCTACACTTCCACACTGGCAGTCAGAGAGGTACAGGGAGTCTGACATCAACAAAAACCTCACAGAGCCTCTGTAATAGCACTTGCTCTTGAAAGAAACTGCTGAAGAGTAAGCATTAAAATATCCATAAGTTTTAGTAATGAGAAATCTGTCTAGTTACTCAGTCCCATTAATGATTTTCTACCTGGTGTGGAGAACTAATAAAGCTTTCAGAAGACCATTCCCACAGGAGAAGGTGCTGTTTTGGAACGTGCCCCTCTTCTTTCCCTAAGTTGAATGAAAATAACTAGGCCACCACCTATTTCCCAAAGGCTTTCAGGCTGATTCAAGCATGGCCAGTACTCAAGAAGGCACCTCAGTCACCTCTGAAGTGACTGTTCTAGTCCCAAAGGGCCATTCACAATTACAATGACAACTGCTAGAGAGATGTATGCTGTAAGGCATATCAAACCATTAAATAACAAAGATATTCTGTAAGACTTTTTTCCTCTTAAAAGGCAAAGATTTTTAGGGTTTGGAGTCTCTTAACTTTGCATTTATTTGCTGTGTACTGTACTGCTTAACAGCCTATGGCCAAGCTTATGAATGCCACTGTAGCAAATAGAAATTATACCTGTATCTCAAAGCCCATTGCATTTGGGCAAGAGAGCACTCATTCTTCACTAGGAGAAACAAGGGAAATAAGTTGGACACCACTGGAACTGAACATCTGAACTCAGGCTTTAATTAAACCCATGAACAAACAGAAACCAAACACACCCAGAAAGAGCCAACCCACTATGAAGATATAACCAAAATTAATAACTTAAGAATAGCTGACAGTCACATTTCTGTTTGTGAGGACAGATTTTAGAATCAAACCTTGATGAAAACTGCTACTTAGCTCAGTTTTGCTACATTACCATATACTAAGACCATCTATGAAGAGTTTTCAACCGAAGAAAAACACTTAAGAACACATAGCCCATTCAAAAACTCTTTTCCTAACCTGTTCATCACACATTTCTTTGTATCTCTCCAGCCTTTTTACCAAATTCTCATGTTCTTCATCAAAGTCAGCAATCTTCTTGCAGTAGTATTCCAGCAGCTCCCTGGAGGGACAGAGAAATGCCAAGTGCTTGTTGGTGAAAGGAGAGGAAAGAAGTCCTCCTGACTTGGAGACTGGGAACTAACATATCTGGATGAGACATGGGGGGGTTGCCAGCCTGAACAGAAAGAGCTCCTAGTGACATGTAAGCTTCAGGTAATATTAAAAAGTGTTGTAATTTTAACACTGATTCAATTTCAAACACATTTTAGCTTGTCTGTATACTCAAAGGATGTTATAACAGAGGATGACAGCATTTGGGAGAACCAAAACCTTTGATATCAAACAGCTTGCAGGATTACTATACAGTGGAGATGGGGCCACTGATTGAAAAGGGAGAAAGTAAAATGGTAGGGAAGGAAAGTCTGAAGCTATTTAGTGACAGTGAACGTGGAAGTAAGAGAAGGAAAACAAAGCAGAGAACAAAGTGGACAAAGAGTCCATTGCTGTGCAATTAGAAGCAGCAGGCGCTCTAAGAATTAAACAGTGAGTTGCAGTCTGTGACAGAATCACTGATATCCAGAGAGAAAAGCACTTTCTAAAGACTGGTGAATAAGGACAGTAATTTCAGTTAGTTGATGCACCAGCCACCATAGTTTCAGGTGTAGGTCTAGGAATCTACACGCTTTCTAGTGTGCCTGGTGTTCTTGTCCATGTAGCTCACACACCATTGAGGGTGAAGTAGGAACTGCCAAGTTGGTGAATCTTATGTTAAGGTGCTCGATGGAAAGCACATCAGTATTACCCAAATCAAGCCAAGAATACACATGTATAATCATATGATTTATTTCTCTTTGAAACAATGCTTACTGCACTCATTTAGTCTGCTCAAGCATGCTCCAAACTAGCAGCCCAGAGTTTGGAAGTCTCTTGGAAAGTGTTCTTTCCATTATTTCTGTTGGTCTGACAGACACTTTGATTTTTAAGAATACCATAAGTATCTTTAAAGCAAAGAAGCCTCTTTGCTAAAGCATGCTTAATAAAAACACAGTCCAAAATCTGATTCTGGAGTCAGTACCAGACCTTTGATCACAAAGTGATCTGGTAGGCAACACTGAGGGAGCAGTGACCCTTATGGACCAGCTCAGCAAGCCTGCTTATATCAGAACCCCAATGCACTACATCCCCAACATGTGCTAAACTCTAACTCCTGACACTAGAGGGAAGTATTAAATACGCAATAATATGATCATTTCATATTATTCATGTTCAAGAAGCTTACCCATCAGCTGTGCCCAGAAAAGCCTTACACAGCACACTCGTAAGAGAAGAAAGTAGGTAACATAGGCAGGAAGCAAATGCTTTTATTAGTGCGCTACAGAACAGCAGAAAGGCATAAGGAAGCTCAGCAGGCACAAAGGTAGACAAAACAGTGGCTTACATGAAGTCTGGCTATGGGATAGAAATAGAAGAACTCCGGGGCCAGGGCCGAGAGCAGTTTCGGGGCAGGGTAGCTAGGGAGGCAGCCCCCANCTCCTCAATTTAAACGGCGAGTGGACCCGCCTCCCGCCGCCTCCTCCTCCAATCACAGGCGACCTTCCATAACGAGCCTGCCGCCTCCAGCCAATAAATGCTCGCGAAGAACAGCAGTCGGTCTTGAGGGTTCTGCGCGTGCGCGACGGCTGCACTGCCTCTTGGGCTGGCGACGAGGTTTGGCGGGGGGGGCGGCGGTGTTGCTTGGGGGGAAAAATAACGGGGCCTTCGCTTAGTTAACGCTGTTTTTGTGGTGGCAGAGCTTAGGACTCCGGGTAAAAATAAACGCAACCTGCAGCTGAGACGCGTTTTATCAACAGCGGCAGAAAAACCCAACCCCAAACATTCGTCTTTGAAAACAACAGGAGAAAACACGGGTTGTTTTCCTAACGTCTCTTTAAGAAGTGGACTTGATAAAAAAAAGTTATCTAAGCTTACTTAAAATCAAGGTTCTTCGGGTTAATTTTCTCAAGTAAGAGGAAAGAGGGAGGTAGATAGTTTCCTGGGGGGACTTTGGAATGAAAATATTTTGTATGGGGAGAAAAATCAGCAGAGGCTGAGGGATGGTTGTGGAGTTATGTTGCATAACTTTGTTGTTATTAATTAGGGTCCTACTCCTTGGGTTGGGGCAATCCCTGGTATCAACCCAGGCTGGGCCGCATCAAAAGATGCGTGGCCAGAAGGTCAAGAGAGGTGACTGTCCCACTGCTCTACTCTACAGCAGCTGGACTGCTGTGTGCAGCTCTGGAGTCCTCGGCAGAAGACAGGGACATGCATTGGAGCAAGTCCAGAAGAGAGCCCCAAAAATGATGAAAGGGCTGGAGCAGCTCTACTGTGGAGAAAGGCTGAGAGTTGGGGTTGTTCAGCCTGGAGAGAAGGCTCCATGGAGATCTTACTGGGGCCTGTCAGAAAGATGGGGACAGACTTTTTATCAGGGCCTGTTGGGACAGGACAAGGGGGGACAGTTTGAAACTAAAAGGGGGAAATTTAGACTGGAGAGAAGGGAGAAATGTTTTCCACGGAGGGTGGGGAAAGCCTGGCTCAGGCTACCCAGAGGTGGTCACTGCCCCATCCCTGGCACCAT
>VWZY01011869.1:634621-669618 GCA_013399075.1 Chloroceryle aenea | reverse complement strand
GGGGATGTCTGGGACTTCACACTCTTTTTACTTTAAAAAAAAACCCCAATCCAACAGCCTACTTGTGAAAAACTGTGAAGACATTATAGGTGATACCAGCGTTTGCTCTGGGAGGGGAAAGAGGGAGGAGGAAGGCAATTTATTTTTAACGGATCGTAGTTTATAAACAAACTTTAAATTGTTAATAGACGTGCGGCCAACCTGTTTGGGCAGGGGAGTTATGTTTATGCATAGCAGTTTAGAAGCTTAATCTCTCCGATGACTTCATCATAATTGCACGGTAGGCCTGGTAAAGTGATGATAATTGCACGGTAGGCCTGGTAAACTGGCCCCTTGGACGAGATCGTCAGGCAGTTTGGCAGAAGGCGGGTGGATCACTTCATAATTGAATTCGAAATAGACATTAAATACAGCTGTAAAGTAAGAGAGTTGAAAATACTGGGAGAGAGGATGAAAAAAAACCTGGAAAGAAAGCGTGTAACTGAGAACACCACGGATATGGGGGTTGCTGATTAGATTTCATGATCCTTTCTCTCCTGACCTGTCCGGGTTGTTGGAATCTAGTTGGTTTAGTGACATGGTGAAAACTTGACCTCCAAGGGGCTGCCCTTTCTAAAATAAGCAGAATGGCTTAGATTGAGAGGCCCCGAGAAACCGATCTGGATCCTGTTTGTTGAGAACAACTAGAACTTTCCCGGCCGTCGAACGCGTTTGTCTCGCCACGATCGCTGCGCCGTTTGCGCTGCCGGCTTTTGCAGGATGCGTGCTTCAGGTTGATTTGCGGCCTGGAAACGAGGACAGAAGTCAGACTCTTTTCTCCTAACCTTCCTGATTTATTGTGCTTTTCCATTGTTAGAGGCTGTAAATATTTTACGATTGTGTCGGAGAGCTTTATATGCAGCAGCAGTGCAAATAATAAATATTTAGTGGGGCTTTGTCCACCCGGAATGGGGCGTCCTGACTCTGTTGTGCTTACTGCCAGGTAGACAAGCTGCTGTAACTGAAGCTTTCTTAAAAAGTCTGAAAAAGCTGAGTTATACTTGTTTGGATGTCGTACACAGTCTGGAGAGATGGGGCTGGGAGGCTTTTGTGGTTTGAGAAAGTCGTTACTTAGCTCTGCCTTTCTGTTAAAGGCCACAACTCCCAACTGGTGATCTTATCTTTACTGAAATGCTTGTAGACAAACATGGAGAAGGTTAGATGCATAACAATGTGCTTTATTTAATCTTTGTTGATGGTGAGAATTTTGCAATGTGCAGGATACAGAGAACTTTTTAAAAGGTAAATAAATATCCCACAAGTTACGGGGTGTCTCTCGTATTGAAACTGGGTGTGAGGTAATGAAATGCCTTCAACCTTATTTTGTTTATATTTTTAATTCTCTAAGGATCTCTTTCTTCAAACTAAAATATCCTGGGAAGAGCATCATTTAAAAAGCACAGGAATGTAATAAGATTGGAAGATGATGTCACCAGTTGTACTAAAACTCATTTATTCTCGGGAGCTTGTTTACTCGGGCATTGTTACTCCTCTATTTTGTGCTCTTTGTGAGAAATTTCTTGAAGCAATAAAACGTCTTTCTGTCTCTGTTTAGGATTGGCAGCCTCCATTTGCATGTGAAGTACAAAGTTTTCGTTTCACTCCACGAATTCAGCGCCTGAATGAACTGGAGGTGAGCTTTGCCACTGTTGACACAATTTTGTGTTCCCACTGAAAGCGGGAGGTCTCCTTGCTCGAGATTTGCATCTTGGCAGGTTCCTGGATGGGGGGGGAGACCTTAGAAAGCCATAGACCACATCAGTGTTTAGTCTTGGCAGTGGTAGAAGTCATATAAAATAACTCTCCACAGCTTTGAGAAAAGTCTGGGTTTTATTTTATTACCCAAAATAACCACAAGGAGTTTTTCACATTCAGCTGGAAATGCCTAAAGTGAATGCCAAGTACCATGTTGGGTAGTAAGAGCAGCCAGTGTCTAGCCTTCAGAGTTCCACAGGCAATGATCTGTTGTTGTTTGTTGCTTTTTTTCTTCCTTAGACTATTTACTGCTGTTCTGAAGCCCCTTGTTACATTACACTCTCTTGATAATGCCTTTTAAGCCTTAAAATGAACTGGTTTTTTTTTATTTTTTTTATTGGGTTATTATAGTTGGTGAATTTTGCAAGTGAAAAATTGTATGGGAGCTTTCTGAAAAGCAGGATGAGTCCCATGCTGTCCTGGTTTTTCTTTTTCTCTCTCTTCAACTTTTCTGAAACCCTTGCTCTGTTCACATACCAAAATGTCACGTACCATTTGGCTTGTAAATGGGTCTCCTTATGAAAAGTGATTTAAGTACTCCAAAAATACTCAGGGGAGGAGAACCTTCTGCATGGTTAAGGCATAATATAAACTCTGTATTGTAACTCTCCCCTTCCAATGTATAGTTCAATAATTGCTCTCACATTTCTCCCTGGAATGCTGATTTTTCATAAGTAAGCATTTTAGTTTCAAGCCAAAGAAACTGGTATTTAGGAGTTTGGTTTATAGGCTCTTGAGTGCAGAGAGGAAAGCATATACAGTTTTGTGCATGTAAACATATTTCTTTTTATCAGTCTTTCTATTTCCTGTGTATTGGTTTGGTTTTTCTTTTTACGTGACCACAAAATACTTCACTTGGCCAAGCTGCACTTTGAAAATGTAGACACCATAAAACTGTGTCAGGTTTTTCCTCACGACTCTAAAGCATTGTCAGGCTGGTTTTGGGACATACATGTTTGTCTTCCTTTACTGATTGCAGGCAATGACAAGAGTGAAGCTGGACTTCTTGGACCAGCTAGCAAAATTCTGGGAACTCCAAGGATCCAATTTAAAAATCCCTGTGGTGGAGAGGAAGATATTGGATCTCTATGGTCTGAGCAAGGTGAGTAAACATTGTAGGCCTTGGTGAGACAGAGACCTAGTTTTTTCCTTCAAGCTCAAGAAGCCAAGCAACAGGGAAGGCTTGTTTTACAGCATTAATCTCATTAATACTGAGATTAAATGAGTGAGTAGAAAAAGGATACAGTGAAAGAGGCTTTTTGAACTGAATGGTCACAGCAGACATGTTGAGCACAGTTAATTCACTTGCCTTTGGTTGGGTTCTGTACAGCATGTGTTGGTTATCTTCTGTAGAGCTCGAACATCCTGATGTCAGCTGGCCACTGCTTTTTAGTTCTCCTTTTTCACATGTGCTGGAGCTGCAGTTCAGCTCCTGACCTTGCAGTTCTGTAGTGAATTGGTGGTGTAATTGCTCCCTCCCCTTTCCCAACAGGAGTTCTCCCTGCACCATTGAGGGTTTATAATGTCAACTTTTGGAACAATTATTTTAATTAAATTCCAAAACTAGCTTGGTTTAGGGCTGGCTGCAAATTTATACTCCTATAGCTGTGTTTGGTGTGGTTTTGTTTCCCAAAGTCTGCATACAAAAAAAAAAATCTCTGCTGGAATTTCCTTTTGCATTGGTAAAATGTGTATACTATTAGGGATCTTTAAATACAAATAGGTGTATTTCTTCTTGCAAAGTAAGGAAGTTATGGTAGAGATAGGGAATGAAGATCAAGTACTTCTAGTACTTCTAGGTTAGAGCAGCAGTTTCCATTCCCCACCAAGATTTCTTTCTTATAAAAATATCAAGGTCTTTTAAGGAGAGAAATCAGTTTATTGGACAGTGGCATTGCTGATAAGAAGTCTTTCACTAAATGGTTGGGGTTTTGGATTGGGTTTTTTGGTCGTTTGGTGGTTGTGTGGGGCTTCTTTTTGTTGGATTGGTGTTTTTTGTTGTTTGTTTGGTTGGTTTTTCCTGTCTATGATGGTCTGCTGGGATATGGAGAATATCACAGTGGTACTGGGAAAATCTGGGTCACTTATGAGCTGGAACATTTTAGTTGGCTGCAGATAGGCAGGTCAAAGCTAATTTAGGTAGTGGCTTCTCTAACCATTGTTCATGTATTTTTGAAATCAATTTTTCATGGGTATTTTGAAGATAAGTTAAAATTCAGGTATTATTTCATTCACTGTGTACTTTTCTGGTACTTTGCTGTAAATAGGAGGAGAAATAATCATCAATAATATTATTGTTTTAGCTGGGTGTAGCTATCTCTGGTCATAGAAGGAACCAGAATGAACTGATTTATTTTGTCACTGTCATAGTAAGACTTTTGAATTTACCTCAGTCTCAAAATAAAACCATAAATCTCACTCCAGTAACAAAATGCTTTTGCACTGAGGTTTCTAACAGTCTGTGAAACATTAAGCATGAAATTTGCTCCTCATGTGCAAAGAAATGCAATGCAAACCTACACTGCTGTAGAAATGCTATTTGTCTTACAGTAATATAAACCAAATTACACCATTTAGTTTTAAGCTACTTGGCAAGGAAACAGTAAAGGGAGCACAGGCAGTGGAAATGTGGCCGGTGTTTCTGAGAAAGCAACTCCTCTGTTGTTGTGACCACTGCTTGGAGGCCAGTGGTCTGTAGTTTTGCATCTGATGTGCATGTTAGTTACCTGTCAGCAGTGATAGTTCTCCATCTGGATTACTAGACTCAATCCAGTCCAATTCACCAGTGAAAACTGGACTGAGTTAATTGGAAGGTAAGTTCAGTTTCTCCTCTTTATTTTTTTACAGTCATTTCTTTTTCATTCAGGGTTTTGTGAAAGTTTCTAGAACTCTGAAGTCTGGGGTCTGTTAGAAGGGACTTCACTTTTGCCTAGACTTGTTTTGCATCAGAGTATGAGTCTGGAGAGAGTTAACTTTTCAGTTTGTTCTGATGGTGGGGTTTGTAGTCTTTCCAGCATGTCATAAATCTTAACTGCTGGACTCCTCCTTTCTACAATTGTATGCAATTTACATTTACCAGGAAAATGGTCACATTAAATGTGTCAAGTAATGAGGAGAAGCGAGTGCTTAGTTACTAAAGTACTAGTCCTTCAGGAAACAAAAACTAAATTCATATTTTTTTTCACTTTTTCATAGAACCTTTTACCATTTGTTTGGTTTTAATTGATTCTTGGTTTATGCCTGGTGATGAAAGCAGCTCAAACCCCTTAACTTTGTTATTTATGTCTTTCAGATTGTTGCCAGCAAAGGAGGCTTTGAAGTAGTCACTAAAGAGAAGAAATGGTCTAAAGTGGCAAGTCGCCTTGGCTACCTGCCAGGAAAAGGCACAGGGTCGTTACTCAAGTCTCATTATGAACGAATCTTATACCCCTATGAGCTCTTCCAGTCTGGGGTCAGCCTGATGGTGAGACACTTCTCTTCCCCACTATGAAGAGGGGACCCAAACTGCACACAGAATGCTACTTGTTACTGTATATGAAACTAGGACTCAAGGTCTATGTTTTTAGAAGTTTCAGCTATGTAAACAAACTTAGAACCACCCTCACTTACCTGTGACAGACTAGTGCTGGCAGTTGTAACATGACTGTGCATAGTTAATTTCTTTATTGGCCTGAGGCAGACCCTACGGGGAAGGAAAACAGGGCAAAAGATGCTGTGATTAATTGGAAAGATGTCTGTCTTTCTCTTGACAAGCTGACAGCTGAGAGATGGTTGGAAACCATCTCTCATATTTGAGGGTGCATGTGTTAATTGGCCTCTTGTCCAAATGGCATCTGCAATGCTGTGTGATTCCACTTGTCCTGTTCACTTAGCAAACAGCGTGGAAGGATTAGCACTGCCTGATCCATCAACCCAATGTCCTGTGCTTTCATCACTTAGGGCATCCAAAAGCCAAACTTGGACCTTAAGGAGAAGGTGGAGGCTGAGGACCTCAGCTCAGATGCCCAGGCTTCCCCAAAGCAGGCTTCAAGAATGAACGTTGTGCTGAAGAGAACCAGGCGTGTCAAATCCCAGGTACCCCTGTTAATGGGAGAACCCTTATTGCTTCCACCAGCATAACAGCACTGGCAGTGCAGCAGCCTTTGCTTGGCTGCAGGATTCTGCCCAGAAGCACCACCAGGAAGCAGTCTTTGTTTAAATAGAGTTCAGAGAAGAATGTCTCTCTCAGGCCTATTTTGCTTATTGTAGGATGCACTGTTTATCTCAAAATTTCTAAAAGCTGCTTTTTGTTTATTGACAAACTTTTGTAGTGAGAATGTGTGAAAACTAACAGAAAGCCATTTGTGACATGGTGTTGAAGCTTCTGCTCGTGCAAAGCTCAGTTTGTAAAAGCTTTTTCAGTGACATCCAAATATGCATAGAAAAGCCTTTGTTAGTTGTGGAAGCTGCACTTGGGACTGATTATCTGAAGCTGGACAGACTTTTTCTGGAGAAATGAAGTGGGGATGTGGGGGGATGTTCCCTGATAGCTGGAGCTGCATAGGATTTCCACAGTTTTTCTACTGAAAAGCTGTTTTCATTTCTTCGGGATTAGTGGTGCTCTAGAAACTTCTAGCATTCTAGTAGGTGATAATAAATCCTGGGAGTATCCTTCAGTAAATTTCAGTTCCAGCTGAATCACTGCCATTTGAAATGCTGTATCAGTAGCAATGATCTTGGAGGCTTGTCCTGATGGCTGGGTGGCTTCTAATGCACTCTTCAGAGCAGGCCTTCAACTTCTGACAAAGATAACCTCTTGCAGGCAGACTCCAAGGCTCTTCACAGCAGGTCTAGTGACTCCCTGCTGTCCTGGCAGCAGAATGTGGGCAGAAGCTGCATTTATATGCAACAAACTTACACTTGCTTGATGCCAGTCTAATCTTATTTTAAGCACCACAAAGATGCTTGTTTTTTTCCAAATGCTCTTAAGTTTTGTTTGTTTGTGTTTTTTTTCAAATGCATCTTTCTTATCACTGAGGTATCTTGAGTATCCTTTATAAACTTCCATCTCTTTCTCTGTGGTGATTGATTTTGAGTAAATTGTCTTGCTTAGTCCATTCTCTGAGCTTTCTGAAGCTGACCTGATGCTATTTATCAATGCCATATAACAGTGCATCACGCCAGCAGTCCCAGGCTGTGATCTTACCAGATCTTTCAAATCATGGATTATTAGTGAGCTATCCATAAAAACTGAGAATGCTGCAGGATCTGATGCAGTCCTGCATGGAATTCTGCCTGGGGGATAAGGTCACTATGGCCTTTATCTCATCCGTGGTATAAAAGTGTCACTAGATTACTAAGATCCTGTGGCATATGTTTTGTTGCTGAAATAATAGAGGAATGGTACTTCTCATTTCTCCTTGCTGGAAAAACTGATTCCGTGGTGATATGAGCAGAGTATTCCTCCTATTCCTCCTTCATTTAATTTCAAAGGGCTGCATTTCTGAAGCGTGGTGGCTTTACTTGGATCATCTGCAGAAAGTAAATGCATATTTCAGTGCCTTTTATTAGGCCTGTAAGCCATGCTGTTTTTTTAAGCATTATAGTTATTAAAAAGGCTGAAAGGAGTTCTTTTTTTCATCTGTGATGGAAAGTAAATTTTTAGTTTTGTTTTGGATGTATTGGAAGCTATGTAGAAATCTCTTAAGGCAACTCTGGAACTACTTGGACACCAAGATTTGTCCTCAGTAGCCCCAAATGGTAGAACAGTAAATATCTGAGGAATGCTGAGAAACTCTTTCAGATTTCAGTGCACCTTTTTATTGTAGACAGGACTCTGTGTATTGTTTGAAGTGCTTACCTGGAATTGTACCAAAGATTGCCTAGATGGTCTTCAGAGAACAGGTAATATTCAAATAAAAGTCATTGTGCTCTTGCTGAATGATCTAAATGAGTTGTGTGTAGTGTGCTGGGTTGTCCAGTGCCTGGGCACTGGGTATGGACAACTCCACTGACCACTGCATCTCAATAGATTTCTTCCAAGGGGTAAAAGTACTACTTAGAAATCCTCTGCATCTTCTTCTTGCAGATAACCTACCAAAGAATGGGTGCTGAGTAAGAAAGCATACAGATAGTAACCAGAAATAACTGCAATAAACAAAGATACTCAGCAGGAGAAGGGATGGCAAACTTCCAAAAAAAATCTCAATGAACATTACTAAAAAAATGAAAAATGAAAGAAAACAGAGAATGAGAATTATCCTTTGTGGAAGATGGCTTGGGAATCTTTGAATACTACAATCAAATGCTTGTTGAATATGTTGTCTCTGAATAGAAAAAGGGTAATTTGGCCATGAGAGATCCTGCTTAAAATTAACTTAGTGCTTCATTCTCTTTCCCTTTTCTCTGAAGAAAGCTATCACAAATAAAAACTGCAGGAGGCCAACTGAATTCTAAAGGCTTTGTAAAGAAAAGGACAACAACAAGTAGAATGGGTTCAGATTAGGAAGAGAATATCCTTAAGGACAGGTCAAAACTAGGAAAATTCTTTCTTGGGAGAGACTAATAGGTCTTCACAGATGAGCTGTTGGGGTGTGTTCTGATTGGCAAGGGGTTGGTCTAATGATGATGGTTTGTTCAGTCACGATGATTTTTGGCAGAGAAGAGAAATGCCATGCTGGAAAAAAGGGAATGAAGTGCTGCTTTTTCAAGGAATATTAACTTCATGTCCAGAGAATTGTTTGAAAAATTAAAATCAATTCTAGGTAGTGGTTTTGCTTTTAGAGAAAGCAGAAATTTGGTTGATTGCAGAATAACAGAATTAATAAAATAATCCTGGTTTTATTTCAAAAGATTTCCTTCAATGGGAATAATTGTGTGAAACAAACTAACTGTGGGACATGCTGACAAATGCCCCAACCATGTAAATATTTTGAGTCTTGGTTGTAACTTCTGGTTTGGTGCATTGAGGGTGGAGAGAGAGGGATGCAAGTGTTTCAAAGTTGGTGAGGACAACAGAAAAAGCTGTAGCCTGGGAATCCAGTGTAAACTGGATCACTTTATTAGGATTCACCCATACACAAGAAAGGCCTTTGGGTTGTGCTTCCAGTTGAGAAGGTAAAAGAACCAAAAATACCTCTTCATCCTTCAGGAGAAAGAGGAGCTGAGAATAGAAATGTAGTTTAGTAAAGTTCATTTTGTTTATATGGAAAAAATACAGTGTGAAAGTGAGGGAGTTTTGTGGTTTTAGCAATGAGAAAACAGCAAAACCTGTGAGGTGTTTTGTTTGTGTGTGTTCATGTCTCTGACTTTAGTGTTTTCATGCACTCTTAAAGGGCACCACACCTGAAGCTGTCAATATCCTGGTAATATTTGTAAGGTTAGATAGGAATCTGATTTAAAAAAACCAAAACACATTTCCATTTCAATATGCAGCCTGTTCTTTTTGAGTTGCATTTTCCACCTGAGCATGGGTGGGTTGCATCCACTTGGGTTTATTGGAATCCAGGTAAACCCAAGGCAATGGAATTATTAAAATATATTTATGAGAAAAAATTGCCAGTTAACACATAATGTCAGCCTGGGTTTACAGAGTTGGTAACATAGATCTAAAGTGAAAATAATTTAATAGCAGTATAGAATTCATGAAAGTCCAAACTGAATATCAGCAAGTGTTTGGAAAGATGCAGGTTAGCACACTGCATCCACAGCTCAGGGGGAACAGGGACCCTGAATATCACTAAAAAGAAAATCTATGGAGTAATAAAGCATGAGAAATAGTATCTCTCTTCTCAAGAAAAACAAGGGATTTAGACTGGAAATGGAAATTCTCTCTTCGAGCTTTATTGCAATGGCATTTGCACTTGGTATTTTTGTTTATTGATTAAAAATCAAATGTATGTTGCTCCAAGGGAGCTTATGTCACATGTGACATATTGGGTCATAACTCTGGATAAGAACAGGTCAAGTATCATCAGTAAGTCACTTGAAGATAACCTCGTTGGCATTGGATTTGCTGAGATCTTTTAAGATGAGTGAGTTCAGGAGGAAGATTGAAAATGATGAGAATTTAGTGGCCTTCAGTGTCAAGCTTAGAGAGGGCTTTTGAAGTACAAGAGGGCAACATAAAGAAAAATACCAAGGTGATTGCATTGCAGATAAAAACAGAATATGGAGGTTCCTTTTGCTGTAAGGTTAGTGTCAGTGGTCTGGGAAAACGAGGCAGGTTAGTGATGGGCAACAGGAAGAAATTCAGTTGAGCACAACTCTTCAGGAAGCAACACAGGAGGGGGTGTGGAATTGTCTCTAATGGGTCTTTTTAGATCTGATTTTGAGGTTGCAAGGGCACCATGAGTAGCTGTGATTTCAAGAATTTTGCTTAGAACATTTCATGGCAAACCCACGAGCTGCCAAGCATAAAGTATGTTGGAACTCATTAGTGTCATGTGCATGTGTCTGCTCAGGGAAGCAGGTTAAAAATCCCGCTGAAGCAGTGTTGGGTGTTTAACAGCCAAGCACTCTACTGAATGACAGTGGCTTTTGGAAAATACTGCTGTGGCATTGTTATTTATTGTTATTAGATGCTAAACATCAAACTTAGGTTTCTTATTTGCTGTATAGCTGACTTTCTGTAGTCCATCTCTAATCCTAAAAGGGAAATAACTTGGAAAGTTGGGATAGGGATGCTGTTTCTTCTTCCTCTTGCATTTGTTCATTTGCTTTAGGAACAGAAACTCATCTATTTGTGCTTCTGTTTCCTTTCTTTGATTAGCTGGTGGTGTGAGATAGTGGAATATAAACAAATAATGAAGACATCTGGAGGGGAAATATGGATGGTTTGTGCTGATGTGGTCCTGTTTGTATTTTTAGGCAGAAGCAGGAGAAATGAGTAGAAATACTGAACTGAAGAAGCTGCAGATCTTTGGAGCTGGACCCAAGATGATGGGACTGGCACTGGGAGCAAAGGATAAAGAGGGTAATTAAACCTTGGGCTTGTGACTTTGTAAAGTAACAACTGTTAAGTCTTTCTGCGTGTCTCTTGAAGCAGCTGTTGTGTGAACTGAGTGGCTGGAAGGGAGGACAGGATTTGGCAATACTGAGACTGATTCTACAGCTCAGCACTCAAATTAGGAGTGTGTCTTTGAGGTGGGTGGGTTGGCCTGTGAGAATGAGCAAAATAGGCTTTCCTAACCCTTGTTTATTTTAGATTGGCCAGATATAACAAGATGTTTTTTCTTGGGGCTGTTTAGGCAGTTTCTGATACGAAGGATACCAGGCTGGACATCTGTGTTGTTATTGCAAGTTAAGTCTGTCTTGATCTTAACATTGACCTTCATTTTGCTTCCAGATGAGGTGACACGAAGACGCAAAGGAACCAGATCAGAAGCATTTGGAATGCAGATGAGGCAGCGCAAAGGAACTCTTTCTGTCAACTTTGTAAGTGTCATTCCTCTGCTGTACTTCCTGGTAGCATGCAATCCATTGGTTTTCTCAGAACTCTTCTCCTGAAACACCCTCCCACAACACCACCCTGTAGCAGAAGACACTTAGGAGGAGAATTAACAGTATTTTGAAAAACAATCTTTGCTCTAGGTTTTTGTTTTAAACTTTTGGCTGGGAAGAATGTTACAACTTGAAGGTACTTGCTGATCATGGGGTGAGGGCTTGCTTTGCCACACACTTCTCCCATGCCTTCACTTTCTGTTTGAGCTCCTCTTTGTAGAACTATTATAAAACTACTTTTGTTCCTTAAAAGATATTTTGAAGTGTTCTGGTACTTCAGGAGTTTGGTTTTTAGCAATTCCAGCTTTCATGTCTTTTCCAGTTTGAGTTTAAACTAGTTATTACACAAGTGCATACAAGAGAAACCCTTAAGGTAGAAAATGGGATGGTGAGTACTCTGATGTTTGACCATGGAAAAGCAGTGTATGGTTGTTCTTAATGGCTTTCATAGCACATGACTCTTTAAAGTCTCATCATTTAGCATGTGTATGCAACTGTGAATGAAGATGCACACTTTTAATGCCTTAGGAATTAGACTATTTTTTTTCTTAGCTTGAGAACACGTAGAAGAGCTTAATTTTGTGACTCAGAACCATTTGGCTCCACTCTTTTTATGTGTAGTTGATACACGTTGAGAGGTCTTCAAGGCAAGCAGTCTTTGACGTGCACAGGTCATACATTGGCCTTACCTAACTTTTGTCTGAAACAATACTGTGCTGCAGTTTTATACTTCTCATTCATTATCTTTTTGTGAAATGCTGTGAAATTTAATTTAGCTATGTGGATTGGTGTGAAGTAGAAGACACCTTTGTACCCCCTCTCTCCTGATAAATACCTATCGTCATAGTCTCGCCGGGTTTGGTTACGGGGCAGGGAGGCTTGTTTTTGGTTATCATCTAATCCCAGTTCTGCTTGTGTTCTCTATCTCAGTGAAGTCTTTGTATTCACCAAATCACCACTTAGACTGACAGAACAAATACAGCATATGTTAATAAGAGTTTGGAGAGAAGGTGTTTTTATCAGTGAGTATCCCAGAATGGCCTCCTCTTACAATCACCATTTTAATGCATTTCCAGCTTGGGGAGGAGAACCTGAAAATATCTGCTAAGTTCCCTCCCTCCATTTCATACACTTGCAACAAAAGCTGCCAGTTGGGATTTTAGACAGACTGGACCCTCTCTGAGGGTGAATGTGTGGATTTTCTTTTTCTTTTTTTAGAAAGGGGAAAGGAATTCTCTTGATAGAACTGAATTCTTTTGAAAATTTGTCTTTTAAGAAATGTGAGCGTTCTTCTTGGGAAGTATATTATTGCCTAGCTGGGAAGTTACATACTTAATCAGGCTGCTGTAACTGAGATGAGGTTGACATCAAATATTTAAGACAACTGTGTGAACCTAATCAGCTGGAAAGCACATGTTTTGGTGACATTGTGATGAAAATAAGACACACATCCCCCTGCACCACCCAAAAACCCCCAACCACCAAACCAAAAGCCAAAACCAAACCCCAACCAAAACTCACCTCAGCACATCTAGTGTTATTTTGTGAAGGAAATAGGCATAGCCTGGGGTGCCCTGTGAGTGATGGGAGCTGGAGCAGAATCAGGAGCATCTGTTATTGGTGAAGTTTGTGGTGTTACAAAAAAATGATAAATAATTATTTAGCTGTGATAGTGATACACAGTTTCTTAATTTAGATCATGTTGCAGATCTTCAGTACTATTTTAAATATTTATACTAACTGAAAAGGCCTTTGTTTATTGAAGCAAGCAACAGCAAAGAAAATGTGAAACCTGTTGATAATGGTTTTCTCTTTGATCCCTGAGAACATCTTCCAGTGATGGTTGCTACTGTTGAGAGATTATCTTGGACAGACACCTGCAAAAATTGTTTGCTTTTGTCTTGGGATTCTTATCTTTTGGAGGTTTTATCCTTTGTTTTGGAGGAAATGAGAAAGAAGGTACCTTATGTGCAGTTTCCTTCCTTTCCCCTTGGATTTTGAGACTGAAAGCTGTGGATTTGTGAGTTTTGTTAGCTCTCTGTTAGCTTTTCCATTGCTCAGGTAATCACTGTACTCGTGCAAGTGTTGGCATGTATGTTTCTGAAAGCTTTTGGAGATATTCCACAGTCACGTGCTCTTTGGAGGGCTTTAGTTGGAATTGTTTTCCACGACAGAGATCTGAAGAGGCGAAAAGCAAGTTCTAAAAACTCCAACCTACTCTTCTGCCTTAGAAAAGCATAAATGAGATGCTGCTTTGAGTTCCATAGAAAGCAATTGTCCAACTGAACTGGACAGTTATTTTGCAGCACCCCAAGTCCCCCAGCCTCCTGCATATTACTGCTGGAGGAAATGGAGGCATAATTACTCATTCTCAGTGCCTCTTGAAAACCAGAGGAGACTGATGTTTGTACACCAGACTTCAGGATTGCATCCTTAGTTCAAGGAAGGCAGGTTCTGGGTGAGGAAAGCTTTTGTAACTTCCTTTTTCTTTTTTTTTTCTCCCCAGGTTGATCTGTATGTTTGCTTATTCTGTGGCAGAGGAAATAACGAAGATAAATTGCTACTGTGTGATGGCTGTGATGACAGCTATCACACTTTCTGCTTGATTCCTCCTTTACCTGATGTTCCCAAGGGTGACTGGAGGTGTCCAAAGTGTGTTGCTGAGGTACAGTACGAGAACTACTCAAGCTTTGCCTGCATACCTCTGATGCTGGAAAGAGCAGTTCAGCTCAATGCCATTCCCTCTGGGTGGAAGCTGTAGTTCTGTATGGAATGCCAGCAAGATCCATCTGTTCTTGGTTGATGAGCCATAAGGAGAAGGAAATGTTCTTTCTAGAGTTTAGCATAACCTTTGTTTATTATACAGCCCTGTGACAGCTAAAACTTTGGCCTTTGTGTGCTAAGAGCTGAAACTCAATTTCATAAGCTGATAGGGGGAAATTAAAGTGAGAAGTGGAGTTGTGATAGGTGTTTCAGCATAAAGAGGAGACACTTTGTAAACTGTGAACTAACCTCAGTATCCAATCTGGGCAGCTGTGATTCCTGAGAAGTCATTATGACATTGTTCAGAATAGCTTGTAGCAGAAGGTGAAAGAAATAATTTAAAAATCTGTAGCTATTTTAGGTTTGGTTTAGACTAAAAAAGGAACTGTTTAGGCTTCAAGAGTGGCAGCTAGTTGAATTTTATTGTTCAAAAAAGAGCTACCAAGTTCCAAGAGGTGACTGATCAACAGCCTAAAGGCAGCGAATGTGACTTGGTGTTTGTCCTAAGGAAACAAATATTATAAGTTCAGGTAATTGGAGGATGATGGATTCAGAGGAACAAAGCTGACTCTTTTTAAATGTGTAATTTTGCAACTGGCTTTAACTTTTTAGCCCATATTTTTTCAGAAAGGGGCCATTGCTCACATGCAGGCATGTAGATTTCTCTTTCCCCCCCCTACCCTTCCTGGCCGTGGGCTTCTGCTGTTCCCTTAATGGTGGTGTAGGAATATTTGTGCAGCCACTTAAGGAGGTGGATCAGCTTGCTGCTGCCTGACCCTTGACCAAGAGAGATTAGCTTGTCAGATGAACTCAGGGAAGTGCTGTTGTAAGAGAGGTGGAAATTTGTAGTTCTGGGTGAGGGAGAAGATGCAGCTAACCATTGGGGCTGCTGCTCACAGTGGATTAAGCTGCTTCTTTATCGTTCCCTTAAGAGAGACAATAAAAGAGTGTTAGCAAACTACAGCAGTCCAGTGTGGAGGTAGTTCAGAGAACATAGTGTTAAATAGAGTGACTGCAGGGGTTTAAGAATGTGGAAATGCACAAGAAATTTCATCCTACCACTGCTAGAAAAACAGGGATATGCTATTTCCAAGGGGAAAATATGTATGTAGGGACAAAACCAGGGAAGTTAGGTGCCAAATAAGTTTCTACTAGCAAATGATACAGGAAGTACTTGAAAAATTGTGGAAATGCATTGAAATTAAAGAGGAAGAAGGGGAGAAACATAGCTCTGTTATGTAATGGAGAGAAAACAAGAAATTTGAAATGCTCAGTAGTGCATTTTGCATCTTTTTTTTGATTTTAAATGTTAATTGTGCACTGATGTATAAGGTAATGTTAAGAGCAGCATGCTGTAACAGAAGTTAGGAAGAATAGGCTAAGGGCTTTTGGATGTGTCTAGGTGAACATTGTTTGACAGTGTTTACAGATGTTGAGGTTCTCTGTTGCAGGCTCTGTTGAAGAACTACTTCAATAAATGTTGGGCATAGTCTGAGGCTGTTTCCTCTTAAAGAAAAATAAACTACTGAATTCCTTTCCAGTCCTGGTTCTTCCCCTGACCAGCTGACTGCCAGATAGTTCTAGGTCCCGTTTGTCTTGTATCTGACACAATTCTGATGTATACACAAAGGGGCAGGAAGGGACACTGGAAATGAGTGGGGAGAGTAGCTCAAATGGGAACTAATGTTTCTTGCACTCCTGGGATGAATGGTGCTGTAACAGGGGAAGACTTGGACTGTGTCTGTTGTTAGCTATGTTGCACTGTTTTAATTTCTTTTTCCTCTTTTCTCCTATGTGTTTTCACACACAGCACCAATTCTGGTGACAGTTTACTGACTTGATAAGACTGAAGCTCTTGCAGGGTTTGTTCCCGTGCAGCCACTCTGCAAGTGCTTGAATCCACTGTGTCTTGAGAAATGTCTTCTGGCTGGCTGAGCATCTTGTGCACTGTCTTCATCTGTGGTTGGCAGCTGTAGATGATGAAATTTAGTTTTGGATGGGAAAGCAGAAGTGTAGAGCGTTGGGGTTTACCGTGTTAGATTAGCTGCTGTACAATTAATTCTGTTCTGTTTCCATTGTGGTAGGACTTCCTCAGCTGAAAAAAAGCCACTTGAAACTGATAGCTTATTGTGTTTGGTAAGAACTCGGATGGACACTAGGTTTTTTTGTTTTGCTAAAAACCTAACTGTCATAATCTGCTGCTGGGAACAATATTTTTATGTTCTGTCTCCTAGGAATGCAACAAACCCCGTGAGGCCTTTGGATTTGAACAAGCTGTCAGGGAATATACTCTCCAGAGCTTTGGTGAAATGGCTGATAACTTCAAGTCTGATTATTTCAACATGCCAGTCCATGTGAGTTTCAACTTTTGTTGTGATTCCTTGTAGGGGAAAAAGAAGAGGTTTCAGCTGATCCTGGATTTTTGCTGAGGCATTTTAGCTTTGTTTAAAGAGGAACCATAAGCTTCAAACATGTAAACAAATGATTTATCTTTCTGGCATCTGGTCTCAGTTCAACTTAATTTCACCCTTTTTCTCTGATGGTTAGATGGCTTTATTGCTTGCTAGGTTATAGCTTACTGGCTGTTGAGGTCTTGCCCTTTTTCTTTAATTGAACCAAATATCTTGTTCTTGTTCCACAAAGGGATCTTTCTCCTGCCTTCCCCTTGTCTTTTGTCTTGGTTTATTTTGTTCAGAGGATAAGCCATTGTTTGTCTCCCTGTTACAGTCTTTTCTTCTAGACACATCTGAGTCTGATAATTGTGGTTGGTTCGTGTGTTATGTGGGTTTTTTGTGTGTTTGTTTGCATCTCAGCAGTGTTTTTAATACTAGCTTTTCTGCTTTACTACACTTTGATGATTCCCCTGTCCTGTAGGCTGCATGCAGCACCAAGCTCCTCCTAATCTCAGGGTTCTTTGGTAATTTATGAGCATTCTTGCTAAAGCTTCTGCCTTTTAAGGACTCCCAATTAATGATACAACTTTGGGATACTGAGCAAAGCAGGGAATAAAACTTGTTTTACAAATAAGCTTCACAAATAAATGCATGTAAGTAAGAGTTGTAACGAGCTGTTTGAAGACTACATTCTTGAACACAATTCTTTATCTGAATTTCCTTACTGTTACTCAGAATTTCTGGTCATTATCCTCTGAAATAGTTTGGAATTTGCATGCTGTTGATTCTGCTTGCTTTGGCTTCTGCTGGCTGTCTCCTTCTCCCCTTTATTTTAGCTGTACTTCTGGTAGCCCCATCTTTTTGTTGTTGTTGTTCATTCCAACCCTTAGATGTCTTATTTCTGTTACTTCACAGCCTCTACTAAGGAAAACAGACCAAACTGTAGGACTGTGAAGAGATGGAGGGGAGAGAGGGAGTCCTCTTGGGATTTGAAGATTCGTGGGGGATTAGTAACGCTTTATTGTTTGAGTGCTGACTTATGTTTTATCTGCACGTACCCTAACGTGTTTGCTGCTTTCAGATGGTTCCCACTGAGCTAGTAGAAAAAGAATTCTGGCGATTGGTGAGCAGCATAGAAGAAGATGTCATTGTGGAATATGGGGCAGATATCTCATCCAAGGACTTTGGAAGTGGCTTCCCAGTGAAGGATGGCCGCCGAAAGCTGATGCCAGAGGAGGAGGTGAGAAACAGGATAGGCAAACTGACCCCATTCTTGGCTCTGCATAAGATTTCACATTAAGAATTTAGGTTAGAAATTGGCGTGGATTTTTTTTCATGAAGAAATTGCTTTAGGCTTTTGCATGTGCTTATCATTCCTTTGAGCAGGGCATTCATCTGATACTTTTAGGTTCTTTTACAGATCTGCTTGCTGATAGCTAAGCTGCTTTTCATGATTTAATTTACACTTGTATCATTTAATTTTAGTGGGCAAAGATGTGCTAGTTGTTACAACAAGATTTTGGTTTTTTCTTTCTTGTTCCAAACCTTTTTATTAGAGAGTTAGCTACAGGCACACGATTCTAGCCTCTGGAGGAGGTTCATAATAGGTAAAAAAAATAAAATAAAATTGGATTTATCTTGGTTCTCTGACTTTAAGAATGAAAAGATGTAGATAAATCATCCTATCATAGAAAAGGTTATAAAGAACATCAGGTAAGTATATTACCTCTTTTCCCTCAGACCTTCCTGTAGCACATCAATTTTCTTGCTGCTGAAATATTTAAATGCAGACTAAATGAGAGTAAAGGTGTGCTTTTGTGATTACACAGCCCCAAATCAATTCCTATTGCTTGCTGGAAGAGGTAATCCTGCTCATTATTGTCTTCTGCCCATACCTGCACCTTCCTACCTGTGCCTTTGTTGGCTGCACAGTGAGTCAGAACTGCTTGTTGATCTCTTTGGATGAACGTAGTAATTTAAACAAATATTTTTCTAGAGACATCATTTAAGTTCTGTGACTCACTGCGTTGTCTTCATAGTGTCAGAGCAAAGGAAACAGCAGCAATATGTGACTGAGCTGAGGGTGTGACCAGTACTTTCAGCAGCTATGGCATATGCCTAAGCTGACTGTGAATCTGTGCTACCAAGTTTGGTTTCTAAGGCAGAAAGCAGACTAATGTTAAAGCACAACAGTGAGCTTCTAAGGCAGTCGGTTGGGATTCACATTTTTGGTACAAATTTTGTGTATTTGCAAGATAAGATGGGATTGCTTAACTGGTGATGCTGTCTTCCTGAAAATGAGTGTGTAGGAATTAATTTTCTTGAGAAGACTTTGTAAAGTCTTACATAAAGAAGATAAACTGCAGTGCAGTAAAGCAGGTCTTCAAAAAAGCTAAAATAACGTAACTCACCGCGTTGTTTACAGTCTTGTTACCATATCTGATTGAAGGTTTCTGTCTTTGTTCTACCAGTGTTGCTGCTATATTGTTCCACCAGAGGAGCATGAAATCCATAAACTTGGGGGGAAAAATAATCAAAGCCTAAGTACATAAACCTTGGTCCAACAAAAATGGGCTGGGACTGGCCTTAAATCCTAGTCTGAGTAATAGCTGAGTAAGGTATTTAAGGAATTATTTCCTAATTTTGATGCTTCATTGTTTTAGAAGGTTACCCACTGCCTGCTGTAGAAATGGGTAGGGTGATCTCCTCCTTTTTAGTTTTCCTTTCTGGAGTTGGTATCCTTCTGTTCTTATCTATTCAGAATTTTCTTCTTGTTTACTTTTTTCTTTGGCAGGATTATGCGCTTTCTGGTTGGAACTTGAACAACATGCCAATTCTAGAACAGTCAGTCCTTGCACACATCAATGCAGATATCTCTGGCATGAAGGTACCTTGGCTGTACGTAGGGATGTGCTTCTCCTCATTTTGTTGGCATATTGAAGATCACTGGAGCTATTCCATCAACTACCTGCACTGGTACGGGCTCTCCTTTGTGCATCTACCTTACACTGTCCTGTTTGCCATCAGTGAATTTGTAACTCCACTTGAAAATGCCTGCACGTGCTGATGACGTAGCCAAAAAGCTAAATGTGATGAGCAGTCCATATTCTTAGCTGATGCTGATTAAAAGTGAACTCAAATACTATTTTAAGTGCTTCAGTGTTTTTCACTAACCAGTTAATATACTCTTGTGTTGCCAGAAATCCAGTGTCACTGTAAAATCATGCTTTAGAAACTCCCCAAGTGTTTTTCCTAAGAAAGCTTTTGGTTTTGAATTGAGTTCTGGTTTGCTGGTTCCCTGCTTTATGATTGAGAGTTACTGTGACCCTGTGCTGGAAATGGAGGCTGCAGCCTTGTGGCTTACGTGGGCATTGGAGCTCACAGCTCAGCAGCAGATCTGTACACACAGAAGTACTCCTGCTCAGGAGAAGAGAAATTTGAAAGTAATTCTGACTTTTCAGAGCGCTTCTGGAAGTGTTCTGATGGATTCTGTGCCTGAAAAGAAGAACTGTGACAGATGAACTATTTGCGTTGCAGTCTTCCCAGTCCATCAGGCTCGGGCACAGTGGATGGAGCAGAAAAGGAAGGGGAAGCTGTGGGAAGCACCCCTTTAAAGTAGAAAGTTTGTTGTACCTCTGGTAAGGATGAGTTGATAGCCTTTAGGCTGTGATTGCATATTTCTAGAGAAGCATGTTTGCTAGTAGAATTTGATCCACGGGCTCAGGAGAAGAATGAATTTTGGTTTGAGTTCAGCTGTTGTCCTCAGCCATGCTTGCTATTAACTAGATCACTATGTGAAGGTTTTGAGCTGGTGAATTCCAGCAGCCCATTTGCAGAGTACTTTTTAACTAGTAGCTTACTAGCTGTGTCCTACCAGCAGGTGTCACTCAAGCCTGTAGGAACCACAGAAAATGCTTCACTGTGCCTCCTCTAACTTCTGGGATGGTTGGTGACAAGATTGTAATACAGTTAAATAGTCCCCTGTAAACAGTTTCAGATATTTCAGCAGACTACTGCTTGTATTTCTTAGTAAAAAAAAACCCAAACCCTAAACCTCATCACTCGAGATGTTAGATAATTACATTTTATTTTGGTTAAGACAGGACTTGAAAGACTGGAATAACATCTTCTCGAGTAATTTTCTACTTAGTTTTGGTGGTGGTAGACTCTTTCTTTCCTCATACTTAAATAGTTCATGTTATTAGGTATTTTTTTTGTCTTAAGAGTTCGGTGGGCCACTGGTTTTCAGTAACTGGCTGTGTAAATTAGAAGGACTGCTTGTATCTCATGGAGCTGGTGTTTTATTCTTTCCACTTCTGCCTAGCTGGTACACTGCTCCATCAGCCTCAGGAATGTGACTGCTCCAAGCCTGAGTGGAGGACTACAGTAATCTCTTTTCTCTTAAATATTAGCTATGAGTGGCAAAGGTTTTGTTTGTTGAACTTACTTTCTCCTTCCTAAAGGAAGATAATTGCCCATTTTATCCCTTTAGAGCACAGTAAATTGCAGTTCTCTTCCACGTTAGGCTTGTCACGGTGAATCGCTGTCGGGTATGTTGGGAATTGTGTTCTAGCATGACTTGTTTTTCAGATTAAATTCTACCTCCCAGAGAAGATGGTTGTTGCTGAAAGACATCTTTATGTCTGCATATTGTGTGGACAGTGGTGGTTAGATCTGAGATGCACTTTGCAGCTGGGTGGCCCCGTTCCTCTCCTTTAAGTAATGTTTTCCTTTCTGTGGTGGTGTTTTGTTAGGGGAGAACCCAAGACGTGGTATGGCGTGCCCTCCCATGCAGCAGAGCAGCTCGAAGATGTGATGAAGGAATTGGCTCCTGAGTTATTTGAATCCCAGCCCGATCTCTTGCATCAGCTGGTCACTATTATGAACCCCAATGTGCTGATGGAACATGGTGTACCAGTGAGTAGCACATGAGTATTTTTAAAATAAGTCCTCCTAGGCACTCCCTTGTTTTCATTCTCCATCACATTTGTGTAACAAGGGCTTGGTGTAACTCTGAAGAATTTTTGTTGTACATTTGCATATTCAATTAATTAATTACAGGGTGGTGTTGAAAGCTATTTTCTAGAATCTTCCCTAAATTTAACATGAAATTTAAATTATCTTACATCACACGTGAGTGTGCCAAGCTTCTCACATAGAAGATCTTCTAGAACAAGTGGACATTGTGCATTACATTTAATTTTTAACTAAAATCCCCACCCTGCCCTAGCAGCAAGTTTGTCTGTGAATGCTTTTAATATCTCTTGACAGTAAAATACTTGTCTTATATTCTCTGGAAATCTCAGCATTACAAAATGCTTTTTTTTGGACCAAACATAATTGACTGAAAGCCTTTAAGCAGCAGTGACTATCATTTGCTTTTGTCTTAGAATAAATTACTTCCCTGGAAAATTAGTTCCCAGCAAAGCAAACCATCAACTTTTACCAGAAGCTTTGCACTTTCTGGTGTGATGGATGAAATGATGATGGAGAGACACCCTTTTTAGGATTCATAAAGAGAGTTTTCAACTGTTGGTTTATATATTCAGCTTGTTTTGATTAAGGCTAGATTCACTTTAAGGATTAAGGAAGATTCACTTTAAGCCGACAGAACCAATTCTCACTGCTTTTGGGGTAGCTACATTGCCTGTGGTTTTCTGGAGGGAGAGAAAGTGGTGTTCAGCCATCTTGTAATTATGTGTCTTAAACTCTGGTGCAAGTTTCACAGGTTTTCTACTTTTTCCTTTATTCTCCCTTGTATCAGGTATACAGGACCAATCAGTGTGCTGGCGAGTTCGTCGTGACCTTTCCTCGTGCCTATCACTCCGGATTTAACCAGGGATATAACTTTGCTGAAGCTGTGAACTTCTGCACTGCTGACTGGGTCTGTTCTTTTGTGTATATCTAGAATTTGCTATATCTCTGCTAGGTGACCTTTGCAAGAAGAGTATTAGTAACTTAATTATCTGAAGAACAGAACTTTGAGTTACACAGTTTGTGTCTTTCATAGTTGTATGTTTGTAGATCCTGCTACAACAGTTAAGACTGATGTGTGTTTCTGTTAGGCAAAATAATTTTGCTGAGTACCTCATTGTAAGCTTCAGATTGAAACTTAGGCAGGCAGTCTTCCTTTCTAAGTATTGATCTAACCAAAAGTGGCATCTCGCAGCACCTTTAGTTAGTATGTCAGTCTTGCCTCTTTCTGATGTGATGCAAATTGATGTACTGTTTTGAACAGCCGGTGTCATCTGAATGTTGCAGTTATACATTAGTCTTCTGTTCTCCTTTTGTGCCTCCTTCTTGCACCTTTTATCATATTGGTGCTTGTTCTTATAGTCATGCTACACCAGAGCATAGTTTATGTGGATTCTACAGTAAGTTGTTAAGTGTTCTATCACTCTCGAGGGTTTACCACTGGAAGTTGCAATCATATCTGTAGTTTATCTGTCTCAAACTTAATTTTTATTACCTTCAAATAGGCTTTTTAGTCCTTAATCAGAGGATTTTATTAATCAGAATTGTCTGCAGAATTGACACTGTTAGTTTCCTTTGTCTCTCCTGTGCTCTTGATGTAATCTGTGTGTAGCCTCTGTGAAAAACTGATAAACTCACATCCACTGTAGAAACTTCTTTTGCTTACGCAAAATGTGACCAAAAAAAGAAATTTGTGTAGCAAATTCACCTAGCATCTTATGGCTTTTTTGCTTTAAAAAGCCCAAAAAATGACAAAACAGTTTTGGTTAGCACCAAGCATGTGAAATGTCTACGTCCTAGCATAGCAATATCCAGAGGGCAATACATTCACCTTCACAGAGACCAGATGACTTCATTTTGGTGTGAGTTTCTTTCTACTAGAAGTAAAAAGAGCTTAGGACAACTCTTAAAACATGTGTCTGAAAGTTAGGTACGTAAGAGTATGGCTGATGCCCCCCCAGCATGGATATCTTCTTTGTCCTCATCCATGACGTGATTTAAGGTGGCTATAATTGGCCCTGTCCCATAAGATCCAACTCTGTCTCAGTATTTTCCCAGGTTTTGTCAAAGGAAGGAAAGTGGGGGAGCTCAGAAATCATCTCAGAAGATCTTTTCCCTGAATGATAGCTGTCTTTGTTTGGTTTTGGTGTTTTTTTGTAGCTCCCCATTGGACGTCAGTGCGTGAGTCACTACCGAAGGCTAGGACGTCATTGTGTGTTCTCTCATGAAGAGCTGATCTTCAAGATGGCTGCAGATCCAGAGTGCTTGGATGTTGGGCTGGCTGCCATGGTCTGCAAGGAGATGACTCTAATGATAGAGGAAGAGACACGGTTAAGGGAGTCTGTTGTACAAATGGTGAGTAATAAAAGACAACTTCTATTCTGCTTGCAAAAGAACTTTTGCTTCCCCCTACCCCCTCCTGGATTAGAATTTTTTTAGCAAATGTTTTTTTTGTTAGGGAGTGCTGATGTCTGAAGAAGAGGTGTTTGAACTGGTTCCAGACGATGAGCGTCAGTGCACAGCTTGCAGAACCACGTGCTTCTTGTCAGCTCTTACATGTTCCTGTAATCCCGAGCGTCTGGTGTGCTTGTACCATCCATCTGATTTATGTCCGTGTCCCATGCAGAAGAAGTGTCTAAGGTACACAGGATTCTTTTTCCTCCCCCCCACTTTTCTTCCACATCCAACAGTTTGCTGGAAACCAGTGACCAAATACAACGTTCGGCCAGACTTCTCTCTTCCTCCTTGCTTGTGTCTTGGTTCCAAGGCAGCAGATATTACACATGTGCTGTCTTTCTGGCCTTGTTGTAGCTGGAAAAAACTCAACATAAGCAATATCCTGGCTTTTGCAAGGGCTTTAATAGTTGTTCTGGATTTTTCTTCCCTATCTCCAGGTATCGGTACCCTCTGGAAGACCTTCCTTCTTTGCTGTACGGCGTGAAAGTTAGAGCACAGTCTTATGACACTTGGGTCAGTAGAGTTACAGAGGCTCTGTCTGCCAATCTCAACCACAAGAAAGGTCAGACTTCTATTGTTCACAGTAGGATGTCCTCAAACTACTACATTTGTTCTGTGTTCTCGTTTAGTGAGAGAAACACTGTGTGTTGCTTAATGGAAATAGGAATGGGTTAATCTGGAAGTGTAATTCAGCTCATCATTGTGCCTTTCAGGTTGAATTAGCTTGTTGGAACTTTAACTGAAGGCATTTGAAGCAGTCTCAAATCTCTTCTGTATTTGCATATAAATTATTTCTGTACTGTTACTACAGATGTGATTGAGCTGAGAGTGATGTTGGAGGATGCTGAAGACAGGAAGTATCCAGAGAATGATCTTTTCCGGAGGCTCAGAGATGCTGTGAAAGAAGCAGAGACCTGTGCTTCAGTAGCACAGCTGCTTTTGAGCAAGAAGCAGAAGCACAGGTAAGATAGCCATTTTTTTTCCAGGATTTTCCATCTGTCTCTCTTGTTATTTGCTTGGATCTGCAAATGTAAGAACGCTGAGGTCTCGCTGCCTTCCAATTTCTTTCAATGTTTCCTGCCCTTAGTGCTGTGTCTCACTGAGAGGTAGGGGAGACAGATATGGTGACACAAAGAGCTAAAAAAAGGACTTGGTCGTCTGTTTAAATGTACTGTTTCCAGCTGCCATGGACCAAAATGTGAAATCCTTTGGAGAAATTGTTGAGGAATTTCTCTGTGGGAGAGCTGTGAGGAAGGACAACTAGAGGAAAAGATGTCATGCAAGTATGTCTTGACATGACTGTATTTTGGGTAGCATGGCTAAGTACATAGCTTAGAGGTATGAAAAGAAAACCTGTTAAGACATTGGATTGCAAAGCAAAATGCTCCAGAAGTAGGAAATACCAGTTAGGTTGGTGAGGCAAGTGCACTTGTATCTTCTGGTGCAGCGTTTCTCAAACGTTATTTTGCCAGCTGTTGCTTAGTGTGTTGTGATGCTGGTGGAGTTACTGGAAGATGCAAAGGATATGTGTCTCGCCAGCATTGCCTGAGACAAAAGGGTCTTGGGGAGCAAGCAAAAGCAGTCTGTAGTTTGAGATGGTCTTTTACTTCTTGAGGAGGACTGTGGGAGACTTCTGACAGCTGTCAGTTGGTGTCATCTGCAAACTTGCTGGTGCTGCATTGAATCCCCCTGTCTGTCCGGACCCCCGAGGGACACCACTTGTCACCACTTGTCACCACTCTCCATCTGGACTTTGAGCCACTGACCACTGCCCTCTGGATGTTGCCATCCAAAAGAAGGCTCTTTATTGCTTGTAGCATCTGACTGCCAGAGAATACAGTCCCTTAGAGCCCTGATTTGGGTGAGGGGTTGTGGTTCTCTTGTTCCTAGTGAAGGTTAATTATTTTCATAGCTCCCGAGTGTTCCAGATCTGCTGCTGCTTCATTCTTACCCTCCTGCTGTTGGAGTGTGTCAGCCTTTTCTCAACAGACTTGTCTTCAGCTAAATTATTTGGTGGATTTCCAGCACTGTCCCAAGAAACACAAAGGGTAGGAGGATTTGACAACTTTCAATGGTGTGTCTGATCTAAAACTGAAAACATTCTGGGGGAAAAAAAAACAATTACCTGTATATACATCTGAGGTCTGATGTATGCTAAATGGCAACAAGTTTAAAAATTGAAGTTTGGGAGATTTTTTTTGAAACCTTTTTGAACAGTATCTCAAAATTGAAGTGTAGAGGTCATGTTGAGCTGCTTTTTTTGATTTTTAGATTTAATACACTGAGAAGCATCATATTTACACAAAGGATAAGGTTATTAAAAGAGCAAATGAAAAAGGAGTGCTCAAACAGAACAATTTGGCAGGGATTAAAGCAGCAATAAACTCCTGGTCAAATGTAGCTAAAGGAAAGGGGATGTAATTAATGTCTCTAAATACATAAGGGCTGAGCAGCAAGAAGGCTTGCAAGAGGACAGGGGGCAATGGATTCAAGCTCAAGCATAGGAAGTTCCACCTCAGCATGAGGAGGAACTTCTTTACTGGAAGGGTTGCAGAGCCTGGAACAGACTCCCCAGAGAGGTTGTGGAGTCTCCTTCTCTGGAGACTTTCAAGACCTGTCTGGATGCTTTTCTGAGTGATCTGCCCTAGTTTAGTCCTGCTCTGGCAGGGGGGGTTGGACTCCATGGTCTTTGGAGGTCCCTTCCAACCCCAAATGTTCTGTGATTCTGTGACAATCTATCCCTTAATGCATCTGGTTTTATATAAACCTGAAAAACAGATCATGGGCAACTGTGAAGATGCATCCAACATTCCAATCACATTTCTCTCCCACTATTGGAAGTTGTAAGCTCCTTCAGGGTGGGGGTAATTGTATCTTTTGGTGCAGCACCTGGTGATGGGGTAGTCAGTGGTTGGACTGGGGATGGAATGCCAATGTGATGTTTCAGAAAGTGGCCCAGCAGGTCCAGTGTGGCCACTGGACTCAGCAGCTCGACGCCTGTAGTGTTCTTCTTTTCCGTGCTGAGCTTTTAGATAGTGTCTAATTATATTTGATCATTAATCTCAATTTTGCTTCTACGATTATATATAAGTCCATAGGTTGAAAGAGTGAATTTTGGTTTTCTTTAATGTAGTAATAAAACTGTAGATTAATTATCAAGGAGCAACTCTCCAGTGTTCAAAATCTGTCCTGCTTGTGAAGTCGTCGTGCCTGACAGTGATCTGTATGCCCAGTGTTTTAATTTGCACAGTGTGTCACTTTCAAGTCTTTTACTGTGTTCCTCAGGCTTGTTATACTTGCTTTGAGGGATATTTAATGGAAGTGTCCTTGCAGAGTATGTCCTACTCAACAGCAGCCTGCTGTTGCAAGGCCAGTTTGAGGCCTTGACTTGTAACTGATGTTACATCTCAGCCTTCATGTCAGTGCCTGTTACAACAGTCTACTTCTTGAGCTGCCTAAAGGAGACTTTTGGGGGCTGTGTTCTTTTGCCTATTTGGAACAAACACTGAAAGTCATCTAGACACTCCTTAAATTCTCTTGAATGCTTAGAGGAATTCCATTAAATTTAGTTTTCAAGATGTGGAGTTTGGTTTTTTGAGTTCTCAAGTGAAAACTTTTCTGTAACTTCTTGGTAATTACGATAGCTACCTGCCCCTGGGAGTAAATAATCAACTTATCTCTCACCTAATCCTGATGAATTCTGTCCATTCAGCAGACAGAGCCAAGATAGCGGAAGGACACGGACCAAGCTAACTATGGAGGAGCTTAAAGCATTTGTCCAGCAGCTGTTCAGCTTGCCCTGCGTTATCAGCCAGGCCCGACAAGTAAAGGTAAGTTTGCATCTGATCCTCAGATAAAGTTTTGTGCTCTGTCTGCAGTGGAATGGTAACATACAGTTCTTGCCTCTACTTGCCAACAGTGGCACTGGTACTTTTATGCTGGTGTGGTCATGGCAACTGAACGTGTAGGGCTCAATTGGTTACCCAAGCGTGGGTATCTAGTGCCCTGGGAGGAGCTCTGGAGTGTTCCACTTGGGCCCTGTTGCCCCTCTGGCAGAACACCTTAGCTTTTGTGTAGCAGGGTCGGACGGTGCGGCACGCTGGAGGTGGTGGGCCCGTGAACAGAAGGCTTTACGTGCCTATGCATGTGCTTTTTCAGGTGCCTGTGTCAGATGTGGTGGCCTCACTGCAGCTAAACCCCACCTGTCATTGTCCAAGCAGCCCACTTTTCTCTCTCTGAACCATCACAAATTCTGTCTACAGTGGTGGAATTTCTGGTTCAATCCTCCCTTCTGTGTTTTTGTAGAAACTTCTGAAGGTTATATTGGTGCGAGATTTTTAATTTACTTATTTTTAGGGGAGAGGGAAAGCAATACCACACTGGCAGTTGCTCTGTAATTATTTCCCAGCCTTGCATTCTAGGTTACAGCCCCCTTCATCTGTATGCACGGCCTGCATTTCTTGTCCTTCATGTGTATCTTTGCACCTGTCTTGGAATGAATCTAGACTAATAAGTAATCCAGATCGTGCTGATTCCCCTAGCTGCTGTTACCGTTCATCACTCTGGCAGTCTGGATCATAGCAAGTGTTTTCAGCAGCAATCTTAATTTGTTTCTCTGTCACTGGTGATGAAATGTTACATAGTGTCTCGCCTACTAACCAACTTCTGGAAAACTCCTTCAAGAAACATCCTTAATAAAGATTTTTCACATTGAGAAATGGTTCTTGAGATGTATGTTAACCACTTATTAATGTGCATGGTGTCTCTTGATAGTTTTAATCAGTTCTAGGCCCTCAGTCTAGCACTGCAGAACTCTTAAGCACTACACGTAGCTGCTGCACATAACCAAAACCACAGCTTAAAAATAATTCTTGTTTGAGAAGGTCTCTTCTCCATAAATGTTACTGGGGTTAGTTATGCCCTTCTTCATTTGTGACTTCTGTATCAACTTTCCATGGTAGTTCAGTGTTGATAGCACTTTATAGTGGACTTTCCTCTTGTCTTTATGATACTGGCATGTTTTTGCTGAAAACCAGTAACCTCAGCAGACTATAGAGCTTGAGGATGCAGATTTTTCTGGCCATCCTTCAGAGATATTCTCTAACGTGTTTCCCAGCAGCTAGTGGAAAATATACACTCATCCTCACAGCAGGATGATTTTACTACACCTCTTTCCTTATAAAAAGCAGAAACATCCACTAATGTTTATTCACAAAATGTTGTCGTTATTAATAGACCTATAAGAATGATCTCAAAGGAGTTGGGTTTTGTTTCTGATGTATGTAAAACCTGCTTCTCATTACGATATAATTTATGGATGACAGAGCTGCAGGTATGCAGAAAACTCTTTAAGTTTTAATTTGTGCTTTTGTCAAAATATTTTCTCCCAGCTAATCTCTCTCCACCCCCATCCCCACCAGCCTTAGGCAACTGGCTCTGTTAAAGTATTTTACATATACATATGTTCTTGAAGCTTCAATATCATCACTAGCCAATAAAATAAATGCTATCATTTTGCTGGTTACAAATCATAGTCTCTGAATGAAGTCAGAGAAGCATAATTTATGCATAAGCACTCGCTGACTTTCAGCATGGTGTTTGCATGCAATTAGCCATCATAATGAATTGCAGAATAATTGTCGTGTTGGATGATGAGTATTTTCTAACACAAAAGGCATTATAACTGTTAAACTGTAATAATTTACTGTTGTCACTGTGAAGCATTCAGCATATGTTCCCTAAATCAAAATCTTTATGATGTGGATCTTGTTCTTTTTGTTGTAAATGCTTTCTGGTTTCCAGACAGTCACGAACAGCATCGTCAGACAAAAAGTGCAGTAAGCCTAAGGGTTAGGAAATGCAGGTTTTGCTCCTCATCGTGCCATCAACCAGCTAGCAGAAATACCTGTCTCTTTTTGTAAGAGACTCGGGAGTGAATCAATGGAGTATACTGGCTGAATGTCCTGGAATGAATCTCCTGCAGAGATTCTTTCCTGTTTGCTCTCTTTGGTTTGTTTATTTATTTATTTATTATTGCGGTGCCAAATCATGTTTGGATGAGGACAACTGCAGCAGTGCAGTTGGATTTCTGTCAAGTTGTCTCCTTCTGTTAGATGATTTTGCATTTTCATTTCTTTCCTTTCTACAACAACACACCGCTGTATTAAGTGGTGGGCCTGCTTTAGGAAATAGTAATTTCCAACTTCACCATAGTTATTTTAATCATATTTTGATCTTCACGTACTGGCACAACTCTGGCTCGTTCCTCCTCCTCAGCATGCTTTGTTCTGTTGTGTGTCACCATCATTAATGCCTCTGGCACTAGACTGAAAGGACGATCTGTTTGCAGAAGTCCTCTTTTTCCCCTGACTATTTTAAAATGAATGTTGACCAGGCAGTGCTTAATATTCTCTTCTGTTGGGAGCTGTAGTCAGCTGCAGCTGGCTACAGTTTAGGTGCAGAGTTTAATGCAACTGCTATGGCTAGAGTATGAGATGTTAGGCCTAGAGTTTAGATGGCCTCTTGCTTAGGATGTGTCAGATTTGATGGCTTGTGACAACCAGCTGGCATTGTGTGTGAGAAGCTCTGACTGATGGTGTGATGATCAGATGCAGATATGCAGCTGACTGATCCCTCACTCCCCTTTCCCTTTTGATTCCGTGGTGGGTTTTCCTAACTGATCTGTACTGTATGTTACTACAGAATCTGCTTGATGATGTGGAAGAATTTCATGAACGTGCTCAAGAAGCTATGATGGATGAGATCCCAGACTCTTCCAAGTTGCAGGAGTTGATAGACATGGGCTCTGGCCTTTATGTAGAACTTCCTGAACTGCCAAGGCTGAAGCAAGAACTGCAGCAGGCACGGTGGTTGGATGAGGTGAGATCCACCCTCTTGGATCCCCAGAGGGTCACCCTAGATGTGATGAAGAAGCTGATTGACTCGGGTGTGGGGTTGGCACCACACCATGCTGTAGAGAAAGCCATGGCTGAGCTGCAGGAGCTCCTTACAGTCTCGGAGAGGTGGGAAGAGAAGGCCAAGGTCTGCCTGCAGGCCAGGTGAGTGTTCCTTTGCAAACTGCTCTTAGAGGTGACATGCTTCCGGAATTCTCAGCCTCTCTTGAGGAGTGTGATAAAAAGTAGGAGCTTTGAAGCTGTAGTATATTGTTTTGGGGTGGTTTTTTTACCTCCCAGCAGTTTGATTGCACAAGAGTTGGATTTGAGGTGGTTGAGTTTCAGAAGAGTTGATTCCCTATCGCGTTGCACAGCGGCAGGAGGCCGCTGAGTGTTGCTGCTGTGTTTGCTGTGCATCCCCCTCAACACAAAACTCTCTGTGCTACACAAGGCAGCTTTCTTCATGTCAAGGAGTTCAGATGCTGTGCCCTTTTGAACATGATCGTGCAAATTCCATCAGTTTTCTCACCTCTCCTGTTGCTTGATAGTCAGTAGCACCCTCCAAGAATAGAGCCATGGTATCCTGCGCAGCAGTGTAGTGATCAAGTGGCATCACCAGCCTGACAAACTTAGGGCTTTAGTTGTCTGGCATTTTGAGTGAAGGCTGGAATTGGGTTTTTCTTGCTCTAGACCACGCCAAAGTATGATGGCTCTGGAGGGCATCGTGAATGAAGCAAAGAACATTCCTGCCTACCTGCCCAATGTGCTGGCACTGAAAGAAGCCCTGCAGCGGGCTAGAGACTGGACAGCCAAAGTGGAGGCCATTCAGGTAGGGGTTACAGCAGGGACTGGAATTTTCTGCTTACATCCTTTTATTTAAATGTGTTCTTCACTCCTAGCCTCTTTACCCACAGAGGTGACCTTACTTAGAGCTGTTAAATATGCTTACTGTAGCTTGTGTGCTTGAGTTTCTTTGTGTGCTACTTTTCCCCATTGGCTATGCAATTTCTGTTTCACTTCTTTTTTGTGCATTTCACGGGGGGTGTAAAAACCAGCAAATTCATTATACTACAGATGTAACTCTCAGAGGGTGTTTGGTGTTGAAGTGTTCAGCAGACTATCACTGGAAATACTTAGCTCCAGCAGATGTTCTGCTCACAGGTCTTCTGGATGTGGAACTGTTTGGCAGTTGGTTGTTTGGTGTGGTGATTTTTTGTTCTGTTTTGGTTTGGGTGTTGGTTTTTCCTTTGTGTGTTGTGGGTTTTTTGTGTGTTTTTCTTTTGTTTGCTTTTGTTCTGTTTTGTTTGGCTTTCATTTCTTTCCCTCCCTCAAACAGTGTAAGATTTAATGGTGCTGTGGGATGAAATTTTCTGTCTCGGGTAGATGAAGATATGATATTCAATAGCCTCCCCTTCTGTTGCTCTGCTGACATAGCTTGATCCAAAAGGGCTTTTGTCACACTTCCAGGTGTTGATCTCTGGGCTGACACTGCTCTTCTATCAGGCATTTGTTGGATGCTGAAGGGAGAATCCCAGCTGAGTTCACATCAGCCCCCCATCCATCATCAGTTACAGCATCTTGCTGTTAGGCAGACAGAATTTAAGACAAATTGTCCAGAAATGGAATTCTGTTTTGCTCCTTAAGTCAGATGGTCATGGTAGAATATCTGCTAAAATAAAAATGGTATGAAATAGTGTGGGTTTGGGGGTTGGTTGTTTTGGGTTGTTTTAATACCATTTAGATTGCAACATTGTCCTCTCTTCCTTATGGAACTCTTAGTCAGTGACAAAACAGCGTATGGCTTGAAATTAAGCTGGCCACTGATACAGTGGTGGAATCACTGGCTTAGAAAACTGTCTTTTACCCCAGAATGGGAGCAACTATGCCTACCTGGAGCAACTGGAGAGCTTGTCTGCCAAAGGCCGCCCAATTCCAGTGCGTCTGGATGCCCTGCCCCAGCTGGAGTCACAGGTAGCTGCAGCACGCGCCTGGAGAGAGCGCACCGGAAGGACCTTCCTCAAGAAGAACTCAAGCTACAGCCTCTTGCAGGTGAGGAACAAAAACTGTGCCAGCCTTCAGAAACTGAAATAAAAAATAAAAATAAAAAACTTCATCTGTTTTTGGGTGAGAAGAATGAGAAAGGAAAGAAGTCTGTATTTGGTTAGTCTTGTTTTATACGTAGACAATCTCAGCTGTCACTTTTGAAGAAGCAGAGAAAAACTTGCATTTTAGGGAGGGAAAGGAAAGGTTTTCTTTATTTCTTTTTATTTTTTTTCCAGGTGTAGAAATGTAAACCTGAAATGGACGTAGACACTGCCTTTAACTGATGGATGTTTACCTTCTTCAAATTTAAGCAGTGGAACAAAATAGATTAGATGATTTTCCTTACGGTTAAACAGCTTATAAAATCACTTGGCTACTGTTTATTTCACTTCAATGGATGTAGTCATTGTCTTTGTTTTTCTAAAACCATTCATGTGTTTGAGGATTTATCATCTCTACTTGACAGGCTTCCCCTTTTCTAGGGAAATCAATTCTAATTCCTTCAACGCTTTCTCGTAGGCTGTATTTTTCACACTCTTATCTTGTTGCTATTCTCTGCAGTTTCTCTTCACTTTTAGTGTGATGGCCAAACCCAGCCAGAATCCTCTTCCTGTGGCTTCCCTAGTGCCATAAGAAGTGCAATGATTAAATCTGTATCAAAGGGGATACTGCTGTTCAGTGTTTCCCAGTGGGATCTGCTCCTATTGCAACAGCATCACACCCATTTCTGCTCAGTTTGATGCACATGAGGGATAGATTTTTTTTCTCTGCATTTTTCCTACCTAACTAGTTATTTAACATGGTTCTGAGTTTGCATTTGTCCATTTTCCTAAATGTACCAATTTGAACATTCCTGTATTGAATTTAATTTGCTAGATTTTTATTTCACTATGCCTTTCAACTAATCAAAATTACTTTAAAATTTAATTCTTCTCCGTAGGGGTTCTTTGCAGCCTCTCATATTTGATATTAAAAGGGTTATAGTGTATGGTTTTAGTTTTTGTTTCAGCCACCAAATTGCTGAATAGAAAAACATGGCAGATCTTTAGGAGTTGAAATTGATGATTGCACTTGAAGTGAATGTAATCCTACTGGCATCTAACTGCATACAGTATTTGAAATAGATTGTATATGGTAGCTTAATCTGATCAGATTTTGTAATTTAATCATGAAAACACAGGCTTTGAAGTTCAGCTGCCACATCTGTGGTGCTGATGACATTCAAATTCCATATGGATTAAATACTTGTATCCTTTTCTGTTTATTTCTCCTCTTCCCAGCATTAACTGACAGCTATCAAAGGTGTTAAATTGCTGAGTATTTTTTTCTCTCTAATACCCATATTAGATGTTCTCCTATATGTCCTTGAAATCTATAACATCATAGATGAGAAGTTTTTTCTGTTCTTGGCATCCTTGGTTCTGACCAAGTTTTCTTGGTGGTTACAGGTTCTGAGCCCTCGGACTGATATTGGCGTCTATGGGAGCAGTAAGAACAGGAGGAAGAGGGTGAAGGAGTTGATGGAGAAGGAAAAGGAAAAAGATCTTGACTTAGAATCCTTGAGTGAACTGGAGGATGGGCTGGAGGAGGCCAGGGACACTGCAGCTGTGGTAAGGAGCAATAAAAGGTTGTGTCTCCTACAGCATGGGTTTAATTTGTCTGGAATCCATGTAGAAATATTAAGGAAGAACTGAAAATGAATCTCACTTCAACAAATGTTTGCCACAAGAATATAGTTTAGCTTGAATTGCAGTGAAAGTAGATGGAAGCGCCGTTCAGCGTGTGAGTGCTGGTATTAATTTGTTATGTGTTAAATATTAGTTGGTAAAATATGGGTTTGATGGGTTCCCTCAGCAAGTTTGCCCATGACACCAAGCTGTGTGGGGTGGCTGACAGGCTGGAGGGAAGGGATGCCATCCAGAGGGACCTTCGACAGGTTGGGGAGGTGGGTCCATGCCAACTTGCTGAAGTTCACCAAGGCCAAGTGCAAGGTCCTCCCTCTGGATCAGGGCAGTCCCAGGCACTGATATAGGCTGGGCAGTGACTGGACTGAGAGCAGCCCTGAAGAAAAGGAGTTGGGGGTGCTGGTGGATGGGGAGCTCAACGTGAGCCCTCAGTGTGCTCTTGCAGCCCAGAGGGCCAATTGTATCCTGGGATGCATCAAGGGAAGTGTGGCCAGCAGGTCGAGGGAGGGGATTCT
>VWZY01011869.1:604729-633638 GCA_013399075.1 Chloroceryle aenea | reverse complement strand
CTCCTTGTCCCTTGCTCCTTGTCCCTTGCTCCTTGTCCCTTGCTCCTTGTCCCTTGCTCCTTGTCCCTTGCTCCTTGTCCCTTGCTCCTTGGTAAAATGCAATCTCTGAGCTGTGAGGGTCGTTAACTGTGTGCTGTCCTTGCTGTGTAGGTGGCTATATTCAAGGAGCGGGAACAGAAGGAGATCGAAGCCATGCACGCCCTGCGGGCAGCTAACCTGGCCAAGATGACGATGGTTGATCGCATCGAAGAGGTCAAGTTCTGCATCTGCCGCAAAACAGCCAGCGGATTCATGCTGCAGTGTGAGCTGTGCAAAGACTGGTTTCACAGCGGCTGCGTGCCCCTTCCCAAAACAAGCTCTCAGAAGAAGGGCTCTAGCTGGCAGGCCAAAGAAGTGAAGTTCCTGTGCCCGCTCTGCATGCGTTCCCGAAGGCCCCGGCTGGAGACGATACTGTCTTTGCTGGTGTCCCTGCAGAAGCTGCCCGTACGGCTGCCGGAAGGGGAGGCGTTGCAGTGCTTGACAGAACGTGCCATGAGTTGGCAGGACCGGGCACGGCAGGCGTTGGCCACCGACGAGTTGTCCTCTGCTTTGGCTAAGCTTTCGGTGCTCAGCCAGCGAATGGTGGAGCAGGCGGCGCGCGAGAAAACGGAGAAGATAATCAGTGCAGAGCTACAGAAAGCAGCAGCTAACCCAGACCTGCAGGTAGGGATGCGGATAACTTGCTCTTTACTGTACTTGTCCTTCTTTGTTGGGTTGAAATGCCTTATCTTCCCTGGAGAAGCTCTGCGGAGAGAGGAAGGCAGTTGAAGGCTGAGAGTTAAATGCACCAAAATGACCTAGTTCTGTGCTCTTTGGGCTGTGACTGGCTTCACTCAGAAGCTGCTCCAGGAACAGGTCTGTTACTTTGTGCTCCTTGTCAACAGCAAGTGTTGAAGGTGCTTGCAAGAACCCTCCTTCAGATGCAACAGCTGGCTACGGGCCTGAAGATGCATAAATCAGTGGCTTTTTCGGTGTCCAAATGCTATTTCCCTCTTGACAGAATTGGGGGTTTCAATATTGATAATCTCTCGTGGATTATCATTCTCGGGATTTCTCATTAGTAAATTCCAGCAAGGACTAGAGGCGAGCACTGGTGCTTTTGTGGCTGACCTTTCCATCCTGAGACTGAGATCAGGAATGATGTTGTGGTGAAGAAGTCCGCACAACCACAGACTGTAATTTGGTAGCACTGAAGAGCAGTATCTAGATCATGCTAGTCACCAGTATTTAGAAACATGGAAATAAATTGTAATACAACATTTTCCCTGGATATTTCCCTATTTTTTCTTCACATCTGGCTGTAACTAGGTTTTTCTGACTGTCCAGGCCCAGGCAGTTATCCTCAGGCCAAAAGAACCACTATTTTCTTTGTCAGTAACTAAGCTTTTTAACAGATCTTTGTGGAAATGTTACTGTTTCATTCCTATATCCCATTTTTCTCTTAGGGACATTTGACTAGCTTCCAGCAATCAGCCTTTAACAGGGTGATAGGGAGCGTGTCCTCCTCCCCACGGCAGACCATGGATTATGATGATGAAGAGACAGACTCTGATGAAGACATCAGAGAGACATATGGCTATGATATAAAGGTAGGTAGTGAACTGTCGCTTGTTTTCATGGAATTAACCCAGAACACTTGGGTTTTATTCAATGTATTTAATATTTTTCATATCTTAAGCCATCTCTGTGCATTCTACCCAGGCCCTTGTTGCAGAAGTTTGGTTGGTTTTATCCGAATGTCTCGGCTCTGGAGTACTGGGAAGTTTTGTAATGTTTATATGCAGAATTCCCAAACATCCTGGGATTGAGTTTCAGAAGGTGCTTTTTAGCACTAAAGAAAAAGGTACACTTCTTGAGGGATTTGTATTCATAATATCATGGAGGATGGACCTTGTCTTTATGCCCCATTCAGAGATACCATGAATCATAAATGTCAGTAAGTGACTAAAGAGAGAATTCTTTAACAGTTTTTGCTACAGCAAAAAATGAGTTTTTGAAAACTTCATGCTCAGTAAGAAATTTCCTGATGCCAGATCTTCTTTCATGTTTCCATACCTTTCTCTTCATTCAACCTTTGTATAATGGAGACACCATTCACAACCACTCTCTGCACCAAGTCACCCAGCCAGATTTCAACCCAGCGAAGGCTGCACCTGTCCAAGCCCTGGGCTGCCAGCTTTTCCAGGAGGATGCTGTGGGAGACTGTGTCAAAGGCTTTGCTGAAGCCAAGGTAGATCACATCTACCAGACGGGTCACCCAGGCATAGAATAAAAGGCAAGACCTTCCTTTCCTAAACCCATGTTGGCTGGGCCTGAGCCCCAGGCTGTCTTGATGGCACTCGATCTGCTCCATAACCTTGCCAGCCACCGAGGTCAGACTGACTGACCTGTAGTTTCCTGGATCCTCTTTCCAGCCCTTCTTGTGGATGGGTGTCACACTGGCCACCTCCAGTCATCTGGGACCGCCCCAGGTAGCCAGGACCGGTGAGCAATGATGGAGAGCAGCCTGGCCAGNGGATCCTCTTTCCAGCCCTTCTTGTGGATGGGTGTCACACTGGCCACCTCCAGTCATCTGGGACCGCCCCAGGTAGCCAGGACCGGTGAGAAATGATGGAGAGCAGCCTGGCCAGCTCTTGTGTCAACTCCCTGAGCATCCCAGGATGAATCCCAGCTGGACCCCTTGACTTGTTAGGACCTAAGTGGCACACTTGTTTGGATTCAGTTTAGAAATTGTAACTGCAGGAAAATACTAAAAATACTTTAGCGAAGAACTGTCACAAGAAAAGGCAACTGTAGCTCTAGCCACTTGTTTTCAGTGTGCTGTTATTTCCCTTCAGAACTTCTGAAATGATGTAAGTCAAGACAAAAGCATTGCCACTGTTTCTTCACGTGCAGTGTTTTCTTTTTAGTGGTTGTGTCATATNCATGTTTCCATACCTTTCTCTTCATTCAACCTTTGTATAATGGAGACACCATTCACAACCACTCTCTGCACCAAGTCACCCAGCCAGATTTCAACCCAGCGAAGGCTGCACCTGTCCAAGCCCTGGGCTGCCAGCTTTTCCAGGAGGATGCTGTGGGAGACTGTGTCAAAGGCTTTGCTGAAGCCAAGGTAGATCACATCTACCAGACGGGTCACCCAGGCATAGAATAAAAGGCAAGACCTTCCTTTCCTAAACCCATGTTGGCTGGGCCTGAGCCCCAGGCTGTCTTGATGGCACTCGATCTGCTCCATAACCTTGCCAGCCACCGAGGTCAGACTGACTGACCTGTAGTTTCCTGGATCCTCTTTCCAGCCCTTCTTGTGGATGGGTGTCACACTGGCCACCTCCAGTCATCTGGGACCGCCCCAGGTAGCCAGGACCGGTGAGAAATGATGGAGAGCAGCCTGGCCAGCTCTTGTGTCAACTCCCTGAGCATCCCAGGATGAATCCCAGCTGGACCCCTTGACTTGTTAGGACCTAAGTGGCACACTTGTTTGGATTCAGTTTAGAAATTGTAACTGCAGGAAAATACTAAAAATACTTTAGCGAAGAACTGTCACAAGAAAAGGCAACTGTAGCTCTAGCCACTTGTTTTCAGTGTGCTGTTATTTCCCTTCAGAACTTCTGAAATGATGTAAGTCAAGACAAAAGCATTGCCACTGTTTCTTCACGTGCAGTGTTTTCTTTTTAGTGGTTGTCATATCTACCTTAAAAGATGCTAACTTAAGAGAGTGTGGTTTGCAGCAGACTTTCCCGTGTAGAAAGGATGGCAAATTTTCCAGGTATAATTTGCCTTAATCTCTTATTTTTAGTATTTTATTTCTAAGCAGCTTTATGCAAATACATTTGTCTTACAGTCCCAGGTGAAATGCCAACAGGAGTACATTGCAATTGGATGTTACAGCTTTTAATTGAATTATTATATATAAAAATAAATACATTCCAAACTGCTCTTTGCATCGTGGAGTCATAATAAGGCATTTCTGAAAGATGTGGCATTTTCAGAGGCTATGATAAACCATATGTCAAGAAAGATGGCATATGCTTGTCAGGATCTGAGGGTTTTGCAGGAGTGTAATGTAATTTGATGATTCTGTTGTCATGATTTTAAAATCTGTCACTTAACCCTTTTGATTTGGATGGCCATGACTATGCACAATTGTAAAAAATCCTAAAAAGTAAAATTCTGCTGAAGCAAAGCTGATGGGGATGACAGATGGGTTTTGCTTCGTTAACTAATGTGGTTGAAATGGAAGGAAAAATTTCAGATCACCAGATTCAAGTCAAAAGAAATAGCAAAGTTGCTCAGAATTTATACTGTTGGCTTTAAAGGTTTGCATTTTTTTCCCCAGTTTGATCTATAAACATTTTCCAGTGGTGGGATGTGTTTAGGAAAAACAAGTAATATATAGAATATGATACATCATGTATGCTTTTACTCTTAATAACTTCTCGTGGACCTTATCAAAGTAATCTTTGGATCCCTAAGGGTTCATAGACTGTATTTCCAGCACCTCAGTCACAAACATCTCCAGTACAACCCTGGTTACAGAAACACACATGAAAAGGCCTGTGTGATAATACTCTTCTTCCTCTAACTCAACCACCATTCTTGTCAGTAAATACCTCAGAGTGAGTGCAAGAGTTAAACTGGATTTAAGAATTAATGCACTGAGCTCTTCCTAGCTGGGATGAAGAACATATTGAAAACTTAGGGGTGAGAATTAAGGGGCATGCAAATATGGGTGAAACTGCTGTGGATGTCTACCACAGACCACCAAACCTTGCAGTGCATCCATGATAACTTCCTGAGGCAGGTGTTGGAAGTGCTAGTGAGGGAGGGAGTGCCACTGGACCTTGTGTTAATGTTCAAAGGAAGTCTGGTTGGGGATGTGAAGATTGAGGGCAGCCTTGGTGGTAGTGGTGGTAGAGTTTGGTATCATACAAGGAAGAAACAAGACAATAAGGAAGATTGCAACNAATTCACAGCATGTGGAAAAAGGGACTGGTCTCTTTGGAGAATTACAGGAATGGGGTATGTAGGGATGCATCAAGGAAGGCCACCCCCTCTTGGAATTAACTCTGGCCAAGGAAGTAACAGAGAACAAGGGCTTCTTCCAATACATCAATGGTAAAAGACTAGGGAAAATGTGTCGTGTCCCCCCCGCTGAATGATGCGGGAGCCCTGGTGAGAGAGGATGCAGAGAAGGCAGGGTTACTGAATGCTGCCTTTGCTCCAGTCTTCACTGCTCAGACCAGCCCTCAGCAATCCCTCCNGGGTGAAACTGCTGTGGATGTCTACCACAGACCACCAAACCTTGCAGTGCATCCATGATAACTTCCTGAGGCAGGTGTTGGAAGTGCTAGTGAGGGAGGGAGTGCCACTGGACCTTGTGTTAATGTTCAAAGGAAGTCTGGTTGGGGATGTGAAGATTGAGGGCAGCCTTGGTGGTAGTGGTGGTAGAGTTTGGTATCATACAAGGAAGAAACAAGACAATAAGGAAGATTGCAACCCTGGACTTTAGGAGGGCTAACTCTGTTCTCTTCAAAGATCTACTTGGGGGAATCCATTGGGCTAAGGAAAGTAAGAGAGCTGGTTGATATTCAAACATTACTTCCTCCAAGCTCAAGACAGGAAGTCAAGTACAAAAATCAGGTAGAGGAGTCAGGAGACCAGCATGGATGAGCATGGAGCAGCTGAAAAAATGCAAGTGGAAGAATCAAATTCACAGCATGTGGAAAAAGGGACTGGTCTCTTTGGAGAATTACAGGAATGGGGTATGTAGGGATGCATCAAGGAAGGCCACCCCCTCTTGGAATTAANCTGGAAAGGTGATGGAGCAGCTCATTCTGGAGGTGATACCTCAGCACATGGAAGAAAAGATTATCAAGAGTAGCCAGCGTGGATTTACTAAAGAGAAGTCATGTCTGACTAATCTGATTGACCTCTATGCTGGTGTGACTGAATGGGTAGATGCAGGGAGAGCAGTGGGTGCTGTCTACCTTGACTTCAAGGTTTTTGACACTGTCTCCCATAACATCCTGATGGGTGGGCTCCAGAAGTGTGGGTTAGAAGAGCGGGCAGTGAGATGGGTTAAGAACTGGCTGGACAATAGAGCTCAGGTGACTGTGATCTACTATACTGGGAGGAGTGGCTGATACACTGGAAGGCTGTGCTGCCATCCAGCAGCATCCAGATTGCTGGGTAAAAGCAAACTTAATGAAGTTTAACAAAGAGAAGTGTGGAGTCCTGAACATGGGGAGGAACACCACCATGTGCCAGTACAAGTTAGGGGTAGAACCTGCTGGAAAGCAGCTCCATGGAGAGGGACCTTGGTGTCCTGGTTGATAAGAAGTTATCCACGTAACAGCCTTCTGCCAGGCCAGTGGTATCCTGGGGTGTTATGCACCCCAGAAGAGTGTGGCCAGCAGGTCAAGGGAGGTTCTCCTCCCCCTCTACTCTGCACTGGGGAGATCACATCTGGAGTGTTGTGTCCAGTTCTGGTCTCACCAGTTCAAGAGGCACAGGGAAATACCAGAGAGTCCAGCGGAGAGCTATGAAGATAATGAAGGGACTGGAACATCTCTGCTGAGGAAAGGCTGAGAGCCCCGGGGCTGTTCAACCTAGAAAAGAGAAGACAAGGGGGGGGCATCTGATCAAGGTTTACAAACAACTGCAGGGTGGGTGTCAAGCAGAAGGGGCCAGTCTCTGTTCAGTTGTGCCCTGTGACAGGACGGGAGGTGATGGGCACAAGCTGAAACACAGAAAGTTCCACCTCAACATGAGGAAAAACTGTGAGAGTGACAGAGCCTGGCCCAGGCTGCCCAGAGAGGCTGTGGAGTCTTCTTCTCTGGAGACCTTCCAGTCCCTCCTGATTCTGTTCCTATGGGGCCTGCCCTGGGTGACCCTACTCTGGCAGGGGGCTTGACTCGATCTCCAGAGGTCCCTTCCAACCCCTACCATTCTATCAATCTAATTGTTCAAAGCAGTCAGACTGATTTACTCATTGAATTTACTGGAAAATTTCTTTACCTTGAATTGTCCTTATTTTTTTTTTCTCATTCCTTTGCACCTATGGCCAACAAATGGTGATACCCTTTTATTAGTTTCCATAATGGCTGTGAACTTTCTTTAGTCTAGTATAGCATGTTATCCAGAATGAGATACTGTACAAGATAAAACCTTCACTATGTAAGGAGAAATACCTTCCTCTTTCTGAATAGATTTATTCTGCCTCTTCATCTGGGCAGTTTAAAACTGAATTTCCTGCTTCTAGTTCGGTGCTGAAATCGTTAGTGTGCACTTCACTTCCTTTTAAGAGTGTAACTGAAAGCCAGAGAGAGATTACCATTCTTAAACTCCCTTTTTATGTCACGAAATGACAGTGTCTGGGTGGTACAATTACCTGAGCTGGCCATTTTGGGACCCCCACGGCTTATCTTCAGGTAAATATTGTCAGTAACTGCTCTACAGCCTTTCTCTTCTTTTAAGCCAGCTTCTTGGCTTTTTTTCCCTGTTTCCTGAAAGATTTCAGTCTTACACAGCATGCTGAGTACGTTTAACCCGTTGGCCAGTTTCATCACCAACATGATGGGGTAGCTAAGTTTTGGGAAGCACTGTGGAAATGGACAACTGGTTGAGGAGATGATCCTTACTAACTTCACCTGCAGGGTGACTAAGGAGTGGGAGAGCTCTTCTCATTGTGTTGACTTGTGAAGACCATACTTGAGCAGCTGCTGAGTGAAGAAAATTATCCAGTGTTTCTTGTACACCAGCTGTAAATTTCTTGATCTACCTCAACAGTTGCTGTGTTCATCCTCTACTTAAGTAGGGATGTATCTTGTACCTTTTGCATGTGGTTTTGGTGTCTCCTGTGGGGTTCTTCAAAATAGGGTTTCGAGAACAACAGACTGGTCAGTCTCAGGAGAATTTCCTGGGAAGTATGTATTTTCTGGATCCAGATGTTTCAGGCTTTCTCTGGGTCTTTTTCAGGACAATGCCAGTGTAAAATCCTCTAGCAGCTTGGAACCCAACTTGTTTTGTGATGAGGAAATCCCCATTAAATCAGAGGAAGTGGTGACACACATGTGGACAGCTCCCTCCTTCTGTGCTGAACACGCATACTCCTCTGCTTCGAAGAGCTGCTCTCAAGGTATTTGCTTCTGTGTGCATGGAGATAAAACTGAACAGACAACTGGGATGAGCAGTCGCTGAGGAGGGGAACTGCTCTGTTACCTGATTGTAGAGGGTCTGTTGTTTGTGAGAAGGCACCCTATGGTTACATTGCAGTTTGTTTCCTGATGCCTTTATATCTATAAACCTCTCGCAGTGGTTTTGTTTTATTTCCTTGGCATTATCTCCCTCCTTAGATGACTGTTGTAAAAAAGATGTCATTTCTTCTGCTTTTGATCTCTTCCTGTTACCCTCATCTGACTTGCCTCCTGTCTGAAAGGTTCTAGCACTCCAAGGAAGCAGCCTCGAAAGAGTCCCCTGGTACCTCGCAGTTTGGAGCCCCCTGTGCTGGAGCTGTCACCTGGAGCAAAAGCTCAGCTAGAGGATCTAATGATGGTAGGAGATCTTCTAGAGGTATCCCTGGATGAGACTCAGCACATCTGGCGCATTTTGCAGGCCACTCACCCGCCATCTGAGGACAGATTTCTTCATGTCATGGAGGTATGAACTTGAAGAAATACTCTGGTATAGGAAGTGAAAAAACCCCAAACGTGTTATTTTGGTGGTGTTTAAAAAGTCACGATCTTGAGTAGTTCATTTCTTAGTTCCTGCACATATTTGGATTTCAAGTGGGAAATAGTAGATTCCAGAAAAGAACAGAATCAGAGATCAAGAAAATGCCATAGCACCATCTTCCACAGTTACCCATATTTAGAACAGCTTTCTCAGGCAGCTCCATATGCAAACCCTATTTTAGAAAATAAAAGGTTAAGGAAGGAAATGCTGGTTTTGATATGCTTGGAATCTCCAGGAGAATTGAAGGAAACATTTAGGAAAATGAAAAGTCTACACTTAGCTTATCTAATTTGATGCTTGCGTGTTGCTGAACTTTTGTTGTTATGGGGGAAGGAGTGCTTGGTTTTTAGTAAAACATGGGTTGGTAATGCAGGTAAGATTCCTGTTCTTTCTCAGATCAAAGTAGACATAGCAATTTTTCTTACAAATACACTGTGAATATGTGCTGATCACTGCTCAGACAGCCATGAGCAAGGCAGGATTTTCTGCTGATTCTGGGGTCTAGTCCAAGTCCCTCAGCCTCAGTCATGCAGTGGATAAATTGTGTGTGTGAATGAGGGGAGTGCACTGGAAGAGAAAGCTTAACTCTGTTGAAGAGCTGTGCTGGACCCCTTCCTTTATCTGTCAGTTGAAATGAAGTGTCAGTTTGACCGTGTGTACTTACAGAGTGTATGATTACTTTTTGGGGTGCTGAACTGCACAGGAAATATATTGAAGATGGGTTTTGCTTGACTTTTGGTAGTGTACAGTGATATACTAAGGCCACATGCTGTTAATGGTGAGGTTAGATGAGCATATTAATCGTGTCTCATTTTGAGTGCCATCTGCATACAACAGCTAAGTCAAAGTGTTGCCAAGCTGCCATTAGTTAGGATGGTAGAAAAAAGGTGACTGTGCCTCCAAACAGATACTGCTTTAGCATGTTTTGACCCAACTACTTCACTTCATAAGCTTAATGTTCTTTTAATGTAATGGTTTTGGTATGGAATCGATTGAAGAACAGTTTGAATGTCAGCAAATAGCAATGTAACAATAGTATAGCAAAGTGTTACAGTAAGAATCATGGAATGGTCAGGGTTGGGAGGGACCTTAAAGATCATCTGTTTCCAACCCCCTGCCAATGGCAGGGACACCTCCCACCAGAGCAGGGTGCTCAGAGCCCCATCCAGCCTGGGCTTAAAAACCCCCAAGGATGGGGCTTCCACCACCTCTCTGGGCACCCTGTGCCAGTGTCTCACCACCCTCCTGGTGAGGAACTTCTTCCTCATGTCTGATCTGAATTGACCTCTCTCTAGTTTGAATCCATTCCCTTTAGAATTAATAATTAAGCACAGCTTTTTTTCTCAGGGAAGTGGGGTAAGAGGGTGTGTGTGTGTGTTACAATATTTTTTCTGGTTAGCCCATCACTATTTTGAGTTGAATACTTTTCTATGTCTGTTTAGGTGCAAAATAAGTAGCTTTTTGTAAAACAATCTTCAGATAATTTGGTTTTGGGTGGAGTAGCTTTATTAAGTATTGTGCAATAATCAGAGTCTCTCTCCTGTCTTACAGTACATCCTTAATCTATTAATAATTATTAAAGTACATAGCTGGATTAATTGAAACTGAGTCAGTCCCATTTCTACCAAGGAGCTACCCATGTGAATCTTTCAGACATAAATAGGACTCGTCACTGTGGATGCTACCTACCTGCAGTGACAGAGTTTGCCCAATTTAAGCCTCTCTTCTGTTCTGCTATTTAAGAGTTGTTAATGACGCCAGGATATTTACAATATGGGCCAGTTTGGAAGCTATTCAAATAATGGATCTGTTACTTCCTTCTCTTGCTTGAGTTGATGATACATTTTAAGAATTCACCAATTGCTCTTTCTTAATCTCCATTAAGCATAGCAATTGCTTTCTCTCAAAAAGAATTACAGGCAAGACTGACCTAGGAGGAAAAATAAGTGAGAGCATCTGGCAAAAGATTAATCTTCTCAACTTTTATTCAAAAGCAATGTGAGAAAGGAGTTGTAATTATTGCTTATTCTGCCTCCTTACCCTTGCTGATTATTTACTTTTTCCACTGGACGTTTTTGATCCATTGTACTTTGACACAGTCAATACCACTCAGGATTTATTTTTTCTAGCGTAGTGAGAATAAAATTGAGCCCTCTTTTGTTTAGAATTTGTAGCAGTGTTTTGTTGAATAAGTTTCTTCATACCATGTCAGCTAAATAGAGGAGGGAAGTACATCTCTCCCACCACAGCTTTGCAGTATATGGAAATTTTGCATTTGGAAAAAAAAAAAAAAGAAATCTTATTTTGTTCTTTCTTTGAAGGATGACAGCATGGATGAGAAACCACTGAAGATGAGAGGGAGAGACTCTTCCGAGAGGAAGCGGAAACGAAAGCTGGAGAGAGCAGAGCAGTTCTTTGGAGATATGAAGCAAAAATCTAAAGAGCTGAAAAAACTGGAAAAACCCAAGAAGAAGAAGCTAAAACTCACCATGGATAAGACAAAGGAGCTGAACAAGCTGGCAAAGAAACTGGCTAAGGAAGAGGAGCGAAAGAAGAAGCGAGAGAAGGCAGTTGTCACAAAGGTGGAACTAGCAAAGGAGAGCACAGAGAAGAAAAGAGAGAAGAAAGTTCTAGATATTCCTTCTAAGTACGACTGGTCTGGAGCTGAAGAGTCGGATGATGAGAATGCTGTGTGTGCTGCACAGAACTGCCAGAGGCCCTGCAAGGACAAAGTGAGTTTCCACATAGTTCTGTCACAGGCAATTCCTTGCAGAGTCCAGGACCCCAGTGCAATTTCATAATTAGCTTGAACAGCGTGAGCAATAAAACTGGTAAGGTGAGAAATGAGAGAGGATGAGTAGGGCTTGGGTAGGTACACAGCTGTACTAGACAAAACTGTAGAACTTCCTTATTCTCTTAGGTACTTCAGAACAGTACTTCACAACTCCCAGGAATAACTGTGGGCTTGACCCAATGCTGCACTGGCTCGCACAAGACAGAGTAGGAACAACTACAATTACCAAGAACTTATTTCTTGCTTTGCTAAGTTGAAACACGGGATTAAATATTCATTTGAGTGTTTAAAAAGGCCAGTTAAAAGACCAGTTTTGAAGTCTTAAACTTAGACCAAGTTAGTGCTCAAAAGATGCTACAGCCTTTGTACCTCCATTCTCTTCACAGATGTTAATTGGCTTAGTACCTTTTTTACAGCAATGAGGGTTGCAGGAGGGAGGAGAGTGCCTTTCAATTCATACTATAAAAAAGGGTGCACTCAATTTGTCAAACTTCCACAACTGGCGTGGAGTAAAATTCCTGATTGTCTAATCAAAGCTTTTGATGGAATGACTTGTTCAGGAGTGGGTTTTCTACAAATTCAGGTAAAATCTTGAGCTGATAATGTTTCTTCATTTTCAATAGATTGTCACTACTGTCACTTTTCCAATGTGTTTTCATTTTCACCTTCCCCCATCAGGTAAAAATGGAACTAGAGCAGTAATTATTTTTATAGCTGTTCCATTAATTCTTAAAATTCAGAAGTGTTCCTTATCTTGAAGATCTCTCTTTTCTGCCCACTGACTCAAATTAATGTGTTCTTTTAGTACAGAAATCTAAGAATTCATCTTCTTTCCTTCCTAAGTCTTAATTTACTTTTTATTCCTTTTTCTAATTGTTCTGTAGCAAGTTCAGCTCAATGTGAGAAATAGATTAGCTTCAGTGTACTGACCCCTTTGGAGCTACAGTTTGTGTGCATTTTTTTTTGCATTTAGCAGCCAGCTGTATACCAAATATTTAGTTGGCAGAAAAGTCTTAAAGCTGCTGATGTCATGTGGCTTTTTTTTGTTGATTTTTTTTAGCCAAAAGCAGTGATCAAGTCCATTTGTTCCCTGTAATTTTGAAGTTGCAGAATTTGAGTAGCAGTCTAAGGGGATATATATAAATTAGGAGATTAATCTGTGCTGAAGTAACTGTCCCTGAGCGTGCTTCTGTTTGAAATAAGGTCTGGTGTACCTGTCTTCCATCAGGGGAGAGCCACGTGTCAGCTTCCTCCACAGCAGCAGCGTGTGTGCTGTTGTGGTCTGAGGATGCAAGAGGGGCAAGGTTTGTTGGAAGAGTGTTGCTTTTTGTATTAAACAAAGCAGCTGCTTAAAACAAGCTCTGCAGGGCATTACTTTGTTCCCAAAATCTTTTGTGTTCTAGGAGTATCAGATGGGTTTAACAGAAGTGTTTCCCTGTAACGTGCTATGTGTTGCTGATCTGCTCTCTTGCAGGTAGACTGGGTGCAGTGTGACGGTGGCTGCGACGAGTGGTTTCATCAGGTTTGTGTTGGTGTCTCTCCAGAAATGGCTGAGAACGAGGATTACATCTGTATAAACTGTGCAAAGAAGCCCCTGCAGGGACCCAGTAGCCCTGCTCATGCACCACCTCCTGCTTTCCTATTGAGCTACAAACTACCAATGGAAGATCTTAAGGAGACGAGTTAGCAACTACTCGATGCCTGGAACATTTTGGGAAATGGACCACTGAAACCCTACAGAAAGTGAGGGTTTGAAGCTAATGTAGCCACTGAGCTTCACTTCCAAGGATGTACAGACCTGCAGCAGAGTTGGTCCCTTCCTTACAGCTGGCTTCCTTCATCCAACAGGGATGTCAAGGCACAGTGGTACAGACTCATCTATGCAGACACCGCCTGACTAGGAGCTCCAGCCAGTGTTTTTTGACTTGCGTATCTCCATCTTTGAGTGTGGCTGTTGCTCTTAGGGACTGAGCAAATTCGAGGCTGTTAGATTAGACACTTCAGGGTGTTAGAAGTACGTGTTGGCAGCGGAGCTGGCCTGGAATTGGTGGGCATAGGCTGGCACTTTTAGGAGGCCTGTCAGGTTACCCTAAGGAGGTGGCTTTGGAAGTTACCTTTTGCCTCCCCGTGCCAAGCCAGTGAGTCGGGAGAGTTTAAGATACCTCCATATCCAGGCAGCTAACACTACACTATAAGGCTGGGAGCAAGTGGATGGATTTATTTTAATTTCCCTCTTGTAGCTAAAGGGCAGAGGAGCTCATGATCTCGTAAATCAGCAAAGGTTCTGTTTACCAAAAAAGAAACCCAACTCTACTCCACTAGGCAAAACTTTTTTTCCTTGGTGGCGAACAGCTGATCTTCCTGTCCTGAGGAGGGCCAGAACACATGGATAAGGTCTAGCTAGACCAGAGCTTGGGAAGAGCAGAGTGCTTCCCTTTCCCCAGGGATGCCCTCTCCTGTTCCAGGCTTTGCTCAGAGTTCTGCACTCCTGCACGTTAAAGTCGTCACGCAGGATGGAGCTGGCAAGGAGGTACAGCACCCAGGGCACCAGCTTCTGTGATCTGTACCTGGGGATGGGAAGGAAAGAAGACAGCCCACTTACCTCAGAGGTTACACTGACATGTGCTTCTGTGAAAAGTTTCACTCACAACTCTTTCCAGTATCACCAGGCTACGGGCATGGCCTCAAGCGATACCAGCAAGCCGTCTGCAGATACCGTTGGCAGTGCAAATCCCCCTCCCTGCTGGCTTTGCTGGATGTGTACCAGTGTACAATCAGCAGCAGTTCTTGTTTGAAGTTGCCCCTGGCTTTGCCAGAGGACCAGCGGGCTTGGGGTCATCCTGGGTGACAGTTGTTTTAGTAAATCCATTTTTAAAGAAGGACTTGTTTTTACTTTTTTCTAAATGTCTCAGACTACTGACTTGTTCTATAAATAGATTATTTTTCTTTGATTTTTTTATACTTACCACTGTTAACCAGCAGCACAGACAGAGGTTCACAAAGCAAAAACCTGCCCGTGGGCTTGGTTTTTTTTACTCCATTCCTTCCTTGTAGTACAAGGAATTAGCAGTTACCTTCCCCATTCTAGCTTGACCAGCTGCCTGTGTTTAAATAGGTAAATACATTTCATGTGCTACCTTTGTGTTTGGGTTTGTTCCTATTAGTGGGGCATCTGGGCCTTAAACGACTCCAGTGGGTGCTGGCTTTGTGTATGTGAATGTCTGAAGCCAGCCACTGGGCTGTCTTGTCCCCCTCTCCACTCGCTCCCTATTGTGTTTCCATTCTTCTGCAGTTCTAGGAGTGTTGTAAGTAGTGTCCAGTCTTACTAGGAGCTGGATTGGGATTTAAAGAAATATTGACAAAAACCAAAAGTGTTCTGTCTTGACTGTTCTGTGTCCCTTCTCTTGTTCTCTTAATATTTGGAAGTTTATTTATCTGGCAGAAATCATCCATCCAAAACAAATCAGCTCAGGTAGACAAACTTTATTTGTTTTACTTGTGCCTGCTACCTGGGAAGAGGAAGATGTGCAAAAGAAAAAGTCGGATGGAGGGCAGAAGTTACAGGGTCTTGGGAGCTTTGAGTCCAGATTGGGCACAGACTTCTAATTCCTGGTCCTTAAAGACTAAGAAGGTGTTAAAAGCAGAAGCAGGCTGTGGTTAAGCATGTGGCTGAACGGGCACCCTAGCAAACTTAAGAGTATTATTTGTTTACTTATTTATGAAGGAGTCTATGCTATAGCTAGACATACCCTCTTTTTGCCTCCAGTTACGTAACCTTTTATGTTTTTTTCTCCTCTCAATGTACACTCAGTTTTGGTAAACTGGTTTCAACAGATGTTACTTTCCTTCAAGCTTTAACTGATGGTACTACGTGAATGTTTCCCTAGATGGAGTGGATAGACTCGCTGTCACAGATGTTTTAATTGTTCCAGAAGTAGACTAGTAGAAGATTTCTTCAAGAATCCCAGTGTTCTGTATTCTTTCCCGACTCCTAGAATCCGTGACACACCAGGGCAAAACATGGTTAGCATATCCTGTTAGCCACCGAGCATATCTCCTAACCATTCCCGCATTCTCTGTCGCGATAAAGTCATTGTTCTGTGTAACTACCATCAACTGGAAGAGAAATCTTTTAGTAAAGCTGCATTGAATGTTCCTTTTTCTCCGAGTAGAAGGTGTGGTGGAGAATGTTACCAGTAGCACTAGTGACAAGAAGGAAATGAAACAGCTGTACAACACAACGTCGCTCATTCTGCTTGTAACAAGCATAGGAAAGAGTAAACAACAGAGAAATGTGCAAACGATGTGCAAAAGGTCACATTTTTAATAGCTGGTTTTCCTGTTGTGAGATGGAGAGGCTCTTTATTACCCTGTCAAAAGGAGCTTGCCACACTTTCTAGTTACGGATGTCTCATCTGCTTTCGGGTAAGGTGTTCGCAAACCGAAGACCGTTCTTAGCTTTACATCTTGTTGTTTGAGCTTATTTTTTAAGAGCATAATTCCTATCGAAGGATTGCTGATAGTATGAACTTATGAATAAATGTTAACTTTTGGAAAAATCTGTAGATATGTAGTTAGTAGTTGAAAAACTGAAAGCTACGGCTGTGGTATTATCTCCAGATCTTTGGGGTTTGAAATTCTAGAAGAACATATGCAAAGAAGCAACCCAAAGTTCAGCTAAGGAAATAATTTCTCACAGGTCTGCTACAACTGTAGGAAAAATCTCTCCTGCCTTGGGGCCAAGATCTCAGTACACACAAAATCTTGGCTCGTGTGTATCTGGAAAGGTAGGTGTCTTACTGCTGTATCCTGCAACGGATATTAGACACCATTCATGTTATTTCTCTTCACGTGTCTGGCACAAAAGGTTGAGGAAATGACCCAAGCTGTTGAGAGGAACTAATAATGGCCAGGACCTGTGTTGTCCAAAGTATGTGGTCTCGAGTTTTTGTTAAGAAACTGGGAGCTGGGCTTGGGCAACTTTACTTGCACAGAGATCAATGTCACTCCTGAACCTCAGTACCATTGCTCTTGGGATTTATGCTTTTGGCAGGTCATCTGTAGCTGAATGCTTGTGCAACCTGGACTAATGCTTGTGCAACCTGGATAATGAGGGCATAAGGTAAAATTGATGATGATATGGAATTTATCTGAAGGGATCGTAGAGCCACACAGCGTAAGATAACAAAGAGAAGTCTGGGTGTTTTGTGAGCCACGCGGTGCAGTTTGCACTGATAGTTTCAGTTTTCAGAATCTTAGAGTCATTTAGGTTGGGGGGACTTCTGGCAGTCATCTGGGTCAACTGGGCTGACTCTGAAAGTAGGTCAAGCTTTTCAGGCTGGGTCCAACCAAGCTTTATTTCCAGGGATGGGCATTTGACAACCTCTCTGGGCTCCTGTTCCAGTTTTGTAGTACCCTCAGTGCAAACTTTTGTCTGGTGTACAGCAAGAGATTCACTCGTAGCTTGCCTGTTGCCTTTTGAGAGCCTGACTCCCCTTTTTCCTGTAACTGTCCATGAGGCTGTTGAAGACTTCAGGTCCTGCAGCCTTAGTTTCCAAGCTGAACAAACCCAGCTCAGCTTCCGTTGAGCCATGTCATGAGCTGTAGCCTTCTAACAGTCTCAGTGATCCTCACCTGGACTTGCTGCAGGTTTGTCAGTGTCTGGTTTTGTACTGAGGAACCCAAAACGGGTATGTTACTCCAGATGCAGTTTACAAGTGTTGAATACGAGGAAAAAATAACTTCCTTTATCCTACTGGCCATGCTTTTAAGATGCAGGCCTGGCCTTTACAGCTGCCAGGGGGGCACACTGCTGATTCCTGTTCATTGTGTCCACTGTTAGCCTTTGGTCCCTTGGTTTTTCATTTCTCAGGTGCAGGACTGATGAACTTAACTTCCCATCGGCACGGCACTCCAGCCAGTGAAGATCCAGCTGAATGGGAGCCTTCTCCTCTCACGTTTTGGGTAGTCCTGCTCCTGTCCTCCACCACCGTTCAGTTCGGTGTCATCTGCCAACTCCAGTGTGTCCTATTCCCCCATCCAGGTGGGTAAGATGTAAACCAGTAGCCTCCAGTAGCAGCCACTGAGGTACTCACCTCCTAGATTTCAAATCACTGACTCCTGAAGCCTGAGCACAGCAATCCACCCCATTTTTCATGCCCATTGTAGGCTGTCCAGCCACTCTAAGGATGTTACTACTTTAAGTCAGGGGAAACATCCACTGCACACTTGTCTGCAGGGCTTGTCAGAGAAGGCAATCAAATTGGGCTAAGATTATAGTGAAGACTGTTACCAGTCACTGTATTCCTCATGGGCTTGGCTGTGGCTTTGAGGAGGGTTCATTCTGTAATCTCTCAGATCAGGGGGAGGCTGACTGCCCACATCCTCCTCATTTCCTTCTCTTTGTTGAATGGACATGACATGCAGAGGGATTCTTCACAATCCATCAAGACAATGATCTTCCTCTTAGACCTCATTCATTGTGACATACAAGATCTGAAGGAAAAAAACAAACCCCAAACAACAAACCAGCCAACCTATTGGAATTGCTGTTTGTAAGATGCATGGAAAACCAAAAAGCAGAGCCAAGCTTCTTCAAGTGCTGTTCATACCTGAACTTCACATGGGCTGGGGAGCAGTTACAGCCATCTCTTACATCTAGGTAAAAGTCCAAGCTGGTCTGGTTGAATTCAGTGTTACTGATGGTCCTGTACCCAGTTCTTCACAGTGGAAGAAAGGCATAATACGAATGATGGTGGATGGGGGGCATCTGATCTAGGAGAAACTAAACCTTCTACAGCAGTGTTTATTCAACAGCAGGCTCTTGGCTCTGCAGCTGTCCAAGGATGGCTGTCACCTTCATTTTGTGGTGTTCTAGAATAATGGTTATTAGATTAACCACTGCACAGAGGTGTAGCAAAATAAACCAAAAAGTATTTGGATATTCATCAACTGCTTATCAGACAGCCTTGCTGTCATTCTAGGTCCAGGTTGGATACTTCTAATGACCGACAAAGAGCTGCTCCCTTTGACATTAGCAGTGATTTTGTACATTGGAAATGAAACATTTTAAAAGGATGGGAAAAGTTTCTTAAAATCATTCTTGAAATCTCCGTTAATGCCCCTGGAAGAAGTTAAGAACGGTGATCTGCTAAAAGCAAGACTTGAGGCTTCCATGAGTTCCATGAAAATGAAAAGCAGGGAGCTCCTTCAAATCCCTTCCAGCTGTGGTCACTGGGAATGTGTGTGGTCAGCCTGCCTGAACCAAACAGGAACTCTGCTTGGAGCAGCAAGGCAGTGGGGAGATGCAATAAATCCAGCCCTTATCAAAATTCTAGCCATGCTGGCTTGGGGAGGGTGATAAATGAGTAGGACAGCTGGAAACTGCACAGCAGGATGTGGAGAGCATCAAGCCTTATGTAATGAAATGGCTTGCCACAAATGAATGTGAAGTTGCAAGGTAAAGGTAGTGAAAGTAGCAAGCATTTAGTGAAAACCAGAAATAGTTGTAGAGAGACAGGCTCTGAATGCCTTTGAAATGCAGGCTTTGCTGCAGTGAATAGTTTTAACCCTAGGTAGGCCATTGTGTCTCAACCGAAGGCTTTCCAGAGGCCAATTTTTGGCTGTCATCCCCCCACCCCACCCCCTCAAAAAGTCATTTAGAGCAGAGTCCCCGAGGCAGCTGCTGCAGATGTTAATATCCAAGGAGAGCAGCCACCTCTGAACATGCAGGTCCTGAGATGGTGGATGTCACTGGCCAGCCTGGCATCTGCATCTGGGTGGGTGCTGTGGCAGCAGGTCAAAGGGCTGCATCCGTTTCCAGGTGGGCAGCAGCTCGACTCCCGGCCGGCGCTGGGCACGCTGCGCGCCTTGCTCCGCAGACCACTAAGGTGCTTGCTGCTGCCGTTGTGTGATAGTAGTGGAGCCCACATGTATCCAAATTATGAACTTGGGAAACAGCTCAGGTTTTAGTGGGCTGTGAGGTGAGTAGCATGTTCTGTTCACTTCTGTCAGCTAACGCTTTAACTTTTCCCTTTTCACAGCTGGAAAGTTAGCTTAGCCAGGCTCTTGTGTCTTCCTCCAACGGCATTACCAGAGCAAAACACTGTGAAGGCAAAAATCTAGATGTTATCACTGTACTGATGGTGGGGCAGCCTGTTAATTCCTCACCAGCTTTCCTGATGGTCTCTTAGGAGGGGAGGCAGGAGGTAAATGGCTTAGCTCTGCCTGGAAACGTGGGAGAGACAATTGCCATGCGCTGCTGTCCTGAGAATACCTGGTAAAGCAGCAGAATCATCTGGTAGCAACCCTACCTCATGCTGCTGAATCCCCAGGGGAGTGTGTGATACTTCTGCCCTTCACCTGCTGCTAGAAGGTGGTGATCTACTGGTGCAGCTGTAAACCATTATCCAGGTTTGTATCTATACTGGGAAGGCGTGGGTTAAGGTTACTGGGTTGCTTTCTGGGCATTAAACTCACACCATGGCTTTTTCTATAGTTTTTAACCCAAACTGGCAGATCATCAGCCCTGGCTATTCTTTCACAGCTGCTGGAGGGAAACCAGAGTCTTCATCCTGAGGGCTGGGTGGACTTCACTCTCTGGAGTGCCTACTGATTGTGAAGGAGGGAAGAGGCTGAGGCAGTGCAACACTGATGTCCTAAGCCTCAGTTGACTGTCTGGTGCTCGCTGTGAATGAAGATGCAGAAGAAAGTGGATTAGAAATAATTTCCAGAAGAATTAAGCGGATTTAGGAGAGTGCTTCCTGCGATGTTGGTGATGCTTTAGTTGCTTTTCTGATGTGCTGTATTCTTGGCAAGCTGCATTTGTTAGAAGGGAATGGGTGTCAGGTTATGGATTAGATAGTAAAGATGCAATGGAGTGCTCTGAAAAACCCCTGCCCCATTTCTGAATGGCTCTGTGTTCACAGGGAATTGGAGGCTAGAGCGCTGATTTCCCCTGGATTCTGGTAGGAATGCACTTGGAATGGTCGCGCTCCAGGATTTAGGAGTGTTAGAGAACACACAGAACTGAACAAATCATGGAAGAGAGTACACAGCAGCAGAAAAACAGCTTCGAGGTGAGGTTTTTTTGTGTCTGCTTGCTGAGTAAAGCAATTCTAGGAAGCTGATGGGTCAGATTCCTGTTTGGAGCAGAAAACAGGCACTTGTGTGTGTAACTCCTGTTTACAGAGTGTGCAAAGAGTGCTGTTGCACATGCAACACTTGATATTTCTGAAAACAAAACTACAAACCAAACCCTAGCTTGTCCTAAGAAACACCTCTCCTACGAGGACAGGCTGAGGGAGCTGGGGTTGTTCAGCCTGAGGAAGAGAAGGCTCCTGGCTGACCCAACAGCCACCTTCCAGTGCCTGCAGGGGGTTACGGGAAGGCTGGAGAGGGGCTGGTTACAAAGACCTGGAGTGAAGGGACGAGGGGCAAGGGTTTAAATTAGAGAAGAGTAGATTTAGACTGGACATCAGGAAGAAGTTCTTTACCATGAGGGTGGTAGAGCAGTGGAACAGGTTACCCAGGGAGGTGGTTAAGGCCCCATCCCTGGAGATATTTAAGCTGAGCCTGGACGAGGCTGAGTAGCCTGGTCTAGTTGGGGGTGTCCCTGCTCCCTGCAGGGGGGCTGGACTAGGTGACCTTCAGAGGTCCCTTCCAGCCCTGGCTATTCTATGATTCTAAGTCTGTGTTTTTCTCAGCAACAATGATCTCAAACACAGTTACTGAACTGCTCCATGGCCTTTTTCCCTTGTGCCTTCCTGTTACACATTAGGATATCCCTGCTCTAAGGGAAGTGAGCCCAAAGGAAATGGGGGCAAATTCCCTTAGCAGGCACTTCTTGCTCCTCCCCAGCTGCCTTTCTTTCCCAGCAGGGGAGGTTTCACCTCCCACCCTTGTAGGGCTACCTCTCTGCTTTCAGAGAAGCTGCGAGACTGCAAACTGCCTCTTGGGAGCTTTTCCTACCTTGCAGCTCAGTATTTCCTTCCTGCGCCGCAGGGAAGTGCACAGTTGCTGTTCCCAACTCCACACCAGAACATCCTCCATGCATGTTAGCATCTTGCTGCTGTCCTCTCAGCCCTGGTTGATCCTCCAGCTTCTCCACCAGCCAGTTGCTCTAAGTGGAGAGGCTCTGTGGCTCAGCCTTCCAGGGAGCCCCTGGGCTGAGCTTGGGAACAGCACAGGAGCACATGCATTCTTCAGACTGCTTTTGACAGTGGCTGTGAGTTATTACCTGTGCTGTCACTGCTGATGGGCTGTGTGGGGCATCACTTGGGTTCCTCACAGTGCCTGCAACTGAAAAAGCCTGGTTTGCTCTCCAGTAAGTTGCTCCCTCCTGAAATTGCTGTCTTTCCTCATCAGTGAACCAAAGGCTACGTCCATGTCCAGTAGCATTGCAAGGACCAGATTTGAACTGCACTAAAAATGGGCCTGTTTCTAGTTTGCTCTGGTGTAAATCAACAGCTTCTGTTCTAGTGGTAGGGTGCATGCTGGTACTGCTATGCAGTTCAGCCACTGCTGTAGGAAACTTGTAGGGTAAGTAGGAATTCCAAAGACAAGTCTGATTTTCACCCTGGATTCCTGTTATGGTGAATACCAAGATTAAAGGGTTAATTTGCTCCCTATCTTTAATTATTTCCTTCATCTGGACACACAAACATAGATACTTGCAATTTTTTATCCATTTGCTATGAAAACTTCACACATGGGCTGTGACTGACTTAATGGTGTCCACTCAGGTGGGCATCAGTGTTTTGAGTTCATGGTGGCAAGAGGGTAACGTGGCTTGGAATTTGGTGTTTAGGAGTGACAGAATGAACCACATGAGCAGCAGCATGGCTTTTGTTCCCCCTGGAGAAGGCTTCTCTTGAGCAGTGCCAAGAAGCTGCCTATTCCATGTAGCACATGGCTCATATCTCTGTGCCTAGTGCCTGGTCACCAAGCCCCTGCTCCACTGCCATTCCTTCTCTTGACTAGAAGGGTTACCTTTCTTCATACATCAGCTGGATCTAATTTGAATCTTAGTTTTTTTATCTCATCAAAGGGAAAAGATTGCCTTAAATTGTCAAAACTTGCAAATAACTATCTAAATTTTTAAGGAAAAAATGTCTAACCCTGAGAGAAGGAGACTCAGTGCCAGGATACATTGCAGCTGGCCACCAGCACAGGGATGACAGAAGATCAGCCTTGGTGTGAAGGCAGAATCCCATCTCTCTGTCTAAAGGTTCTACATCTTGCTCATGCTATGTCTCAAAGCCTCACCGAGCCAATTCAGCAGATGAGGGGTAGGGAGCATGGTTCCAGTAGGTGAGCTGCTCTTGAATCTCTCTGCAGAACTAACTCTGCACTCTGCCTACACCTTTGCAGGGACCAGCAGTGGGGCCAAGCAGGAGGTCAGAGAAGATGGGCACTACAAGTCTCTCCTGCTGCCAGCAACTGCAGAAGCTAAGAGACTTCTGCTGAGCAGCAGCCAGGAGCCAGCACACTCTGCAGAGCCTTGCAGGGGTGCTTGTGTCCGGGCAGCGTGTCGAGGGTGGGCCCTGGGCTTCCAGATCTTCCTTCTCCAGGCAGGGCATCCATGATTTTTGGGAGCTGGAAAAAATGAACCCAAATTTTATTTCTTATTGACTTTTTTTTTAATGAAATGTCATTTTTTTCCCTTTGTCATCTCTTACTCAGAGAACTTATTTCTGAGAAACTTCTTTCCAGTTTCCCCCACATTCTGTCGGCCAATGCCAGTCTGTTGGATTGTGTCCTGGAATGGAAACTTTGTATTCTGCGTGGTTCCCAGCCCAGTACGACTCCTGAATTAAGACAAGTATCCTTTCACTTTTTTCAGAGTATGTAAATAAGCATGAACAGATGCTCTGAGAACACTGCCTGAGTCTTGCCTGCTTAAAAACAGATCATGGGGTTTCTGTGGAGGAATCGGTTAAGCAGCTGCAACCCTGTTGCACCTCTGAGAGAAGCTTTTCCTTTTTCCTGTCAGAAAATCGCTCTTCCAGGCAGACAGGGCTCAGGATCATCCAAAATCCCAGCCCTATCAATGCCTTTGATTTCATTCTTTGTGCAGACATTCTCTTTCAGATGTATCCTCTGTGCAGAGCATAAGGAAACAGCATTATTCTGATGGTTCCAATATCCAGCTCTTTCTCTGCCCCTCAGCCTGCCCTGTGCCCAACCAATCTGCTGATTTTAGACTTCTCATTTGTGGGCTGCTTAAGCAACACTGCTGTTGTTACTAGCCTGAAATTATTTCCTCTGGCATATGGTTCTTGATATGAAGATGCCTTCTAATTAGCTCCTTGGATGCAAGAGCGAGCTGGTGATTTTTATTTTCTTGATGCAAGCTCTCAGTTATCACACCAGGAGGCCGATGCCTAGTCTTTGGAAGGGCAGTGATTCTGGCCCTCTCCCTGAAATGTGCTCAGGCTCTGTTCCCACAGTTACTCTACAAGGCTTTGGTCAGGCTGCCCAGTTGCTGGCAAACAAGGGAACAGCCCCGAGGAACTGGTGGAGTTGAAAGGATAGCAGAAAGAGATGCTAAAAAGATGGAAGGCTTCAGCTTCACAAGTCTGCTTGCTACTCAGCTCTTGATTATATAATGTATTAAATTGTAAGCATCTCTAAGTGTTTAACAGAGACGAGCTACGAAGCAGAAGCTGAAGCAGAGGTAAGATGCAAAGTACTGCAGATGTTCCTGCCCTAGCTTGGGGTTTGCTGTTCCAGAGGGGCAAGAGCACACCCAAGAAGCACTGTTGTTTCTGGGAGGAAACCACCAGCACTGGATGTAGCTGAGGTGGTGGCAGATCTGTTGCTTCCCCTTGGTTACGCAGCTGGGAATTCGTGTAATGGCCAAAGTGGTCTGGGAGCATAGTCCTCTTGGTCTCAACATATCTCCCTCTATTCTCTACCACCTCTGACCTTTGATCAGAGGTGTGTAGAGAGGGACTTTCCAGCAGGCAGTCTGTGTTTTGCATCAAGCACAGTGCAAGCATCACCTTTAGCTTCTGCCTGCAGAGGAGCAGAGGTTGCAGCAGTGGTGCCTGCAGAGGAGGGTTCTCCAGTCCCATACTGGCTGCCAGTGTGCTGTCCTGCATCCAAGCTGGCTCCTGAGCTCTGGCTAGTCAGGCCTGTCAACTGTTTATCTCTTGTGTGCAGAGCATGCTGCCCACAGGCAGCTGTATCTTGCCCCACAAACAGCCTAGGCACAAAAGTAAAGCCTCTGCCACTGCAGATGTCCAGTGAGGACAGGTTTTTTTCTGTAGCAGGCATTCACTGGGGAGGCTGCATCTGAATGAGGCTGCAGCTGCAGTAGGATCTCCTGCCACTGCAGGCTTTTGCCATGGCTTCTGGCTCCCAACATCACAGTTTCAAATTATATGAGCCTTTCTGGGAGGGAGCCCAGTGGCTAAAACAGGAGTCAATCCTTTGTGCTTGCTTTGGCTTCTTTCACCGAGTGGGCTCCAGGTTCCTGTGGTGTGCCAGCCAGTATCAGCCCCCAGTTATCCTCTTTGTGTGCATGTTTGTGATAATTTCACTTGCTACAGCCGTGGTCATTTAAGCTGAATAACATTTTCAGGCTGAAAAGGCCAGTAGCAGTGTGATTATCAGATAGAAAAAATGCATCCTATTTGCTCTAGCCTTTGGTTCCCAGATAATAGAATGGCAAACTGTGTTCCTGGAAGCTGGGAGGTGGCTTGCAAGATGGCACACGTGGAGGCAGTTTGTCATGTGGGGCAGAGGAGCAGAGGGGGAGGTGGAAGTGGGGAGCGTAGCTGCTCTCGCTGCTTGGCAAAGGTCAGATGTGGCTGATGGCTTCTTCCCATGGAGAATACTGAAGCAGCAGCAGCAGTTGTGCCTTGGCCACTCTCCTAAAAGCGCTTTGGTGGGTTAGGAGCATAAGTTCATTTAAAAGCCACTGCTAAAAGCAGAGCAGTTAGAGGCTGTGCATATATCTCCCAGTAACCACTTCCCTCTTCCCTTCATCATTCTTCTAAGCAGGTGCCTTTGAATCCCTCCTCCCTTTAGATTTGAACTGCCTCTACAGGAGGCTAGGTGCTTTAGGTGGAGAGAAATTTAATTAATGCTTGTTCCCTGCTCAGCTGGACGGAGACATGAAGCAAGACCAGACCTGGGAGTAGATCCTGTGGTGCCTACTAGGACACAGGTCCAGTGCAGGATGTGGCAGGCTGGGGCCAGTTCTTGTGCACACTTAACCCAGAAAATGTCAAAGTGCCTTGTTATCTCCAGAGGAAGCCTGTTCCAAGCTTGCTTTGTCTGGGCCATAAGCACTTCTTGAAGAAAAAAAAAACCCTCAGCTGCTAGTGGAAGAACGGGACCAAGCTGCAGACAGAAGTTAACTGTTGTCAGGTAAAGAGAAAGATGGGCAAAAAAGCAACTGCGCTGGGAGGAGCTGGTGCCATCTCCAGCCCTGTGCTCTGGTGGGGGGTTACTGACCAGGCAGGCTCCCATTTTGTACCTCCAGCAGGGGAGGCCACCACAAAATACCCTCTTGTGCCATCCTGGGGGTGGCATAAGAGTGATGCAGGCAGGGCGGGTGCTGCTGACATCGGCACTGCCACTTGTAGCACTGGGGAGGAAAATGCTCTGCAGCCCAGTGAGGTTCAGCTTGCAAATCTCTGTGTGGCACAAGCTGCTACAAAAGCCTTCCCTGGTGTTCTCCTAATATAAATAAAATATACATATGTGTATCTATCCAAATAGTTTTAAATGGCCTCATCTCAGTAGATTTTAGGAGTAAATTGTTTTCCTCTTACTACAGCATGCATGTTATCTAAGCTTGTTCCCTTTATTTAAAGAAAAAATAATCACATTTTCCATCTCTTTTATGTGTTTCTTGCAAATCTGTTTCATAAGGTGGCGTTTCCAACTGTCCCTGTTCTTCCACTTAGCTTAAATGTGGTTACAGACTCAAAAGCTCAGACAACAAGATTTCATCCTTTGCACTTTTCCCTTCAGATTTTCATTGCCTCTGACAGGCCAATTGAAGTCCCTTCCAGTTACTTTGCCTTCTGCAATTTCAAAAATGCATTCTGAAAACATCCCTTTCTGTGGTCTTGACTGATCCTGTGTGATGATTGTTGGTCCTCTTCTCACCTTCAGTAAAAAGATCCATTTTAAGTTGGTTGGGTTTTTTGGTCGTTGTTGTATCAGGGTTTGTTTGTTTGTTTCTGGGTTTGGCTTGGTTTTGGGGGGTGTGGGGGGTTTTTTTGGTTGGCTGGGTTTTTTTGGTTGATTGTTTTTTTTAATCCCTCAAATAACATCACCCAAAGCCATCCAGACTTTTTCTTGTTTCGCCCCAGAAGATTTGTAAAGTGATGTTCCACTTGCAATATGCTTTGCTCAGGATTTTCCAGCTTGCTTTTGCACTTGTGGATTTACTATTTCCCCTGGCTGCTTGTGTTTACACTCCACAGTTTTCATTTTCAACTCATGTTCAGTGCAGTCTTATCTTGCTGGGTAGGAGTCAAATCACTTGCTATTGATTACAGTTTCCTATCCTAATCTGTTACTCCCTGACAATTATCTTCTCGTCTCGATAAGATTATTGCCGTCAGTGCGCTGTAGTGATCCTGGTTATCCAGGGGTCTTTCAGCAGTGATGCTGGTGGAAATAATCACTGAGGATCTCTAGAATAGTTTCCTTATTCCACCTCCTCTCTCCTTACACTAATCTGTTGCACAAGGCAAGGTATTATTTGACTGCTGTTGTTTCAGTCCTTATGTCCTTTCCCTATTTAACAACTACACTATTCACTGTGAGATGGTTTCTGCTCAGAGATGTTCTCTGCTTCTCACCATCTTGCATAATTCCTTCTCTGGAACATCTTCCCTGATTTCTGACATTCACTTGTTTTGAGGACTGGAGCTGAGTTTTACTTGGACCGTCCTGTTTAATTGCTGCTTTGGAGGAGGAGCCCGTTGTGAATTTGCCTCCTTCCCTTATGAATGATATTCTGTGGCAGTGGCCACAGGTACCACAGTTATGTCCAGTGGAAGAAAAAAAATAATTCTTTTTGGTTTAAATCTGAATATTTCATTGGCTGCCATTAGCTGCTGCACTCTGAGATGTTGCGACTGATGTATTCATCTTCTCTGTCTTTTCCTTGTTTTCTAGACCTCTGTTTTCACCCCCTTTTTATCCTAGGCATTCCTGCCTGAGATGAGTCCTCATGCATCTGATCACCTCTTGGTCAAATCTGCTCCTTAATTCTGCCCATTCCCTTTCCTTGTTTCTCCTGTAGGAATTCTGGTGCTGTGTGGGTACACCATAGGTTAACGTGGTCACACTTCAGTATTTGCTGCTTTGTTCCTGTTTTTCTCCTAATACCTTCTCAAGCTGCCTGTACAGAGCTCAGGTTTTGCTGCTGCTTTGCAGGCCTGATACAAGGATGCTGAACCCAGCAGTGTGATTGATTGATTGATTGATTGTGTCTCTTGCCCCAGATATTCGTTGATAGATGTAATAACAGTATTTTAAAACCTGGCTTCACTTACATCCTTGGACCATCACAACTGTAATGCATCTACATGAACAATATCCTGGTTTGTTTGCCATTTTTTATGGTCTCAAAGTATGGAGCTGATGTCATTTGGTAACTGCAGCCACCCCAGGACCTCCTTCCCAAGCAGCCATGGCTTACTTGGCAGCCCAACCTTGGGTATGCACAACCAGGGCTGGTTTTCTTGCTGCTGCATGATTTTTTTTATCTACCATTTGGTTGCCCGCTCCCGTTGTGGCTTCTGGAGTGAAATCCTGGGGTAGGGCTGATGCTCCTGGGAAAGACCACTGGCAAAGATCCCTCTGCGTGTGAGGGGAAAGATTTTGCAGCCTGCCTTATTTCTGACTTGAGGCTGTTTCGGGCCCTTAGAAGGAGCAGGGAATTTAGCAGCTTATTCCAGCTCAGAGCACTGCTACCTGCCACAGCTCCTGGCCATACCCCAGCCTGCCTGCTCCCCTGGGCACCGCGGGTCCTTGCCCTGTACCCATTTCTTCCACGCTGAGGAGAGACTGACCCCGTGATGAGAATTCACTGTCAATTCATCTTTTCTCTCTTACCTCTTCCCAGCAGGTCTCGGGCTTTTGGCTCCCACAGGCAGGACTGCAGCANCGTGGATGAGAGGCCACGCTTCGCTTTCTGCCTGTTTAATCATTTTCTAGCGCGGAGGGGTCCTCCCGGTCCTGCCTTGCAGCCGCTGTCAAACGCCTGGCAGTGTTTCTTGCTCCTCTTCACGTCCCCAAGTGTTTACAGGGGACTGTGTAGGGGGAAGGGAGAGTTGGAAAGTGCTGCTTTGCCCTTGGTTTGGTTTGGTTTGG
>VWZY01011869.1:553637-603951 GCA_013399075.1 Chloroceryle aenea | reverse complement strand
CCGGGAGGAGAAACAGTGGCGGGGGCAGCCGGAGCCCTTCTGGCCAGCACGGGGGGAACGAGCCCCTTTGCACTGGCCATGAAACCAGTCATGTGTAGGTTTTTGTCCAGCCCTGGGGGGTGGGGGGAAGGAATGTGGGTTGGGCGAAGTCTAGGATTACACCACCACTNGGTTTGGGTTTTTTTTCCTCCTCTCCCCGGATGGAGAAGAGTGTCATTTGCTGCCAGTGCCTTTTTTGGCTCTCCTGGCGAGGAAGCTGCAGGCGGGGATGAATGTCAGCGTTAGGCTGGGGCTGGGGGAGCTGCCTCTGCAGGGCACGGCCGGGATCCAGGGCTGGCACCGTGCAGAGGAAGGTGCCCTCCTTGGCACGATGTCCTCGGCAATCCTGACTTTGGCACCGGGCGTTGGTAGGAACCTCGGTTCTCACACTTTGCCCTGTGGGGCTCGGCAGCCAGGAGGGCATCCTGCCCGTGAGGAACGGGCTCAGACATCCCCTGAGCCTCCTAAATGGCTGTGGCAGAGCTGGTGCCCACCATGCTGCCCGTATCTGTCTCCTTGCCATGCTCAGCTCTGCACCAGCAGTCACTCAGGCTGTGCTCAGCTTCTCGGGAGGAAAGGTCTCCTCTTGGAGGTTTTTAGGAGAAGGAAGAGCAGGAGAGATACCAGCCTACTCTGTGCCAGCTGTCTACTGCTCTTAGCAGAGATCTTTAGAGACTGGGAGAAGCTCTTGCAGTGCCAAAGCTTTGAGAGTGGTACTGTGGGCAACCTCTGCAGGCAATGGGCAGATGCTTGGAAAGGAGAGATCACAGGTGACCATGGCATCTTCACCCTTCCTTTTCCTGCTATTAGAACAGGAGCACCATTCTGAAAAATCACCTTGTCTCTCAGCCTGGTAGATGGCCAGCAAGAGTTGCCACCACTGAAAGCAGAAACTTACAGCAGTTTGTCCACTTCCCCCCCTAAGACCTGTGTGCTTTGTGGCTTGCATTGCATGGTCTGTAAAACCAGACCTTGGTGAGCAGCAACAGGGGAGAAGAGAAACCCTTATTCAAATATCTTCACAAGTATTTGATCCCACTCTTGCCCCCCTCCAGCCCTAAGTCTTTTCCCTGTACCTGCCATGGTGAGAGCTCCAACCTGGCTGAGCTGCTGGCTCTGCTGTGTAGTGCTGTGCTTAGAGGATGGGCTTCCAGAAGCAGGATTGTTTTGAGATGAATCAACTGAAAATAATGGAACTGACAGTGGTTTTTAAGGACTGGTGTTGGTCTCAGCAGTGAAAGCACACGTGTGCTCTCGGTGCCTTGCTGCTGGCAGGAATAAGGAGCAAGAGGGAAGTGGTTTGATGTGTGCGTGTGTGTGGCTCCTCTCCCCTCTCTTGCCTCGCGTAGCCCAAACCTCTGTCTCGTTGCATGGCTTGGGCTGAATGGAATGAAGGAAACTCCTGAAGGTGGGATGGATTACAGAGTCCCTGGTGCTGTCAGCAATGGTGAAACGGTGCCTGCACACCCCAGCACGGAAAAGGAGGAGAAGGACCAGACCCTGGAGCGAGGACAGTGGAACAACAAGCTGGAGTACGTCCTGTCTGTGGCTGGAGAGATCATCGGCCTGGGAAATGTCTGGCGCTTCCCCTACCTCTGCTACAAGAATGGTGGAGGTAAGTGCAGCCCTGGCTCTGGCCAGCCCCAGGGGCACCTGGATGCTGGTGTCCCTCCACAGTCCCTTCTGCCTCTTGTGACATCTGTGACTGGCCCTGCTCACCTCTGGCACCAGCTTCTCGGCAACTCCCAAGTCACGAGTCTGAGGGAGGATGTCAACTTGCCAGTGTGGTGCCACCATCTGGGCCACAAGCAGGGATTGTTTTGTCCCCATGGGATGTGGGTGACTGAGTGGCAATGTCCTGTGGTTTCTGCTGGCTGTAGGCATGTTTCCCTGAGATGCATGGAGCTCTGGTTGTACTGATGAGGTGGGTGGCCATCTGCAGGGGGAGCTTGGCTCTCTAAGCAGTGCGACTCACCCCAGGCACCTCTTCCTCGAGGAGCCCCAGGCACCCTGTGCAAACAAGATGGTGAGTCCTGGCAGCAGAGCAGGGAGTGATTCAGGAGGTCAGGGGGCACCGGTGTCTTTGCAGGCACTACAAGGAGCTGAGCCTGGAGGCTCAGCGAGTCTTCAGGAGGCTCTTAGCCTTGGGTCCTGCTCTGCCCTCTGACCATGGAGGGATGTCCCGGGGGTGCTGGAGACAGTTGGCAGAGAGGGGGCAGAGTGAAGGGATTTTCCTCATCTCAGTGCAGAAGCACAGCACCTCTCCTGTGCCCCATGGTACTCCCCCAGTACCCACTGAAGCTGCAAGCATGTGAGGGAAGGGCCCTCTGCCACCGAGCCACGTGGCAGGGCTGTGATGTGTGAAGACAGACGTGCTTGATGGAGAAGGAGTGGGGTGTTGCTGCTACTGGCAAGGTGCTGGCACCCTGGTGCTGCTCAGACTGTGTGCTCAGCACTGGCTGGTGGCCACTCCTCCATGAGGCCAGGTTGCCCTGCAGCTTGGTAGTGAAGCTGGGCTTGCTCTTGCAGGTAGAGGGGTGCTGTGTGGGTTTTTACAGGTAGTTATGGATGCCTTTTAAGGGAGAAAATAGTTAAAAAAAAAGGAAGTGTGAAGCTCTTCTCAAGTTTGGCTTAGTGGCATGGGTAGAGAGGGAGTTGCTCTCCCTGTCTGGTGATTAATTGCTAATTGGTCTCTCCGGAAGGGTAGGGGGGAGAGGAAACTGCTTGGCTGGAAGCTGGCAGGGAGCAAGCACTGGGGACCAGGGGCTGAAATCCCCTGGCTTGAGCTTGGGATAGTCTCATGGGCCTCGCTAAACTGCTTTCATCCCAGTGGTATAAAAGAGGATTAACTGCTCTTTAGCTACTTTCACGCCATGGTTTGCTCAGCATTTGTTTCTTTTCACCAGGTGGTCAAGCATTTTCTTTCCTTGTTGAAAAAGGAGATTTTTTCCTGTTGTCCTTTTCCACAGGGAACATTTCTTAGCTGCTTGCTGAGATGTGTCTGCTCCCACTGCTGCATCCTTCCCGGGTGCCATGCTGCCCAAATGGAGTGGGCCATGAGGGGACCATGTCCTGGTACCCCTGTCCTGCTGCTCACCCCACTGTTCCCCCACCACTGGGGCTAGGGGAGAGCTGAGGGACGACTTGAGGGGAAGGGGAGGTAGCGGGGGGTTGGGCAGCAGAGGCAAGATGCAAAGAGATTTCTCTGCCTTTATCTCCATGAAACGATCCCGAAGCCAAGACTGTGAGGAATTTGAAGTTTTGGGCAAATTTTTCACCTCTGCCCACCTTCCTGTGAGATCAGAGTGACGATGGGGCGAGAGACTCTGGTGCAGAGGGGAAAGCATTTCCTTTCTGACTTCTGCTGGGGCAGGGAGGTGTGGCAAGGCTGTTCAGGACTTGAGGCTCCCTCCTGCACCACAGAGTCCAGCCTGCCCCGTCTGGTGTGGTACCAAATCCCTTAGAACGCTCCAAGATCCATGCTAGAAGCTGCCAGAGGTTTTGTCCTGTATTCCTTTGGGAAGGCTGGCCCTGGCACCAGCTTGTCTGGTACCCCAATAAAGGTGAGGGACTTCTATTTAATTTCCAGCCTACAAACATTGGGTTTTGTGCCAGTGTTCTGGTCTGGCTGAAATAACTCTGCCCCCCTGGCTGACTTTTCCTCCCCCTGCTGAACTGTGCGTAGGCAGCCGTGATAACCTCCCTCAGCTCCTGCTTTGCTGCCCTAAATAAGTCCAGCTCTTCACTAAAAAGGTGGCTGCACAATCTGAGCTATGCAAGGAGGGGGCAGCAGGTCCCTTTATTATTTCTTTAGGGCTATTTCCATGTTATTTCCCTTCCATTTTTGCTGCTCAGTGTCTGATACCAAGGTGATACATAGTGGGAGGGGAGAAGAAGGAGACCTGGATGTATTTAGAGCAGCAAAAAAATGTTCTTTTTGCTCTTGTTCACTTTTGCTTTCACCTCCCATGGTGGGGTTAGGCCCTCCTGGGCAGGCTGGCCCTGCCCATTGGGAATTACTGGGGAAGCCTGTCTGGTGGTGTGGCTGCCAGTGCCACACTCCCTCCCCAGCAGTCCCCAGACCAGCTGGTCCCAAGGGCCCACTGCCAACTGTCCCTGCATGCGCGGGAAGGGTCCACGGCGGAGGGGACACATGTGGCAGCACTCCCCTCTGTCCACTTCAGTGGGGCAAACCTCTGCCAGGCACTGGGGTTCACCCATGGGGGTGGTGGACAGGGCTGGGCTGAAGGGACACCCCAGGGCAGGGGGCTGGTTTGTGGGCAAACCTGCCAGCAAACTTGAGGAAGAGGAAAGGCCTTATTTGGAAATAAGGCAAACCCAGGCTGGGGAGCTTGACCTGCCACCTCAGAGACCTTCTCTGGGATCCCCTGGCTGCAGTTTAGTTTAGTTAAATACCACATTTTCTAGGAGGAAAATCTCTCCTGGACCAAGGCATCGATGTTACAATCATGTGATTGCACTGAAGCTGGGAGTTGAGAGGATGGTGTTGATGGAACCACTTCCCCTGCCCTTTGTTCTCAGCAACTTCTATTTACTGGTAGAGGAGGAGCGTGTGGGCAGATGCTCTTCATCCCCCTGGAACTGCCAGCTACCAGTATCTCTTCAGATACTCTTGGTTCACAGGGGTTTGAGGAGATGCTCTCCCTGTCTCTTTGGTGGTTTGCTTTTTCATTTGGGTTTATTTTCAGGGAGAGACTGCATGGCTGTGATGATCGTGGGGTGGGACTTCTGGCTGGTTACCATAAGCCCCTCCTTCCTTCTCCCCACCCCTACATGCTAGCTAAGCTTCTTAATGAAATCTCTTGGGTTTTTGAGTTTACTTGTGCTCCAGGATTGTTATTCTCCACATCCCCACACTGTCCTGACCTCAGAGCCCGTTAGCATCTCATCCACACAGAAGGAGGACTATGCAGTGGTTAGTGGCTGGCTGGTTTGCCACCTCTGACCCTCTGTGCCTCTCTGAGCCCAGCCACTGCTCTCTGCTTGGGGATACCCTTCCTTTTCCATGCCAGCTCCCCAGCCTGCCTCCTGTCCCTGCCTTTGCAGCAGGGCATGAGCAGCTTTGGTGGCCCAGGAGTGGCGTGGGGAGTGGGGATCATTTTGCAGGGCTGTCCCTTATACTCTGCCAGATAAAAGCCATTACTGTGTTTAACATTAGCCTGGGGTAAACAAAAGCCTGATGCATTTTAGCTTTCCCTGCCTGGCTTCCTGACAGGGCTTGAACAGGAGGGCAGCGCTGGCTGCTGGCGTGAGGAGGACACTTTCCTGCACTAGCTGCTTTTTGGTGAGCAGATGTTTGAGCAAGCCCACAGGCTGGGTGAAGGTGTCTCTCTGTGTGCTCCTCACTGCCTTGGTGTGGTCATCCATGGGCTTGTCAGCTTATTCAGGATAAGCAGCATGAAGGGAGTCACCAACTTCATTGTCACAATGGTTTTACAGCAGAGTGTTCTCCTGTATTTCTGTACAGCTATTGAGAACATGTTTTATTCTTTTCGGTGCAAAAATCAGGCCTAGAGACTTTCCTTTCTTCTCCACCCTTTCTGAATACTAACTTTCTCATGCAATCACATCACTCTGGAAGACAAAACATGAGGAAAATCCCTTTATCCTGTCACCCTTGTCTGTGGCCTTCCTGCACCCAAATCTCCTGTCCATCCCTGGGAGGGGTCTGCTTGGTGCCAGGCTGAAGATGGCCTGACCTCACTCACCCCACAGCACTTATTTCTCCTGTCTGCCTCTTGAATCTGCCAGGTGCCTTCTTCATCCCCTACCTCATCTTCCTCTTCACCTGCGGGATCCCTGTTTTCTTCCTGGAGACAGCCCTGGGGCAGTACACCAGCCAGGGAGGAGTGACAGCCTGGCGCAGGATCTGCCCCCTCTTTGAAGGTGAGCCTGTGAGGATACGGTGGGGCAGGGGGGATGATGACTGCAGGGGGTGAGCAGTGGCACGTGTCCCCACAGCCCAGCTCCTTACCTCCCTTCATGTATCTTCTGCCCAGCCTGGGGAGGGCCACCAGCTGCCTCCTTTCCAAAATCATGCTGGAAAAATTGATCACTTTTCTCACTGTGAACATTTCCCATTGTTATACTGCACCCTGGTTTCCTTCTCCATGGCTGTGGCTCTGACCAGGACTTGGTACTCAATCGAGGCTGTCCTCCAAGAGCTAAATGATGAAAATGCTTCTGGATGCTGTGAAGAGCCTAAAATATGATAGTGGCTTGTGGTTGGTTGGTTTTTTTTTTAAGTCAGTGCAATTTCATTTTCCTGACTTGATGGTTTAAAACCTTAGAGGTGAAACGTGCCAGTTGTCTTAATAAATCGTTAGTAGTCAGATGCACTTCTAGCACTGCTTCAGCACAGTCACCCAGCCTCAAGCCACTTTCTCTGAAGAGTCTGTTGCCTCCTCCTCATGAACCAACACCTTTAGATTCTCCTCCAGCACCTCCCAGAGAAGGGGGTGTGGTGTTAATGCAAAAGCTTCCTAAACGAAAGTGAAAAGGGTTGAGGGCACAAGATAAAAAGTCAATTTTGGTAGAATTCAGCAGGCGAAGCACTGTCATATGTTTCTGTCCTGTGGGGTGGCTTTCCAACCATAATCTGCCCAGATTTCCTCCCGTTGCCACCCTTTAACCAAGAAAGGCTGCACTGGGGTGGCAAGGAGAGAGGGTCCCCAGGGCTCCCACTTAGCCTCCTGCTGATGTGGTGTGGTGGGCTCTGGGGAGGCGATGATGGCTCTGGCAGCCACCCCACTGACCTTCCTTCAGCAGAGCAGCAGATGAAAATGCTGCCTGAGCACCTCCCAAGGGGAGTCCTGTTCCTGTCCTTTGGCACATGGGTCACCTGCCTTCGGGGCTCGCTTTCTGCAGGAATTGGCTACGCCTCTCAGGTCATCGTTGTACTGCTGAACTTCTACTACATCATTGTCCTGGCCTGGGCCTTGTTTTATCTCTTCAGTTCCTTCACCATTGACCTCCCCTGGGGCAGCTGTGACCACGAGTGGAACACAGGTGAGTGTGCAGCCCCCTCTCAATCCTCTGCTGGATCCTTCCTGGTTGAGGGAAACCTGTTGCTGTCACTAAGAGCCAACCCTCAGGAGAGTGGCTCACCCCTGCGTGGGTGGGACCACTGGTCATGGGTGGAGTGTGTTGGGTCACTGCAGTGCTGCTGGAACTGCTGGGTATGAGGCTCGGTTGAGGCTGGTAAGAGGCTGGGTCTTTGCTGGAGAGAGCCACTTGCAGCACCCAAACGGTTCCATGCAGTGGTGGCTTCCCCAGCAGCTCCTGCTCTGGGGTTCAGCACTGTGGGCACCTTACTTCTTGGCATCTTCCAGTCATCCTGTGCTGTGTGTTAGCATAGATTCCATGCTGGCTGGGACTGCCCACCGTGCCCACTGGAGGGAAAAACTACATGCCATCATCTTAATTGTCCCACATTTCTTGCCAGCCTGACCCTGGAGGGGACACCTTTTATGCATCTTTGGGACTGTATAAAACTTGTCTGAGTCCATGTCAATGAGTGTTGATGCTGTGGATGGAAAGGGAGAGTTTTTTCAGGTCCAGTACTCCAGCTACTGCTACTTACACTCACTCTCTCCCTGGGCCTCTCCTGCAGAGAACTGCGTGGAGCTTCAGAAGGCGAACTCGACACTCAACATGACCAGCGAAAACTCCACCTCCCCCGTCATCGAGTTCTGGGAGTAAGTAAAGGACAGGCCTGTGACCCTTCTCTTCTGGGACAAACCTTCCCTGGGCAAGGAACAAATCCTCCAACTGCACATCCTCGCCCTTAACCCATCCTTGCCAGAAGATGTTAGGAGAGAGGAAGATGGTCAGGTTGGAGTGAAGGCTCTCAGAGGCAGCACCATCAGTCCAGGGGAACGTCGCTGGGCTTGTGGTTTTTTTTTTGGAGCTGCCCTGGCAATGCCTCAGAGCCATCTGACTTTGTCCCCTGATGCCATATTCCTGTCCATCTGGACCTTTTGAGCTTCTAGGTCTCACTGATGTCAGTGATGGCTAGCTGACTGTGCAAGACCTTACCTCACCAAGGCTGTGCCTTCCCTGGTCCTTGGTACTTTTGTTTATCATCCTTTTCTTCTTTCCTCCTCCTCTGCTGTCACACTCTCTCCATCTGTGCTGCTCCTCTCCCTGATTCCTCCCTTTTTCTTCATGGCCAGCTGGGAACTTCCTTATACAGTTGCTTCCTCCTGCAATGAAGGTCAACTGGCTGCACATTCCCCACCCTGAAGCTTTGGTTCAGACTTAGCCAGGGTGCAAACCTCAGCAAAGTTCGTGGTGCTCCCTCAGGATATAGTGGCCATTACTCTCTTTTTTGGCTTACAGTTTATGTATCTGCTGAATTATTGTTATTATGACATTCCTCCTGTTCTGTTCAGAGCACTATTCCCCACGGTGCATCCGGCAGCATGGTGGCTGCAGCCAGGGTGACCATGCTCAGGGTACCGGTACCAGGACTATAGGTGGGAGTGGGGTGAGCTCTGTGGTGATCCTCAAAGCAACAGCTCTGTGATGGGGTTTTATCTTCATGCTTTGCAAGCTGTAGCATGTTCAGCTGTTTAAGAGACCTTAAAGCCCTGAGATTGCAGGAGTCCGTGTTCGTGGTGCAGTAGGCAAGATCTTTCCACTGAATCCGTGCTACTGTGGGATACCAGCACATTCCCAGGAGGCTCTGGTGTGGTGGGTGGTGACTTTTGTAGGTGAGCTAGTCCTAACCTTAGAAAAAGGGGTGATGCTTTCACTTTGGAGTGGCTAATCTGTAAGCTATCCTGAGAAGAAGAGGAGCATATCAAAATGAAGTGCCAGGGTCAGCTTACTTGACACTGAAGTTTGCTCCCTCATTTTCATCCTTTTCTCCCGTTGTTTTTGTTACCTGAGGTACTGAGTAGCTACATTTCTGGTATTAAGGCATAGAACTGTTGGCCTAGGACCTCTGATGATCCCAGTATCTCCTGGGAGAACAGGCCCAGTTAAGCACCAAGCTCTGGCTAATAGACTGTGCAAGTAACCCCTCTGCTGCCACTCTGAATTTCCCCTGGGCGCTTGGATGGAAGGAGGGCTCTGCTCTCTCTGCCCTCAGCAGCACTGCCAGGTGCTGCCAGCACAAGGAGCTCGTGGCACCTCCGGGGCATCCCCATGGCACCTCCAGGGCATCCCCAGTTTGCCACAGGGATGCTGGTTTTAAACTTCAATGTCTTTATATTTTTCTTTGTCTCCCGTGTGATCCCTGAGCCTGCACTCCCCCTCTGCCTGCTGCTGAGGTGTGATTAGATGGTGGGCTACCTTAGAGTGCTTCTCCTGAGGCTGGCTGCTGGACAAGGCTGAGGTTCCCATCACTGATGTTCCCGTCTAAGGCCATCCCCGCATTACTGTGGAATAAGCACACGAGGACTGGAAATTTCCACCGTCCATTACTTCTGAAGCAGCATCTGTTCCTGCCCTCCCTGGTCGGGGAGGTAGGAAGCCACCCTTTCCTCGAGAGGCACTGCTTGGACAGGGGGCTGGTGACAAGCTTCTGAGGCCTCTCCTGGCTGCAGTACAGAGCACAGTTAGTTACGGTCCGCTGGCACCCTCTCCCCGCTGGTCAGCTGGTGTCCTTAGAAGCAGGCAAAGAGCAACATGATGAAATGTATCTGGTGGAGAAGCGTGATTTTTCCTGACCTTTCTCTCATCCTTTTAATCTGCTGCAAGGCTGTGGGTCAGGGAATGAAGCAGTGTGTCTTGGACTGTTGTTCTTCAGGAGCGTGACCTCTATTTTGGGGGAATTGCCATCTTTTGCAGCAGGATGGGTGTTGCTGCTGGGCTCCAGGGTAGTGCATGTCCCTCTCTGCCTGTCCCAGGCTTGGGGTTTTGGGACTGTGCCATGGTGTTTCACTCTCAGATTCACCAGAAGGGTGAGTCCTTACTCCTGTAGGTGATGAGGAAGATGTGACATACACATGACGTGGGAAGCTGCCAGGGCGAGACCATAAGACCTTAGCTAAACCAAAGTCCATCCAGGATCCTATTTCCACACTGGCTGAAAGAAGATGCCCTTAAGTGACCTCTTCTGACTGTGCAATGGGGTCATTGTGGTCTTGGTTGGGTCTCAGTCATGGTTTGGGGTACCTGGGGTACCTGGGTCCTGAGGTAGGTGCTCCTAACAACAGGTGAAGTGTGCTGTGGAGAAGGGGTTGGACAGCAATATTTCTTTCATTGTTTTCTGAGAGTTGCAGCACGTCAGAAATTAGGTGAACTTCATAATGTGTGTGACAAAGGCCCGTGCAGAGCTTGTGTGTGCAAAGTGCTTTGTGCTCTTGCAGAGGGTGAGCTCTTTACTGCAGAGGACGTGACAGATAAAGGGCAAGAGGAGGACAGAAGAAATGTCTTGTCCCAAGAGGCCAGCACTGGAGTTAGTGTATGAGCAAGTGTCCATGAATGATCTGTCAGGCTGGTAGTACCCTTAAGAAGGGAGCACTGCTTGATTCCTCTGAGGCTTGCAGCTCAGACCTGAGCCTTGAATAGGACAATACTTGTCCCCAAAGCCATCAGGTGCTGCAGAGGTGTGGCAAGCACCAGAGTTGTGTTGGGAACATTAGTGGCCAATGTCAGTGACATTTGGATGTTCCTTCATTTTTCCTCAATGCAGGAGGAGAGTGCTAAAGATTTCTGATGGCATCCAGCACCTGGGCAGCCTGCGCTGGGAGCTGGCTCTGTGTCTCTTGCTGGCGTGGATCATCTGCTACTTCTGCATCTGGAAAGGGGTCAAGTCCACAGGCAAGGTGAGTCCTTGGTTCAGATCAAGCCCTTTCCCTTGATCACAGCTGGAGTGCTTAATCTACTCACCTTTTGGATGTTCAGAGAGGTCCTAGAGATCCTCTGGGAACCACCCTCTGAATATGCTGGTGGGAGCCTGTGGGGCTCAACTTGCAGCAGGAGTGGGAGCCAGGCTCTGTGTTTTGGGTAGGAAAGGATGGTAGGAAAGTGCTGAGGCATCTTGGAGCTTTAACTTCCAAGATGTATATCCCCATCTGATCCCTCTCCGTTCACAGGCCCAGGAGACCCTGCAGTCTTCCTCTTTATGGGGGTAGCTGCACGTACCCTTCCTTTCCCTCCCACCACAGTGAGAGCTGGCAAGTGCAGCTGGAAAACTTCATATTCATTAGATAACAACTCTGGTGGCCTCCAAGCCCTCTCTGCCTCATTTCTAAGGGGATTATTTTTGTTCTCCTCTTCTGTAGGAAGATCCACAAATCTTCCTACAGTTGCTTGTCTTCCCCAGAAATAAAGGTCTCTGTTTTTTCTCCTGACACTACTTAATTTCTGCTACTGCCTCCTGACCCATTCCTAGACAACTTTGTCTGGAGCCAGCAAGAACAGATGGCAATGCAAAGGTTTAGTACATTATCTAAATGCTGTCTTCCCTGCATGCTTTGAACAAGACATCAAGTGTGATGAGGTGTCAATTTTAGCTGCACCCATTTCCATCAGGTTGATGACATGGATGTTAACAGTTTCTCCTGCTTCCAAAATGGTCTGGGATTATGAAACATAACAGGGAAATCAAGCAGCTTGGATGGATTATGGGTTTTTTTGGTTTCCATGGAGTAAAATTAGAAGAAAAGAGCAACTGCTTGCTGTGGTGGCCTGATAAAAGAAAGCAGAGGCAGTCTAATAACAGCAAATATGATACTGAGATACAGCAAACATAGAGTGGGAAGAGCTGAGAACACATTTGGTGTATTTTAGATGCAAGTTCTAGGTTAAATGCTAGTGCTTTTTAGTAAAAAGGACTAGTGATGGTGAGATGTTATCTTGAAAACCAGAAACCTTATTTCATTAAAGCAGGAGTATCTACAGGTTCATCAACCCCCCCCATATTTAATAATCCAACTAAAATTATGGCTGTGGGAATACAACTCCCCTGGGGAAGAAATAAACCTTAGTTCTGGGGGTTTGCCCTTGCAGAGGGGCAAAGGCCGTGAGCTGAAATCACCCAAGGTGGTGGTGCAGCAGTGTCCACAGCCTCTGACACGAGGACTGCCTGTCCCCGAGGAGCACTCGCAAATGCAGGAGGTTGTCACAGATGGAACCACTTTGCTGAGGCATGTGGAGCAAGTTCAAATAAAACCCTCGATGTTGTTGAGCAGCATGTGACGGAACGATCCCACTGATCCCGGCAAGGTTCCTGGTGATGTAGTTAGTGCTAACAATGACCAAGAAATAAAAAGATTGGGTCTGAGCCAAGCACTGAGTAATATCTCATTGGATCCAGATGTTCCTGTTGTTAGATAGAAGTTTGGCAGCTCTTAATCCAGCAAAACCTTCTCCAAATTCGGGGCTCTGGTCTCAGTGCAGATGTGAGGCACTGTTGAGTGAAAAGGTTAACACTCTGCCTCCTCCAGGCTGTAGAGCACCCAGGACTCTACCAAAATGTGAATCCAAATCGTATGCCAGACACATGCCATCATATACCTGTTGTGTTCTGAGCTCCTAAAACTGATGTCATTTAGAGATCCAGACGAGAATATGCAATCTGGCATCCTGGAAGAACATGCACTAGGGTTCAAAGTCAATGTTTTGTTTGTTGTTTTTTTTTTAATGGGTTTGTTTGTTTGTTTGTTTTCCTTTGGTTTTGATCTTACTTTCATGACTGAAAAAGATTTGCATCCTGTCATTTCCTGAGGGAAGAATTTGATTGTGTGGTAAATGCAGGGATGAGTGTGAAACTCACAGGACCTGCAGATCCCATTAACTGCCCCTGAAATGCTCTAAATCAGGGACTCCTTGGAATTTGAGAGTGAAATTCATTATAGTGTTTGCTTGTGTTGAAGGATGCTGATCCAGAGAGACAGAAATGGCTCTGCTCACGCACACAGGCAGTCACAAGCTCCAGCAAGGTGTTTTCCACTGACCTCTGCAGCATCACCCAAGACTGCTGTGATATGTAGAGTAGGGCACATGAAATGCACAGAAAACCTGGAGCTGAAGGCAGAGGTGATAATAAGTAGTGTGGTTTTTCAAGCATGGGATATCTCTCAGGTTGTCCTGTTCCTTCCACATTACAAAACCAAAGCACAAGAGGACTGGCGTTGCAGCATCGGGTGCTTTGGGCATTCAGATGGAGTACAACAGAGGAGATCCAGAAAACAAACCTCCTTGAATCACTACTCAGATCACAAGGAGTTAGCAGAGGCAGAGCAAAAGTGGTTGTACTGTCCAAGGAAATCGTAAGCTCATTCTTAGTAGAACCTCCTGTGGTGTCAGGTGGTTTGAGTGGGGAACAGGTACTGTGGTGCGGTGTTACTGTGGCATGCTACAGCAATTAGCCTGAGCAGGCTTGGGGTTATTGTCCCCCTCTGTTTTGCCCTGCTGAAGCCACATCTGGAATACTGTGTCCAGTTTGGGGCTCCCCAGTTCAAGAGAGACTGGGAGCTACTGGAGAGAGTCCAGCTGAGTGCAACGAAGGCGACTGGAGCATCTCTCTTAGGAGGAAAGGCAGAGAGAGCTGGGACTATTCAGCCTGGCTGAGAGGAGACCTTATCAGTATCTATAAATATCTAAAGAGAGGGTGCCAGGAGGATGGAGCTGGACTCTTTTCAGTAATACCCAGTGACAGGACAAGGGGCAATGGGCACAGACTGGAACACAGGAAGCTTCATCTAAATATGGGGAATAACTTCTTTCCTGTGAGGGTGGCAGAGCCTGGACCAGGCTGCCCAGAGAGATGTGGAGTCTCCTTCTTTGGAGGCTTTCAAAACCTGCCTGGATGCAATTCTGTTTTATGTGCTCTAGGCAAACCTTCTTTATCAGGAGGGTGATCTCTAGAGGTCCCTTCCAACTCTGATGATTCTGTGAACAATTCTGAAACTCTAATCCCCAAACTGTTATATTTACCAGGTGTGGAGTTCCTGAAAGGATCCATCCCTGGTGGTGTTGAAAATAACACCTCTAGACGTGGCACTTCAGGACATAGTTTAATGGTCATTATAATATTTAGTAGACATTTGGGCTTGATGATCTTGAAGGTCATTTCCAACCTTAATGATTCTATAATTAGCTGATGCTGGCCTGCAGCATCAGCTAATTATAGAACCCCCAGACCCCCAGTGTTGTCCTTGGTGGTCCTTCAGTAGCAATCACATTTTGAGGTGTATCTCTTACCTGCACACCCCATCACCCTTGCTACTAAATGTGGTGCAGACTTTCTGTCTGTGCCTGAGACCTCTGTTTGGGGTAGGGATGTGCAGATGGATACTGGCAGCTGCTCCTTCTCTGGTGCACGTAGATACTACAACAGGATTACTCTGACTCCAGCCTGGTGACAGTTTGGCTCAGGATCTGGATTGCTTTTAGGACTAGAAAGGTTTTCTCTGTCTCCAGACACACCGTGGCACGTCATAAGTTTCCTGGGTGCATTTTCAAAAGCATTTCTCTCTCCTGCAGATGACAGCACAATGTGTGGGGAGGCAGCCTGACCCATCACCCGCTGCTGCCCATCTCCCCCAGCCTGGGGGTCAGTGCTGTCTGCTCTGGCCCACGCTGCTCACTCATGCTTTTCCTTCTGTCCTCCTCCCAGGTGGTTTATTTCACGGCCACATTCCCATACCTCATGCTGGTTGTTCTGCTGATCAGGGGAGTCTCCCTGCCTGGGGCATCCCAAGGGATCCTGTTTTACCTTTATCCAGACCTCAGTCGCCTTGGGGACCCCCAGGTAAGGTGGAGGGGAGGGACCAAATGGCTGAGCTGTGCTTGCACGGATGCCTGTGGCTGTCCTCTTTCCCTCCCTCCTTTTCTCACTCTTTCTTCCAATTTCTTCTTTCTGTCTTCTCTTTTTTCCTCTCTGCGGGCATAAGGCAGGGCTGTGACACTGGGGTGTACTCTGATGGTCCCCGTGCTCTCTCGCCTTCACCTGTGCTGTTACCATGTTTTCTAGCCTGAGGTGAGTCTGAATTGCTGGGGTTATGGGCAGGGGGATCTAACCCTTCATCAACAGTGGGCACCAGCTGTCCCTCCCCTTTCCTGGGGAGTCTTCTCTGCTGTGGAGGCAGCCGGTGCATGGGGTGCCAATCTACACCTTGCCAGCAGCTTGCGGGAATAAGCCCTGCTCCTGACGTGCTTGCTCTGGCTTCTCTGGNNTGCAGCAGCAGTCCCTGGGACCCAGCTGCCCTCCTCGCTTCCCAGTCCCTGGTGAAAAATTCCTGCCTGTCTGACAGGAGGGTCAGCGCCCAACTGCTGCTTTTAATCTCTTTGGGACAAGTCCTTCCATGTTAAATCCTGGCTCCAGCTGAGCTGTTGTACCAGCCTTTGTGTGAAGGTGTTTCCAAAGGAGATTAAAGGGTGCCTGTCTGGAAAATAGGCCAGCAAAACCCTTCGTAACCCCATTAACTCTTTCTGGTCTAGTCCCAGTGCTGCCTTGGTTATTAATTTTGTAAACAGTGGTGTAAGTGCCAAGGGAGGAATGTCTCTGGCTGATCCTGCCCTCCTTGATGGAGGAGAGAGGATTCCCGTTCCCAGGAGCAGCAGCATGTCAGGGGCTGCAGGCCCCTGTGCCACTAGTGGGGTGTGACTCTGCAAGAGAGTTTGACTTACAGCTTCTGATCTGGGGAGCTGAACACAAGGGTCTGGTTTCCAGCTTCAGGCTGTCTGGCTTTTATCATGGGGAGGACTTGGAGTTCCTGCTCATCTTTCTGGAAGTCACTCTGGTCAAGGCTGTGCCTGGTCAGGGGGTGAGAAGCCTCATTTTACACTGTCAGCTGCTGCCTTGCTCTCTGCTTTGCCCGTGCCCAGGAGGTAGGTGGGACAACTGCTGCCTTGGTGTGACGGTGCAACGAAGCTTGGAAGGGGGTGAGGACAGGTCTGTGTTTACAGAGTTTGTGGCTCCATTCGTTCTGATGAGGTGCAGGAGGCTTCTGAAGCAAAATAACATTGTCGACTGGTACTCATTCACTTATGAAAAGTCTTGTTGTTACTGTGGCTGTGTCACCCAGGGGACTGAATTAAAGCACTTCAGGCGTGGCGTGGTTTTGCTGTGTCCTCATTAGGTCTGTCCTGGCAAACTTTTCCAATTACAGCCTCAGCTTTAGAAGCACAGCTTCCTTCCAGCCTGGAAAATGCTAATGCACTGGTGAAAAGGCAGAGTAACCCTTCAGAGCAAGAGGGTGGCTTACCCTCAGCTCGGGGGGAGGAAAACTTCCTCCTCTCTCCCCACATCCATCATTCCCAGATCGATGCTTCACTTCTGTGGGAGAAAAGCCAGAGTTGGTAGCAGTAGCTGCCTTCCTGGGAGTGCTTTAACTATCCTCCTGAACTGGGCAGCAGAGCTTGATGTTTCTCTCCTGTGTTCCCATCAGCTAGGGAAGGGTTAGTGCCCCAAGCCCCCCACACCGCAGCCGTGCCCCCCTCTCTCCGTGCAGGGACGGTGTGAGTTCTGCCAGCCCGTTGGGGCCAAGTCGATTGTCATTGATTTGTGCTCAGAGGATGGTGAGCTGGAATTGTTTACCCGCAATCCTGCACTGCCTGGAAAAATGGGAGATTCTTTAGTGCCAGGGAAGAGATCGTGGAAATGAAAAAGAAATGTAAAAATACCCTCTCCAGTATGAGCCTTACGGTGAGGCATCTTGAGGGGAGGTTTAAACAAAGGGCAAACAATATACAGGGGATGAAATCAAAACTCCTTTCAAGTATAAACTAGGTGAAGAGAGGGGTTGAATTATTTAGCAGGTTGTACCAGGGGAGCAGCAGCAGCTGAAATGTGATTAAGTGTTAGAATATCAGACTGGTGTGTGGAAATCATTGCTTTTCACCTGCCAAATGACCTTGGACAGGACTGGGAAATTCTGCCTGTGAGAGCTCAGGCTAGCTGATTGATGGTCATCTCTGCTGGCCATGAAGTCTGCAATGCCCTACATCTTCTGCACCTTCATTTTCTGAATCTGTTAAAGGCTTATAATTAAAAAGGTAAAGAAAATGCATTTGATAGGTAGATCAGACTATGCAGAGAAACTGCCAAACACAAGTTTTGAATAATGATGTCCAGTTCTGCTCAAATACAAGCAGGTAACAGCAAAACCACTAAAAGAAATCATCTATTTTGAACTCTGACACCAGACAAAGGAAAAAAAAAAGCGTAAAAGCATTGCTTCTCATTTGCATAATATTAGTGTTATTATGTTAGCCTGCCAGACATTAATAGAGCCATTTTATTTTTTTTCCCCTCCTTGATAGCATTTTATGTGCTCCAGAAGGTTCCTACATATTTCATCATCTGGGTTGTGTTTTACCTGCAAGGGGGTCTTGGTGTTGCTCACCCTTTTCACTTGTGACACACTTTGCAATTAGCTTTGTGGTGATTTTATCAGCCTTTATTTCAGAGAGAATGCTGGTGATTTATGGATGTGATTAAGGAGGGGGTATGCACAGTGTGATCTGCTCCTGGGAAGCTGAAACGAGGAATTCAGAGTAGAAGTAAGGTCTAGGTGTGGGAAATTTGTCATTAGAAGAACTTTTCTCAGGTGCTGGCAGGCTCTCTGTTACTCAATGCTTTTGTACCACAACCAGGCATTAAAATAGACAGATGTAAAATTGGCTATTTAAATAGACAGACTTAAAGAGAGGACTGATGAGCTTGATGCAGAAAGTGATGCCTGTGTGTTTGGGGTTGCTTTTTGGTATCAAATCTCAAGCAATCTTAGTTAAATTTCATTATATGTAATGAGTGAGAATGGAAAAGTTTAAATTCAGCATCCTCTGACCCCATCCCTCTCTAGAAAAGCTGCAAATCTTTCTCAAAGCCTCCTACTCTTGTTTTCCTCTTGAAGTTTCCAGAAAACCCACCACCTTGCTCTATGTGCTTGTACTTTATCCAGTCTTTATAGAAAGGCAGAATTCTCTGTGATGAGCTGATCTCCATCCAGCCCAGCCATGCCAGAGGCCTCAGGGGGGGCTGTGACTCTGGTTCTGGGGGCAGGGAAGCACTGGAGATGCCAAGGACCAGCAGAGGACCTGCAGCTCTGCAGACACCTTGGGAGCAGTACCCCCACTGCCTCCCTGGACACAAGGCCATGCACAGCACCCTGCATGCTCTGTGCAGCTGAATCCAGAGCATTACCTTCACCCAGCTTCTGCTTCTCTGTCTCTCCCTCTCTCATCTGTACTGCTTTTCAAACGATCTTCCCTGTGTGTGTCTCACTTTTTCACCCCTTTCCCTGGAAGTTGCTTTTTGGAGCAGTTTGCCCCTGCAGAGTACCCCCAGGCACCTGCTTCTCAGTGGCTGTGGCAGGAAGATGAAGGTGCAGGAAGATGAAGGTGCACTCAGGCTGTTGGGGGGGCTCTCTGCTGTGGCTAAAGAAGGAGGCTGCCAGGCTGGCTCATGGTTTGCACTGGAGCAGATCTTGCTGCTGAGGCTGTGCTGAAGATAAGCCCCTGGGGCCACCCCAGGGAGGACAGGAGGTGCCTGCATCTTTCAGGGCTGTGACCTAGTGAGTTAACCATGGGCCCCCATAGCCGTGCTGGGGAAGAAGTCAGAGTCCCCAGATCCATTCCAAATTCAGGCCCCTCCTACTTCTTCTCCATGGCCAGCAAGAGCCGCTGCTTCCCAGCAAGAAGAGAGGGCAACCGTGGGCTTGTTAAATATTATTTTTTCCACTTATTTATTTGTGTTTTGTTTTTTGTTGGGTGTTGTGGTTTTGTTGTTTTTTTTTTCCCAGCAAGCCTCTAACTTGACCCTGTGCACTTGGTTTGTGCTATTGCTGGCCCCCTGCTTCCCCTTTCTGAAGGCAAGTGTGTTTGTTTTCGTGTCAGAGGCTGACCCGCTGCGCCTGTGCCTGGATGTGTGCGATGCTGGGGCTGCTGCTGGCACTGTGCACAAGCTCTCACACCCTGGCCTGGGGCCTCGTGGCCCCCAGACCTTCTAGAAGATCCGTGGAGGGTCTGTGAGCCCAGGCACTGCTCCCCACCCTGCCTGGGAGAGAGCTTGCAGCTCCTGTGGTGAGCCGGAGGGGCTCGGGGCTGGTGTTCTCTCCTTCTCCTTGCTGGAGTGATGCATCTGCATGGGGTGAGCCACAGCTGTATTTACCTTGTGGGTCGTTCTCCTCCTCCTCCTTCCATGCCTCTTGCCAGACCTGCTGGTGTGGGACATGGGTGGCTGTCTGGCCGTGGCCACACAGCCCTGCTGAGTCTGATCTCAGTGCTGACATAGCAGGAAGGAATAAAAACCCATCTCTGTCTTCCTGCAAGCAGCAGGCAGGGAGGAGTGGAGAGCCTGGCTTTCCAGGCAGTGAGGATCATCCCTCAGAGCATCCCTTGGCACCACCCTGGGACAGGCAGCTGTGCTTTTCAGGATGAACCAGAAACCTGTTTGTTTTCTTCCAGTGTTTAAAGAAACCCCAGCAGCGGGAAGACCCTCCTGGGGGTAAAAGTTCTAGTGGGTCAGCAGGTGTGGGGGTTATGTGAGGTTGCTGCTCAATGATGGGGTCATGGCACTCAAGATTAACTGCGGAGCAAAATTACTGTCCCCAGCTCCCACAGAGCCCATCCCTGTAGTTCCTGAGCAGCTGGTGCTTGGGGCTGGGAACTTGATGTTTGGCCAGGAGCAGGGTGGGCAGAAGGAGCAGGAATGCTTCGTGGAAATGGCAGTGACTTGTTCCCTACCTCCTCTCCCCCAGGATGAATGAGGACGAGGGAAAGCACTGTCCTGGGCTGTGCAGCACATGGGTGGGCTCTTTACCAGGAGAGCAGTGGAGCACTGGAACAGGCTGCCCAGGGAGGGGGGTGAGGCCCCATCCCTGGAGCCATTCCAGGTGGGGCTGACAGAGCTCTGAGCACCCTGCTCTAGCTGAGGCTGTCCCTGCTCTCAGCAGGGGGTTGGACCAGATGGCCTCTGGAGGTCCCTTCCAACCCAGACAGCTCCACGTTTCTCTTTGCAGCAGGGCCCCAGGACTGCCTGGTGCCACTGCAGTGTTGTGGGGCAGGGACTAGCCCAGTCCTGAATGCAGGGGAGGAAATGATAATCTGTGAACGGTGCCCCGGGCATCCTGAAGTGAAATCTTAAGAATTTGAACCGAGGTCCCCCCTGTTAAGGTTGGGCTGAAATGATGTCTGCACGGTGCAGTGGGTGGCTGGTGGGCAGCATCAGCACCACAGGCTGACTCATGGGCAGGGATGCTGGGGAGGAAAGAAATGCTGGTTGGACTGCAGCTCGAGGGTTGGGTGATTTTTGCTCTCTCCTCTGCAATACACTGAGTGTGACCCTCCGTGCAGCATGTACCCCTCTGTGCTGTGTCATCTCTGCTTTGCTGATGGGGACAGTTTGGCACTTTGTGGCATGGCACCTGTATTTGATGTATGATACACGCAGGGGAGCAACAATATTTGGCTTGAAAATGGTGTCTACTGTTATTTGTAAGTGTTTTGGGATCTTCCTAAGGAAGGATCTGTTTCAGTATGGGGGCTATTAAATTCCAGTACATGTAATAAAGTGAATATTGCTAAGAAATTAAGGGGCAAAGGAATATGTCCTCTTATAGGCCATAACAGTCTTGGATAACTGCAGCTCAGGTATGAAGGCTTTGGCTGAAAACTGAGAGTAGGAGGTTATTATAAACTGGAGTAAACACCATGTTCTAGGAAATTGAATTATGAATTAAATAAACTGGATGGCTTAGGAACCAGCAGACAGCAATCAAGTCAAAATACCCATGCTGCCAATGTGCTGGCGAAATCTGAACAGGATAAACTTTACCAATCTCTTCAAGAGCAGCAGCCAGGGAACAGCAGCAGACTTTTATCTGCAGGGGAAAGAAAGCCCTGCCTGACCTTAGTGAGCCCCTTTAGTCAGAGTGGAAATATTAAAATAATGAGAGGCTGTTGATCAGCAGCACAGGAGGGAAAGGAGGTTCTTGGAAGGGCTGCAAAACCGTTTGAGTCACCACAGGAAGAGGCAGCAGGTTGGGGGAGGAAGAGTCAAGTTGCTTTTTCCTGAAGCGAGTGGTTTTTGTGGCCCTTGTGAGCCCACGGGGGCAGGTGGGCAGTGGTGCTTCTCGTGAGGGACTTGAGGAGGAGGCTGGACTGCAGGTGGACCGAGGCTCCTTCTGGCTCCAGTGATCCTGAAGTCCTGGGGCTGGCTGCCACTGCTCAGCTCCATCGCTTAATGGGTCAGGAGCACCCACAGCATCAGTCTTGTTAGGGGCCATTGACCCCCAGGCAATTTGGGAACTGGCAGGGGGCTCAGAAAGACACAAATGTGGCTCGTTCTTTGGGCCACGAGCTGCAGTAACTTTCTAAAACAGGGAACAAAGTGCATGCAGCCCAAGCTGGTGCTCACAGTCACACCAGCTAAAGCAGCACCATAAACTCTGCAAGCCACGCAGCTTCACAGTTTCAGCCACAGGCTCCCTCGCTTCAAACAGGAGCATAGCCTGAGGCAGGTCCTCTATTCCCTGGAGACACCCCTGTGGGGCTGGGCTCTCACCCAGACCAGTGTGCACTCCATGGGTGTTGTGTTGGGCAGAGCAGGCAGCAGAGCGAGGAGCCTACAGACCACGCTCCAGGCTGTGCTGCACAGTCAAGGGTATCACTGGGTTTTAGAAATCACAGGGCTAATGAAGCTTGGTGACTGGGTATTTGGCTTCTAGCATGGCTGGTAAAGCACCAGTTCTTTTCCTGCCCCTGTGATATTTCTCATGTCTCTTGTGATTTGTCTGATATTTAACACTGGTTGACTCTTCCTGTAGCTTACTGCTCAGCCCGAATGATGAGTTCCTGTCTTTTTCCTGTTCCCTGGCTGTTGTGAAATTCATATGCAGTTGAGATCAGTGGAGTTTCTACCTAGTCTTAAATCTGGCTGAAACTTGAGTCCGGTGTTATGGTGAGCGTGGGGTAGGCAGTTTGATGGCAAAAGTCTTGTTATCTTGATAAACTGAATTATGAGAGTTCCAAAATCCAGGAGAGAGTGTGGCTTGAGCTTGAACTTGATGAAAAAAATGAGCTCTAGCAATTAACAGCAAAATAAAATCCAAACCTAAAAAACATTTTGCCCTGATTTGTGCAAAGATGCCAAAATTATTGATGCAAAGGTGTCAGCTGGTCCAGCTCATCTTAGTGCCTTGCTGTGCCCAAAGAGTAGCTGAAAAGTGCATCTTCTGTGCCATCTGTCCCTTGAGATAAACCCAGAATTTCCTTTAGAAAAATCACAGGTAGCTCACAACATCCCTTCGTAAGGCCCATCAGCCTAGGGAGGAGAAGAGGTAAATACAAAAGGAAACCTCTCACTGCATGAGGGTTCTTTGGCCAGTGAGGAAGAGGAAAGGCAGAATCCTGCACTGGCGAGGGTGGCCTGAGCACAGCAGCAGTTGGGCAGGTGCTGCCCACCTGACCATTGCAGCAGGGCAGGACTCTTGGCTGACAGGTATCAGTATGATTCAGTCATCAGAGCAGCAGTGGTGCTTTCCAGTGACTTCTCTTGCTCCCAGGGGGGATGCTGGGTCGAGGCTGGTATTTGTCCAAGGGCTCATCACCACCACTACTACTCTGGGGAAAGAGGGTAGAGCCAAATGGAGATTTTTCTCATTAAACTTGTCCCATGAATAATTTTCTTCTGTTTTTCTTCCCTGACTAGCTTCTCTTCTGTCTCTGGAATATGGCTCCCCTTCAGCATGCATTGAATGATTGCCTTTTCTCTATTTTATAAACCCCTCAGGAAGAAAGCTCTGAGAAAACAGAGGGTTTAAATAATAATCATTGTCATTGCTTCGTTCCGTACTGTTGGCTCTTGCTTTTGCTATTGTCTGCAGAAGGCAGTGGTGACTGCACACCGCGAGTCTTTCAGATTAAATTTGGCATTGACAAATGCCAGCCTCGGAGCACTGGGACATGTTGAGAGCAAAGTGGAATTCAGAGGTGCCTCGTGGGACTAACAGCTTTCTTGTGTTTTCTTTTCAGGCGCTGTCTCTTGCAAACAGCTCTGTTTATTTCTAGTAGTCCTCTCCTCCCCAGTTAATTTTCTTCTAAGTTTTGAAGCCTTTAAATTAGATCTTAGAGAGAAGGGCCACCACCAGAAGCTGTAGGTACCTGTAGGTACCAGCCAGTGGAAGATGAGGCCAGCCCAAGTCTAGACCTGCTGCTCTGCTAGCAGAGGGCTTCTTCAGCTCTCATGGAAAGCGTTTGTTCAGTCTCTTGCTGCTGGGGGGCTCTGGAAAGTCACAGGTCTCTGCAGATTTGTCTGAGGAAGAATGAGATGATGATGATGATGATGAGCTATATGCGCTGTGGGTTTGCAGCTCACGGTTCATCCCTTCCCTCTGTCATTCTTAGCACCCGCTGAGTGCCTCACTGAGCACTGCAACTCCTGACACTGTGTAACCTGCCCCCAAAAAAGGTTGTTTTAACTGCTGGGTATTGCTGCCCTCCTGACCACTGGCCTTTGTGCTGGTTACAGCAGCCCCCGGGGCTCTGCCACTTCCCATCTGTGCAGTGTCTGTGCTGGCCTTATCTTCTCACCTGTATTTGCCTCTCCCTTGCAGGTCTGGATGGATGCAGGCACTCAAATCTTCTTTTCATATGCAATTTGTCTGGGATGCCTGACAGCTCTGGGAAGCTATAACAAGTACCATAACAACTGCTACAGGTAACTGGAGCGTGGCTCTGCTGCCTAGAGCTTTCCCTTCCCTGAACATCAGTCTACCTAGGCTGGTGAACTGCTGGAGGCTACTGGCCTTTTGAAGTGTCTGTTTTCTGTTGTTTGGGGATTTTTTTGGTGTTTGTTTTTTTTTCCCCTCAAGGTATGAGAAAACTCTTTTCAGGTGTTTTCTGCCCAAATCCAGCACGCTATGCTTTCTTCTCAAGGGAGCTTTCTGTCTGTGCCATGGATGACAAATCCCCTCTTCCCCACCATCTGAGACCTAGTAAAGCAGACCCTTTTCACTAGCTTTGTGAAAAGGATAACACCACAACCTCCCCTGTTACATGGGTGCATGAGTAGCCATGAGGGAAGCAGAGCTGAGAGATCTAATGGCTCTAGACTGGAGTCCTTTCACCTTGGGATTTATCCTTCCTAGGTTTGTCTGGACATAGTGTCTTGTGCAGTTGCCAGTGCTCTGGGTTCCTATGTGCTATCTAGGGTCTACCTATCTATCTGCAGATAGGAATTCTCTTTTGTGGTTAGTCTGCCTGGGCTGGGCTGCCCTTGAAGAGAGATGGGCCCAGATTGCCACATAGTCTCCTGCTGTCAAGTTGAAGTGGTCAGGTGAAAATGAACGCAGCTTGCAGTAGATGTATCCAGCATCTGGAGCTGCATCCTCAGGTGTAAAAGGCTAGTGGGGGTGGTAGAGGCCACCTCCAGGGGAAACTAGCCATCTTCCTTCCCTCCCTTTCTCTGCTGACAGTGTTGTTCTTGGCACTGGGATCTTCACCCTCCTTTTAAACTCAAAATGATGGCTGTTAGCATGGAAGATCCAGACTCGACCACTGGCTACACAGGTCCTTGCTTGGCATGTTTCTCTCTCTTCACCTTAGAAGTTCCCTCCTGCTATAGGGATGCCTCTCCAACAGCAGCTGGGCTGGGACTTCTCTGCCTTTTCAGGTCCCTTTTCCCAGATGCAGTTTTGAGAGAAAAAGCACTGGCAAAAGAAGAGATCATGTATTTGGCTTTGGCTGTTGCATGTTGCTAGTGCTCTGCATCTCCTGCCTGGATGTGTGACACAGATGATCACAGGGGCTGCTTAGCAGCAGGGTTGGAAAGAGCTTCTATAGCTGCAGATGGGAGATGCTCTAGAAAGGAGAGAGATGTCTGTTTGCACACAAACCTGTTATGCTGTTTGGCTTTGCTAGGGAAATTGTTCTTAGTTTTGGTGTCAAGATATCATCAGGGCTCTCAGGCTGCCTTTCAGGTGAAAATCTGGAGAGACGTGTTTGCTCTGACTGTTCTCTGCCCATTACCCTCCACGCAGCACTCCTTTCCACTTGCCAGCTGACTGGTGAGCTCCTTCTAGCTCATGCCTTTCCAAGGAGGGTTCAACCTGGTATGTGCACATCCAGGGAAAAGACAGAGAAAGGTTGGGAAGGAAGAGCAATGATCTGAAACAGATCTGAGTTCGTATAAAATGACTGAGAGTATAATTTGAGTGGAGAGCAGAGAGTTTATAACAACTAGAGAAACAAGGTTCTGGTGTGGATTTCCCCAGCTGGGTTAGCCAACCTTGGTGAAGCGTGAACCAGGAGATGCACAGGGGCTCACCCTCTTTCAGTCTCTTCTGCCTTAGAAACCAAGGATGAGGGCAGAGCAATGGTGTCAGGTGCTGCACAGTCCTTGACAATGCAAGCATCTGTGCCTTGGAAGGATTGACCTGTGTCTGTATAGCGTAGGGGCTCTGGGTGAACTGCACTTTCTCTCTAGAAGTGGTTGCAGTCTGTGCATAGATCTAGTTAATGTGCAGGGAGGAGCGTGAAGCCCCCCAAATATTAGATAACTGAAGACTGATACTAGAAAAACCACACTGGATTTGCAGAGTAGTGTTTAATAAAGTCAGAGCAGGCCATGGAATGCCAGAAGGGCTGCGTTCAGTTTGATTCAGAATGTCTTGGAAAGATGCTGCAAATGTTAGTGTTATCCCCGGGGTTGCAGTCATGACTAGGAGACTGGAGTGTGAAAAGGAATTGGATAGATAAGAGATGTTTAGTTTAAAGAGTAGATGGGTGAGAATGAGATGAAACGGAGTCAAAAGGGAATAGATCAGAGAAAATAAATTGCATGACTTTGTTCAGCTTTTTCTCATAATGCAAGGACTGGGAGATATCCAGTAGTGTTGAGAATCAAGAAGGTTGTAACTGGTCTGAGAAATTTATTAAGAAAAAAAATGAAACCATTTCCCCTTTTTAAACAAAAATAATCTCTGGCACTCTCTGCTATGGGAGGAACCAGAGGAGAGAAGGAAAAAAGGAAAAAATCAGGCATTCAGATGTGTAGCAAAGCCATCTCACGAGTGAGGAGCTTAAGTGAGGAATACATCTTCACATTGTCCTTGGAGAAGTCTTTCCCTGGGGGGGCTCCTGCTGTGTTGCCCACCTTGGGGCATCCTCCTGCAGCTCCTGGTGCTGATCTGAGCTGGGAAAGGGGCCCTGCCACAGGAGGAGGACTTGGGGCTGCACTGGGGGGTCATACCCGGACCCCCACCTGGCTGATGTTGTGCCCCTTCCTCCCAGGGACTGCGTGGCTCTCTGCTTCCTCAACAGTGGCACCAGCTTTGTGGCCGGCTTTGCCATCTTCTCCATCCTGGGTTTCATGGCGAGGGAGCAGGGAGTGCCCATCGCCGAGGTGGCCGAGTCAGGTGAGTGGGGCTATGGTGGTGTGGGGGTGCTGCTGCTTGACCCACCTCACCAAGGGGAGCCTACCCACAGGACACCCCCCTGGGGCAAATGACATTGCAGTGGCAGGCTCTCATCCTGGGGGGCAGTTCTGCTTTCTGACCCCAAAAACCAGGAGGAAATAAATGCATGCTTGTGGAATATTAAGATGCAATGGCTTTTGAGGTTGACATGAGCTGCCTGTCAGGGTTTAGGGCTAGGGTCAGGGTTAGGGCTGGGTTTAGGGGTTAGGATTTAGGGTTAGGGTTGGCTTTGGTGTTAGGGTTAGGCAGCTGCTAGCTTTCAGTGAGGGGCTGAGGTGGTTGTGCTGTGCTCCCCTGGGCTCAGAGGTTTTCCCTGGCTCCCAGCCCTCGAGATGGTGGTGTAGCCAGAGCTTGCTCTGTTCCCTCTCCCTCCCTTCGTGCTGGACTCCTCAGTCTCTGGAGGAACCTGGTTTTCATTCCCAGTCCTGGCACAGCGGGATTGAGCAGAGGCTTCATGGCTGTAGGCTGTGCCTTGGCTGGGTGGCTCTGCAGTGGTTCTGCACCAGCTGTGCCCTGCTGCTGCCACTGCCATGCTGTTGCCTGCTCTGAAAGCTTTTCTCCACGCAGGGCCTGGCCTGGCATTCATTGCCTACCCTCGGGCTGTGGTCATGCTGCCCTTCTCCCCGCTCTGGGCGTGCTTCTTCTTCCTGATGGTTGTTTTGCTGGGACTGGACAGCCAGGTAAAGGTGCAGGTGCAGGGCGATTCTTTGTCACAAAAAAAGTCACCGTCCTTTTGGGACAGGCTTGAACTTGGCTGAGGTGGAGGCAGCGGGGCTGGGTAGCTGGTCAGGATGGGCTGATGGAGGTGGGATCTCTGCTCTTTGCAGTTTGTCTGCGTGGAGAGCCTCGTCACAGCTCTTGTGGACATGTACCCCACCATCTTCCGCAAGAAGAACCGCCGGGAGACCCTCATCTTGTTGGTCTCCATCCTCTCCTATCTGGTCGGGTTGGTGATGCTCACAGAGGTATTTTGGGCTCAGACCACCTGCGCAGTGCTTGCTGGGTCTGAATGCCCGCTGGCAGATGGGATCTGGTGGGTAGTGGGGGCCATGCTGGGGCCAGGAGCTTGCTGGTGAGCCCCATCTTGCCGCACCTTGCCTGGGGGAGGCTGCCTTTCCCTCCCCGTGGCATTCACCTTTTCCCTTTCAGCCATCACCCCTTGTGCCACTCACAATCCTGACGCTCCTCCTGCTAAGACTGATAGTCGGAGTTCTGGGCAGCCTGTATTTTAGTTACAGATCTATTTTCACACAAGCCAAACCTTTACAGTTGTAGCCTGTTGCGTGGTGAGGGGAGCACCTTTGTCCTCTTTCCTCCTGGATGGAGCTACATGAAAACTTGGCAGGCCTGACTGCCCCCCATTTCTGTCCTTCTCTTTTTCTACATCTTCCCCTTCTTGTCATTAGTTACCTGGGAGCTGAAGGGCTCTGGTTTAAAACCTTTAACTCCTCCTAGCAATGTGTGTGCGGTGATTTAACGCTGCCGTGCTGCTCTTTGCATCTTCTCTTTCCATTTAGGCACGATTTTGAAAGAGCTGCCTTTGGTGGTGCACCTGCAGCTTTGTGCCTGGATTTACCTGCAGGCTCATTTTGCAGACAGCCTCGCAGACCGGGGCAGGGACCCCCTCAGCTGGGCTACCAGCCTCTGGGTGCACGGCAGCGGGTGCTGGCAAAGCTATTTCCCCTTGCAAATGAGGAGGCTGAAGTGAATTGGATGAGTGGTGTTTCTAAAGGGAAGAGAGGTGGGGGTCCCACCCTCACTTCCAGCTGCAAGAGTTGCTGTGGCTTTGTCTTCTCCTAAAATATCCCCATCATCTCTGGCAGTCACCCTGCTGTGAGATGAAGGTCGTAGAGACTCTGGAGAGCAGGGTGGCTGTGTGTCTCCATCAGGCCTTGAACACAAGGGGTGTGGCTTCTGCTGTTGCCTAAAACTGTGCCCCAGAGAAAGGAAGGTGCCTCCGGCTCTGGGGAAGACATTGAGTTTGTTTCCTGCTCTGGCTGGAGCTTTTTGCCTCTGCCTGATTCCTCTTCCCTCTCTCCCTCCCCACCTCACCTCGCTGCCCGCTTGGCCCTTCCCAGGGTGGGATGTATGTCTTCCAGCTCTTTGATTACTATGCTGCCAGTGGCATGTGCCTGCTCTTTGTGGCCATCTTCGAGACTCTCTGCGTCGCCTGGGTCTATGGTGAGTATGAACCAGGGTGGGTCCCCAGCTCTGGTCTCTCAGGCTTTTGCTTGGCCCATCATCAAACCGCTGGTCTGTAGCTCATCTTGGCAATGGCTTTGCAGTGTAAGGCAGACCTTTAAACCCTTGCTTTGGTGCCCCTGGACTCAGCTGAACAGGGGCTTCCTCACAGCAGCACCCTGGGGGGATCTGCTCGGCAGATATCCCCAGCATGTTCCTACATGCCCCTGCTTTTGAGGTCCTCCTTCCCTGGGCACTTGGAGTTGGCTGGGAAATCTTTTCCCTACCCGTATATAGAGGAGTCTGAGACACTCAAACATTTTGAGAGCCCTCTCTCAGCCTTGACATTCACAAGGGATGGGTAAAACCTGGGTTCGGGTCCTGGTCTGGGTGGGAAGTGCTGAGGGGGCTGACCCTGCTGACCTACCGGGCTGTTCTGGGGCAAGAGGATGTTAGTCCAGGACAAAGACCGAAGCTGGTCACACTTCTGGTGAGCTCCCCGACAGGGCTGTCAGCTATGCTGAGGTTACTGCCTCATCTTCTGGGGAGCACCCAAACAGTGGTGAAGCAGGACCCCGGGCATGCAGCCCCTGCTGCCCTGTAGCAGCGAGGCATCCTTCCCCTCTTCCGCAGGTGCCGAGCGTTTCTACGGTAACATCGAAGATATGATCGGCTACCGGCCGTGGTCCATCATCAAGTACTGCTGGCTCTTCATCACCCCGGCAGTCTGCATGGTGAGGGCCCCCAGGAAGAGGAGCTGTGGGGAGAAGGATGGGCAGGGTTGGATGCCTCTGATATTCTGTGTGTTTGTGGCTTTAGGGGCCTCTCCCACCAGGGGGAGGTGCCCGGGTCAGCAGTGATGGAGGTGTCTGCTGGTGGGGTAAGCTCCTTGCTGCCATGTGCAGTGCTGCGTGTGGGGGCTGTTCCAGAAAAGCTTGTTTGATTGATGTCTCCTCTGTTGCTGTCCTGGGGAGCTCTTTGTTACTGTGAGACTGTGCAGGTATTGACTCAGCAGAAAGACCTCTCTTGGCAAACAGTATTGATCTTCTTGCTCTTTTTCTCTTGGTCTCTTCCACCTTCCCAGGCAACCTTCCTGTTTTCTTTGATCAAATACACTCCGCTCACCTACAACAAGAAGTATGTGTACCCATGGTGGGGAGACACCCTGGGCTGGCTGCTGGCGCTCTCCTCCATGGTGTGCATCCCTCTCTGGATCATCTACAAACTCTCCACCATCAAAGGCTCCCTCAGAGAGGTGAGGTTGGTGCTCTGGAATCGGGGCATGGGCTGTGCTGCTGTGTTGAAGCCCAGGCTCGCACGGGAATCAGTTGTGTTTTGCAGGTTAATTAGCAGAGACCCTGGAATAAATTGATTGCATGAGTCCATTGCTGTAACAGACTTGAGTTGTTTTAAGTTCTGCCTGGCTGGAGGAGGGCTACTCCAAGGTGGCTGTTGCCTCTTGGTGCTCTTTGGTTATTGCTTCTCTCCCTTTGCAAGCACCCTTAGGAAAAAACCTCATGTGATGGAAAGGATAAAGATAATCTCCAGTGTCTCAAGTCAGTCTGGAGGCTGCCCTTGACTGAGGCTTCAGGACTTGCTTTGAGAAAGCTCCAGATCCCATGGATGTTGTGAGCAGCTTAGTTTCCCCAGTCTACACTCAGGCTGTAGGGATAGAGTGGAGGGGATCACTGGGAGTTTGGACTTTTCATCCCAGCCTCAGTGGCCTGGGCCTGCCCAGCTCCCAGAGCTGCTGTGACCCATTGCTGGCTGCCCTCGGTGACCACTGGGAGGGCAGGGACCTGGCAAACCAGACCTTTCTCCAGACAGGCAACCAGTCCCTGACGTAGATCATGGTTTCAGCAGGAGATTTCACAGACAATCCTAAACCCCCAGGATCTCACCCATTCTCTGCCTCCCACAAGGCTCCGGAGCAGGTGGTGACAGCAACGGGCTCCTGTGTCCAGCACAGACTGGAGGAGTGGGCACAGCTGCCAGGACCGTGGCAAAGGCCATGCTGAAGGACGTAGAGGGTACTCCTTAGGTACTTGCTGTCCCAGATAAAGCCAGCCTGCGTGCTCAGGCTCTCTGCAGTCTGTGCTGATGGAGAGGGTGACCTGGAGGTACTTGGGCACCAGCCTTTCTTTGGACTGCTTTCTAGCCCTGGCCTGGAGCAAACAGAGGACAGATCTTTCCTGACATATCTCAGGTCTCTTGTGCTCACTGCTCATGGGACAAAGGTTGAAAGATAAGTTTATCCCCTTGTCTTCTGAACTGCTGACAGACCTTATCTGGCATTTAGGGACCAGACCTGCAGCCCTGCCTGGCTGGCTAAAAGATACCCATGACTGGAAGGGGAGGGTCCAGGTTACCTTCTGTCCTTGAGGCTGTGTTAAATGCTTGCCTTTGCCTTCCAGAGGCTCCACCAACTCACCTGCCCACTTGAGGACTTGCCTTCCAGGCCCGGCATGGGACAGCCCCTTCCCTCCACCAGAGCTGGCCTCCTGATGCTGACAGAGCTCGAATCTCATTGCTAGGACCAGTGTGGCTCGTGCTCCCTCCCTCTCTCCCTCCTTCCCCCAGGACAGTTTCTATACAGCCTTTACCACCTGTTGGATAACGCAAAGATTCTTCACTCACCAAGGAGAGAGGGATTTCTGGGCTGAGCTCCCTACCCTGCAAGATTGGAAGGGCTGAGGAAGAGAATGCTGTGGAGATGGTCTGCATGGAGTCAGAAATGCACCTTAATCCTCTCTCTGGAGAGGGCTCTGAAGAGGCAGACCAAGCACCAGTATTCCTGAGCATCCCCAGCCTTCTGGTGGGCAGAAAGGACGGGACTGATCCTGGAGCAGAGTGTCAGAGATGTCGCTCTGGTGCGGACTTTGGGAGCTTCTCCATTCATCCCATTAAATCCTTGGTTTTCCCCTCTAGATCCACTCTGTCTCAGTTTTGTCTTCCCAGCATCCCTCGCTTGCAGCATGTTAGGTGGGATGTATGTTAAGTGGAGCCGTGATGGACATTCCAGTCTGGATCTCTGTTGCACTGGCACATCCCTGTGGGAGGGAGGCAGGGGAGAGGAAGCTTGGTTAGGGTAAGAAGGAAAACAGGGAGCACCACTTTGTCGACCCCCCTGTGGGGGCTTGGGGTACCTATGTGGAGAGTGCAAGGCCACCTTCTGCTGGTGTCATTGCCACCTTCTGCTGGTGTCATTGCCAGCTCCCAGCCAAAGGAATCATCAGTCTGATGAGTCACTGGGCTATTCCCAGGGTCTGAGAAGCATGTGGGTTTGCATTTTGCTTTCTGCAAGTGGAGGATCATGGGAAACTCTCCCTCATCTCTGCAAGTCTGTGTCATTTTTGTGCTTAACTGCTTTCTAGGTGTTCTAGAGCCATCCAGTTTGGTTGTCCTGAGTAGGGAAGAAGGGCTGCATGGCTGAAGCAGGATCTGCATCTTATGTCAACAAACAGGGCCTCTTGTTTCCAGCCTGTTTGGATTAATAAAAAAAAGGGGGGGGAGAGGGGAGTAAAAATCAAAGAGCTTGTGTTTTAAGTGATGTAGCTCCAGCATCCAAAGAGGGTAGCCAGAGGACAAGTAGCCCCAGGGAGCTGGATGGCTCCCAGGAAACCCTGAGGCAGCTGGAGGCTGTGTGGCTCTTGGCTTCCCACTGCACACACACGGACACGGGTGGGCACCATGCTGCAGCCAAGGCGGCCGATGCTGAGGGGAGACAAAGGAGCAAGTTAAAGCAGTCCATGAGAGTAGCCACAAGGTGGCCCCAGGACTTCACCCACGGCCCTGAAGGGGGGGCTGAGGACAGCGGGCACCCCCCAAGCCAGGCCAGGGTCCTCCTCCTGCCTGATGCCTTTGGAAGATGCTCTGAGCTGCAGAGGGATTTTTCTCCTGGGTCATGATGACCCGGGTGTTTTTCCCATCACATTGGCTGTTGAGGTTTTCTCTGCATCCCTCAGGGAAAGGTGACCCCAGTTGTGGCAAACAATGGTTGAGGTCCTCGAGGATCTAGAGGCAAGAGCAAGATATTTGTCTGGGTTTCACTGGGCTTGGTTTTCCCCAGTTTCTTGGCATTGGAGCCTGGTGACCTGAGATGGGAGACAGGTTGATGATGGAAAGGAATAATAAGCTTTCACTCACAGAGGCTGTGAAACTCTGCTGAGAGCCAAGTACTGAGGGGATTGTTGCTGGGAGGGTTTCTGAGTGCAGACTTAATCTCCAGCAGGGAGATCCCACTGATGTGTGGCCCTCTGGAGCTTCACTGGCTCTCTTCCAGAGCACCTGCGGAAAACACATCTCATTTCCAGCTTGTTTTTTTCCCTTTTTCTAGATCATTTTCCACAAGGATGTGAGGGTGGGTGGATTCCTTTGCTAGGCTGCATGCCCAGCCATGCATGGAACCCCTGTAGTCAGTACTCAGTCCTGCACATGTCCAAGCTGCTGGGTTTCTGCAGGACTCCATCCCTGCCTCTGGAGGATGTTGGCGATCCGAAGGCGAAGGGCTGAGGAGTGGGAGCTCTTGGCTGAACTGGCTGTCACAGTTTCCCTGGGGAGCCTCAAAGGCTCACAGCTGCGGATTCCCCAGATGCCACAGCACTTCATGGCGCTCGCGTGTGAGCTGAGGGTAGGAAAGAGCTTAGAAATCCAGGGAAAGCCCCTTTTGGAAGAGACCAACAGTGTGGTAGAGGATGGAGCCTCCCCAGCTGCCACGCCACTTGAATATGATCCTGGCTGGTAGAAACTCCTCCTAGAACTGAGTAAACTGAGTTCAGTACAGCAGTGTTTTGGTGGTGGTTTTTTTTTCTGTTGGCTTTTTGCATGATTCTTATTAGAAGCTCCAACACCAGATATTTTTATTCATGTAATTCTAATCTTAAACAGCATTATATTTTCTTTTTTTTTTTTTTTTTCCCAGTAATACCTATAAAATATTTGGCCCACTGGGAAGATAATTTTAGCTCTAATAGAAAACAATAACTGTCCCCAGCTATCTCCAAAATACGGCTGATGTAGAAAGTCTGCCTAGCTGCCTGGATAGGCAAAGTGGGAGTCTGCTGGAAGTCTTGTGACATGCTTTGTTTCAAAACAGTCTGGTGCCCAGTGAGTTGGGCATGTGGTTTATTGATCTGGTTATATATGAGCCAGGAAACCTCCCAAGCCTGTGTTTGTACATGACCCAATTGCTGTAAAGCTTTGGATGTGCTGGGGGAGGGGGGGAGGAGGGTGGTTGAGCAAGAAAATTGAAGGTTTTGCTAGGTGTTCTTAAATGTCTTATTTTTGATAGACTTTAGGACAAAGTATAGGAACCTGTGATGTCTGGCTTGAAATAGAAATCAGGTCTATTTGTGTTGCCCATTGGGAAGGTTGAAAATCTGAAGATAATGGATCTGAGACTTCCAGACGTGACATTTTTCCCAGCACTTCTTAACACTTCTTAAAAGGAATTTTGGTGAAATTTGGAATATGGAGATTTTGGAACATGGTGATTGCTCATGGTTGGAATATGGTGAAAGGGCATTTTGCTGCATTCATGATCATAGCAGAACAGCTTTTCTTAGTCTGAGAGATTTGCTCCACTCATACCTTCTCCACTTGGGGAGATGCCGATGTCCCTTGAGACAGGAAATGTGTGGTGGTTGGGAACTTTCCATCTTCAGAATCCAAATTCTGTAACTTTGTCTGAGAATGCAAGCTATTAGTTTCAGAAAAAATGGGAATGAGATTGTTGGCTTTTTTTTTTCCCCTTGGCACTGGGGATTTTTTGTTTGTTTCAAATGAGGAGTTGACATAAAAACAAAGAAGCCCCTGAGACTCTGTCCTGTGTTGTTAGTGCTTGAAGAGGATGATGGACCTTTCTGTCCCCCAAAACCAGGCTCTGCTTCTCCCATACTGCAGAGCTTACAGTAGTGGTGCTTAGGGAAGAGTCGCAGCCCCTTAACATGTGGGATGCATAATCCTGTGAAGCTGAGATCCCCAGGTAATCTGCTGTGTCCTACAGGTTGGTGCAAATGAGCATATCCCCCAGAGCAGGGTATTTGGCTGAGCCCCTGTCTGCTAATGTGGTTAGCAGCCTGCAGGCTGGGGATCTGCATGGTGCAGATAAGGCAAGTGCATGTGGGGGGGCCCAAAGATGGACTTGGGAAGTCATTGCCTCCTAGAAGGCACCAGTGACTCTGTCACCTCCTTCTCCACCTGACCTGTTCAGAGCCTCATCAGTTTGGGCAGCAACAGGCACTTCTCTGTCCCTGCAGACTGACCTGTCCTTGGCATCCTTGTGCACTGGAGGTGTCTGCTGTGACAGCACGCATCCCATGGCAACAGGGGAAGCAGCAGGAGCAAACAGGCACACATCCATCTGTCCTCTACCCACCTCTCCTCTGTGGTCCTCCTCAGTCTCTGACCAACAGGCAGCATTGCTGTTAGAGAGGCTGTTACACTACAGATGTCTCCCTGCTAGCACAATTCCTCCCTCCTGACTGCTTATATCTCTGAAACTGGGCTCCTCAGGCGTTTGCCTTTGCCTCGTCCTCTTCCTCACTGATGCTTCCAAAGAGGGGATGTCTCACCCTTCCTGTGCTTCCAAAGGTGGAGGCTCCTGACAGCTTCCTCTTCCCTGGGAGCTCAGAGCAGGAGCAGTGCTGTGGCTGCCGGAGCCTGTCATGGTTCTGTGGGGTCTCGTTAGCACTTGTTACTGTCTTTACTTGTGATTAGTTCTGGTGTAACTGTTGTAGGAAATCCCAGGCTTACTTAAGCATTTTTACTAAACATAAAAAATAAATTCTACGAACGCCTTGGGGAAACCCCTCTGCAAACCCTGTGTTCAGTCAGCGAGGAGAGTTCCTGACCAAAGCAGCAGCTGCTCCGTGTCCGTGGGGGAAGTGGCATTACCAAGGGTGTCAAGAGGTGGGATCAGTCTGAATGAGTGAGGACAGCAGTGGCTTCTGAAGGTGGCCAAGTGAGGGGGTGCAGCCAGGGCTTGCGGGGTCCTCAGTCTCAACCCAGTGCTATCCTCCCCTGGCCCCTAACATTTGGAAAGCAGAAGCATGTTTTGGATGCACCTGTAGGATGTCACGCCAACAGCCTGCTTCCAGCAGCTGGGCTGCAGGGAAAAAGGGTTAATTCTGACACAAAGCTTGTGTCAAAGCCAGCCCTGTTGGCTCAAGGAGGAGGGAAGCATCCAGGGGCTGGCTGCTGCCAGGAAGTATGGCCCAGGTACAGGCTAGTGTTGTCAGCCTCTTGTTCCAGACTGGCTCTTCAGAAGAGCCAGCCAAAAGGGGGGAAATGGTGGGGAGACCCAAATAATGGGAAAGGCCAAGACATGTTCTGAGGAGAGAAAAGGGAAGGTAAAAAGGGAGGCCATGCCTCTCAGGCAGCTGGCAGGCGGTGAGAGGGATGGGGAGGAGGAGAGCTTTGTGGAGATGCAGGATGCTGCTGAGGGTTGGGTTAGCCATCTGGCAGGGCAAAGGCTGGTGCAGCAGGCTGAGTCCAGGCCTCCAGCTGCCCTGGGCCTGGCAGGCTGAGGAAATGGGGCCATTGCAAGGAGAGTTTTCCACTCTGGGGATGGAAACCCATGTGGCAGGCTCTGGACTGGTGCCTGCAGCGGGAGCAGATCTCTCTGTGTGGTGGGACAACAGGGCTTTCCCATGCCTCCTGTGCACCTTGTGTGTACTTGTGGTAGCCTCTTCCTGTGAGGGACACTCGGACCTGCTGATTCGAGGTAGCTCCAGAGATCTCAGTGGTGTGAGGAAGCCCATCCCCACCAGTTAGATCCTTGTGGCAGTGCGTTTGAAATGGCTGGAAATGGCAAAGGCAGCCAAACCTCAGTCCCTGGGAAGGATGGGGCCAGCCATGTGGCAAGGCCACTGGCTCCAAGGCAGGATAGTATCCTACAGCTCAAGGCTGAGTGCAGGACCTCAAGAAAGAAGCTTCCTCTTGTCTTGGTTTGCCTGCCTGCTGCCATCCCTACCATTGCAATGCCCCCTCCACATACCTGTGTCAAGACACCTTTCCCAGGGTCAGCATTTCTTATCCTCCCCCCCTAGAAGCTCCCAGAGCTCATCCCTGCTAGTGTCTGTCCCCACAGCCAGATTGCTGTGTCCTTTAGCAGCCCTGTCCTACCTAGACAGCTGCACAGCCCAGGGTGCCTGCTCAGGGGCTGTCTCTGCCAGCTCTGGTGGCTATTAGTGGTCAGGGATTGCATCTCCCCTTCCCTTGCCCTCCTGGTTGGTGGAGCTGAGCATTGTCTGTAGCCCTACACCTAAGCTGGTCAGGAGAAGGTTTCTGGTTTCAGTCTGGGCTGTCACACTGGTGCAATCCCTCATGTGGAGGCTGCTGTGGTGTGACAAAGGTGTGCTGTGCCCGTAGCAGGATTTAAAAACATGGTAAATTATTGCCTGGTGGGAAACTCTGAAGCCTGAGTGTAACTTCCGGTACATTCTGGGCTGGAAAATAGAAATAGCAGGCTTTTTTTTTCCTGCTGGAGACTGATTTTCACACATTGCTGGATAAAGGTTTCATTTAGGGTGACTTTCTTCTTGTTTTACCTTAATGTCACAGGTCATTTCCCAGCTACAGTTCTGCAAAGAAAATGATGATGTTTCTGTGAAACACTTCAGTGTGGATAAATCTAGTTTTTAGGTCAGCTCTGCTTACCTAGGCTTATCTTAATCCCCTTTTCATATCTAGATAACCTCTCTTGCACCTTTTCCCCAGCTGCACTGGGTCACATCAGCCCTCTGTGGCAGGAGAAGCAGCAGCACTGCCTGCCAGTAGGGATGGAGGTGCCTGCAGTGCGTAGCCAGCGGATGCTGTTCACCTTGCAGTCTTCCAGGGTTTCAAAGACAGCCTCCCAAAGGCAGAATATGAAGCCTGGTCCCTCTGATGGTGATTGTGACCTGTGCAAGGGAAGAATCAGCCTGTATTTCTTTGGGTATGGGATCAAACCACTCACCCAGCCCAGCTGGCAGGTGAAAGCTAGAACCTTGAAAAATGGCACACTTAGGGAGTTTACTCCTGGAACCAGGGTACTGCACATTGTCTTTGGCTGTCTGTGAAGAGGCACTGACTGCTTCAGCTGCACCCCCAGCCCTCTGCCCTTGCTGGCCCATTACCTGACGGGGCCTCTGGGGCACGGGTGGTCTGGCTCAGAGCTCCCCAGCTCCAGGGATTCCCCCCAGTGCACTCCCTGAGCTGCTCTGTGCCCTCTTTGCACTGCCTGGCAGTGTGGGCTCAGACTGGCTGCCCCCACAGTCACCCGAGGTCGGCAGTGAACACTCCCAAAGTAGGGGGAGATGTTTTCCCTACCGCCTCCAGCTCTGGCCTTGGTGTTTTATCCCGAGGATCCCGCAGGCACCAGAGTGACTCCCTTCCTTCACACATCTCCAGCACCACGTGTGCCCAGGGCAATCCTGCGGTGCTCTGATGTGATCTGATTCCCCAGCTTCTGGCATCCACAGAGGATTTTTTTGTGAGGCAAAATTCCAAATAACCCCTATAGAGTGTGCGGGAATGGAAGGCCACTCTGTGATGGTGAGGACTCTTGTTAGCTCCCAGCTTTCCCACTGAGGGGGCCGGGGGATTCTCATCTGGTGAGGTCTGACACAGGCAAACAGCTTGGAGCACGTGCTCCATGTGTCCTAGCTTCCCTCCCTCATACCCCTGTGGTTTGACAACAGGGGGGCATGAAAACATCAGTGGGAACTTGGCGTACACAGCAACAGACAAAGCAAAAGACAAAAGCACAATAGCATGGTGGCTGAAGTGGGGTTAGTGCAGTGGTCTCTAGAGCTGGGGATGATTAATTCTGCATGTTTGCAGGATGATTCTGAAGGAAGCCACCACCCCACTGAAGTGCCAGAGCCCCAGAGCAATGTATGGGGAGGAGTGGCAGCCAGTCTGGGTCATGCTGTGGGGTCTGGAAGGGGGAGAGCTCCTTCCCACTGAGGTTGAGGGGACCTGGACTCACTCCACTGACTGCTGCAGCTGATCCTTGCAAACTTCAGGTCTTTACCCTGCCTGACCGTGGCTGCCTTCTCTTCTTGCTTTCCTGCTAGGGCCACAGTTCAAGGTCTGGAAAGATGGATGTTGTAAGGGAGCTGGGGAAAAAGTTTTCCGGCCCCAATGCCCCTCCCTTTCTGCCATCCCACCACCCACACATGAGCTGGGTGATAATTTGATGGGGGGAGCTGGTGGAGAGGGAGGGACTGGAGGAGGAGAGTCTTAACTCTTGCTGTATCTCTTTGACACTCAGTGGATTCCCTGCCTGGACACCAGTGGGAAAAGACAAGACAGGACAGGCTTGCCTGGGGGAGACCTGCACTGAGTTGAGGTGAGTTGGGTGTTTGCTCGTTGAGCAGATCTGGCTGGAGGTGTGTGTGTCCTACTGGGAGTGCCAGTAACTCTGGTCCTTCCGTAGCCAGCTGCTGCCTGCCAGCTGCTCACCATGCTCTGGCAAGCAAGCCAGAAAAGCTGCAAGAGGAACCGCTTCCTAACATTAAGCAAAGAGAGAGCTGGAGGATGAGGAGCAAATAATCAGTTCGGATCAACCCAGGGAAGAGGTTTTTCTTTCATTGGTTCCTATAGGAGAGGATGGGCAGAGATGCTGCTGGGATTCTGCTGGGAAGTTGTAGAGCAAAGGGGTGCTGGAAGGATGGCTAATTGGTACTGAGAATTGCAGCAGCACAGGGAGAGAAAGAAAAGAACTTGAAGAGCGGAAAGATTGAGAAGTGAAAGCGGGCCAGCCAAGGCTGGGGATGAAGGGCAGCAAAGGCTGGGTGAGAACAGGTACAGGAGGAAAGGTGCTGGGAGTGAGGTAGGCTGTAGGCATCTCAGCTCCTGCAAACAAGAGGCAGTGACTGCCCCTCCTGCTGTGCTGCCCCTCCTGCTGTGCTGCCCCACCGAGGTGCTAGCCCTGGTGCATTGACTTGGGGCTGCAGCTCTAAAAGATGTGCCCAGGAGTGTGCTCCTTGTTCTTCTTGCCCCCGAGGCTTCATCAAATTTATTCCCGTGTAGGGGCAAGGCAAAGAGACAGCACAGGCTGTGCATGTGCTAAACCCCGGGGATCTGTGGACATATTTGTGAACAAACCCAGGCAGAACACATGGGAGTTTCATAACACTTGATCTGTGTCTCCTTAAATCAACAGTGCTTTTAAAGTAATCTCTACGAATCAGGGCTTTCATTCAATGCCACTGGAAATTCTATTGCCCCAGTTTTTCTCCTTTGACAGCTGCTGATACAAGAGGCTGAACCTTGGACCTGACCTTTGCAGCTCTGCAACAGCCCGACTTTGCTGGATTCATGGGGGCAGAGGTGGCCCATGCAGAGGGCAGGCCAATGAGCCCTGCACCATCTTTCTTTACCTGCCCATGTTCCTGGGAAAGGCTGTAAGAAAGTTTTGGTGCCCCAGGTTGGAGAGCAGATACCTGCCCCTCGAAGGGTGCACGGGGTGCAGTCCCAGCGTGTGGTGGTGCAGCATGGCTGCAGGTGCTGCTGGAAGGGGTTACTGAGTCACAGTCCTCCTGTGCCTCTGCCTGTCCCCATTTCACTTCACCTGCCCTCTCCTGCACACCCCCTGCATGTGGTTGCTTGCCCAAGGTCAGCCAGGTAGAACCCTAGCCTGAACCTGAGCAGTATGTGGGGTGCAGGACTGACCAGGGAGCGTGATGTGAGGATGAGCATGGTGGGGAGCCTGTGTGGCACAGTTCTGTGACCGCAGGGGCTGCTGATGTCTGTGCGAGGCACCAGGCTCTGCCAAAGAAGCTGTTGCCTCCCCTTGTCCTTTGTGCTGGAGGACATAAGGTAACGTGTTATGCCAAAACCTCATCTGCCCTTCAGAAGAGTTTTACTTGAGTCCCCATCCCTGTGCTCCCCCTTTCTCCTCACTCTGGTAAGCAGTTCCCGAGGCTGTGCTCTCCTGCCCCAAAGCAGCAGCCCCAGGGAAGTGACTGCAAGGGTCAGATTTTTGGCACAGCGGAGGTTTGGGTTTATGTGCCAGCCCGCATACATCTGCAGAAGGTAGCTGCTTTGGGGCTCACCCTTCCCTAACTCCTTGGCCTTCAGCCTCAGGATGACTTGGGTCACCAGGAGGTCAAGCCTCAGTGCCAGGGGCTGGCAGCTTCTCTCTCTCCCTCCCTCCCTCTGGCCTGCCCGGCATGGCCAGCTGGCATGCCTTGCTCTGTGGCTTTTCTTGTCCCAGAGAAGTGGCAGCTCTGTAGCCACCCTGAGCCCTCTCGTAGGCTCTGTCCTCTCCCTGGGGGGGTTGCACCAGAGGTCACTGCCCAGCCATGCCCCAGCTGCTCCTGTTTGCAGAGCTGGAGCTGGAGCAGTGTGTCTTTCACCCTCTGTGCCATTCACCTGCTTTGCTCCTCCAGCCAGTGACAGGAGCCTTGCTGTCCCCGCACTTCAGCTGTGCACAAGGACCTCTGAGCAAACCTGATGCTGCTGCAAGACTTTGGCCAGACATCTCTGGTCACCGAGTGGGGGTCTCTAGGACTCCATTAGGACCAGACTGAGGCCAGCCTGGCTCTGTGTCCCCAAGAGACCTGTCACTGTGGTGCTCTGTAGAGAGATGGATCCTGCTGTGGCTGTGTGCTACTGGGCCTCCTGCTACGCAGCAGTGGATACAACCAGACTATGGGCTGAGCAGGGGTCTTGAGAGTATCTGGTTTGATGCAAAGGCTGCTTTCATACCCCATTTATGGACTTCATCTGTTAATCTTGATTTTTTTTTCTAGGCTGAAGAAAGAAACTACCCCTGTGTCACTGTAGCCCAGAGCAGGGATGGTGAGCCATGGACACTGACAGAGACTGAACCAGCACTGAGAGCAGCAGCCTACGTTGCATTTAGCCAGGAATTTGCCACTGATCCTCAGGAAAGCGCAGCCACTGAGAGGTACTTGGGAAGCCCTCCTGTCCTGGCAGCAAAGGACAGGGCAGGAGCCGTTTGGTCCCCTCCTGAGCTCGGGGTGTGTTCTCTAAATGATGATGCTCTGTAATCCTTGCAGTTTGTATCATAGATGCATTGCATGTCATTAGGAAACTCCCAGTTGCTGCTTCTCTCACTCTTGCAGCAGACTGACTGCACTGCAGTTAGTCTCCCTGACTGCAGAAGGGTTCTGATTTCATCTTGGAGAAAACATAAGCAGGGTCAGATCCTTGTGACAGCCTCCTGTGTCCCATGAACCTTGCTGGACAGATGCTTTGAGAATGCCCTTCAGCCCACAGGACCTGGAAGTTAATTAGAAGGTGTAAAGAAGCCGCCTAGATTTCAAAAGCTTGAAATGAAAGGCATTTTAACTTCGGCTGCTGTCCTGGAGTTGATCAGTTTTTCTCTTGCTGCATCTTTCCTTGCTTTTCTCCTCTTTGCAGCTGGAGTGAGCCATTCTCCAGCAGCATTGGGGTTTGGAAGCAGCCATCCCTGTTCACGTACGTAGCTGCTCTTAGAGTGACTGGAAAGCACTTACTTCTACGGCTGGTATTTTCCTGTCCATTGTGCAGAAATGACCTGCTCTGGTAGCAGCCCCCGCACACTAATCTGACTGGGTCTGTTCCTTAAGCTGTACCTTGGCACTGCTGTTCCTCACTGAGCCCTGTTTTTCTGTCCCTGCCTCCTGCTTATTGAAATGCAGCGCAGGATTTCAGCTGCCAACTAACTGCTGGCTCATGTTGTGCAACCAGAGAATTTTCTGTGTCCTCCTGCTCCTCCTTTTGTAACACAGCCCAGCCTGCTCGCTTTCCTCACCTTAGACTGCAGTTCACGTGCTTGGTTGTTGCTGGTTTCAAAATGAAACCACGAAGGATAAATACAGAGCATCTCTTTGTAGCATCACCTGTAATTCTGCCTTCTGCAGCTCAGGCAGCACCTACGAGTGTCCAAGTGCTTTAAAACTGCTTCCTCTAATAAGAGTTATCGGGTCCTTTCAATGACAGCCCTCTTTGCTGTTCATTCTGTGTCACTCTTTGCACTTGAGAGAGTCTTCCTCTCATTTGCCTTAAGATAAAGCAGCAGAGGAGGTCAAACAGAGGATGTTAACTCCCCAGCAGGCTGCAACAGGCAGTGAGTTTGCAGGAAGAAAAGCTTTAGAAAAATCTCTACTGGCTTCTTTCTCTGGTGTCAAAACCCCAGGTGGGGTCTCTCTCCTCTCTCTCTTGTTCCTTGTCTCACCTGAGCAGTCCTCAATAAGCCCTATTTGCCCTGCAAAAAGCACTTGGCACATCGGAATCACCCGCACTTCAGAGGTGTCCTTGGCTTTCCTTGCATTTTGTGACCATACTTGAAGGATCCCGTGGATTGTCCCCATGTGGGACAAATGCAGCCCAAAATCTGTGAGCAAAGCAAAACTGGGCTACCTCAGTCAAATATTGAAGAAGGGAACTTGGTGTGGTCTGTGTTTATGGCTGTGTGCTCTCTTTCCAGTGCCTGGGGGAATCCAGGTGTGTTCTTAGTTTCTCAGCAATAAATCTCATGGGGCAAAATGTGGCTGGCTCCATGCAACAGGCTCAGTGCCTTGTCTGGTACCACTTCACCCAAAGCTGCTTGTTGGCCCCTCCTCTCTGTTGGAAGATGACATGCTAGGAGTCACTGTCTGGTGAAGGAACAGCAAAAAAAATGCAGGCAGGCAGTGAGGGGGGCCAAGGCTTTTCTCTGAACTCATGTATTAAGGAGAGGGGCATCCAAAGGGAGAAGAAAATGCCTGCCTGTCGGGGAGGATGTAACCCAGTGGGTGGCTATGGCCGCTGTGGGGGAGCCAAATTGTTCTTAGCTGGATACCAGAAGTTATTTGAGTTCCCATCTGGCCTGAGAACATAGAGGGCAGGGGCACAGTAGGATTAGATGCTCAGGAAGAGAGCCAGGAGGTGTGTAAATAGACTTTCTCATGGAAACAGCAGGCAAGGAAGAGGGGAGAGTGGTGGAGATGTGTAATGCTGTGCACCGCTTTGTCTGGGAAGAGACAACCTGCAGCTTGTGGCATGAAGGGCCAAAACTTTGAGCACTGACTTAATCTACCCCTGTTCCCAGTTGAAAGGTTTGATTCCATAACCAAGGTGCTTTTCCCTCTTTTTAAACCAGGAAAATGAAGCTGTTAGTGGCACAACCCCTCTGCTGTTCTATGTTTGTCCCAGCTCTGTTCCCCATTGCAGCATCCCAGCTTCTGTCTTTCATGAGTCAGAGGACAGGAGCAGAGTCAAAGCCCTGAGCTAGGTGTCCTTGAGGTGGAGGCTGGCACTCGGGGCATTCCCTTCCTGAGATGAGGTGAGAGGAGGTGATTATGATCTTCCCCCACCCCCACGTGTGACACAGGGCTAACACAGAACCAGCTAAACCACAAATATTAGTAGAAACAGGCTGACTCTTGGAGTCACCTTGCATTAAAAGAATAAAAGCAAAGAATTAGCTAAACCCTCTCCTGTCAGCTTCTTATGAGATCCTCAACAAGCCCAACATCATTGTACTTGATGATGTGCCCTGGACTGCAGCAAATTGGGATGTGCCAAGGACTGTGACAGATCAAACACGCTTCATTAAGTATGTGTGATTTTTTTTTTTCTCTCATATTTGACAGTACGTGGAGCTCTGCTCCTTTCAAGGATGATGCAACTGTGCTGCAGCATCTGAATGAACTGATCAGTCAGCCAGCAGGGTCTTGCTGCAAGCAGGCAGGGGGGAAGGGGCCTTACCTGGGCTGCAGAAGCTGATAAAGACTATTGGGAGGACCTGATGATCCCACCTCCCAGTCCAACCCAATCTCCCTGGTTGATATGCTGAGCATGATGCCGTATGGTACAGAACATCCCTTTGGTCACTTGGGATCAGCTGTCACCTCCCAGTTTCTCATACACCTCCAGCCTACTTGCTGGTGGGGTGAAGAGCAGAAGATGCCCAGACCCTGTGTGAGCTCTGCTCAGCAATAACCAAAACATCCCTGTGTTATTGGCACTGTTTCCAGCACAAACCCAAACCACCTCCCATAGCAGGTACTGTGAAGAAAATTAACTCTATCCCAGCCCAAACCAGCACAAGCACTAAGGCAAAGGGGGAACAGAGTGGTGTTGCCCTGGGGATTTAGAGAGCAATTGGTGTGTTACACTGTGAAATCTCATTTCCTTTCTTTACTTGAAAGACAGACAGAGGAAATACGCCTCGTGCCAAAAACCTGCTTGCTTTGCTAGGAACGTTCAGTAGAAGTTGTCTCTTCATATGCAAGCATCTTTCTTTGCCCCAGGGCCTGATATATCCAGAGGTTTAGCATTTAGGAAATCATTTCATTTGCAACAGGCAACTTAGAGAAGCAAATGAGACATGGTAATGATGCTGTTGTGTGTGGAGTGAACGTGAGCATGGACAACCAGTTGCTGCTACCCCCTTGCCTCCCTTGCAAGCTACATCAGAAGGAGTGCCATGGATGGTTCCACGCTGCAGGGCCAGTTTGATGCTCCAGTGACACTTGCTCTGTGCCCAGTTAGGTCAGACTCCCTGGTAGTCTCTCTTCCCTGTGAGATGGCTCATACCCTGAAGCCCAGAGGGAGATGACTGGAGAGGGACTAAGCCCAGAGGAGGAGGGAATAGTTTGCCATCATGATCCTGGCTCAATAGGTTGATGGGTAGGTTTGGTGCTCCTACCAAAGAGAGGACATCAAGGGTGATGAATTCTCAGTCACTGCTGACTTGGAATGGTCCCTGACCTGAGCTGCCTCCAGAGAGCATTTTCCTCCTACCATTTTTTACTGCAATCAACTGAGCTTGTCTAATCTCAGTGCTCCCTTTCCCCAACCTGCAACATCTCCCAGGCAGGAGGTCCTTTTGCTCATCCCAGGGGGTTTGATTCCTTGCTCTTTATTCTTTGCAGGCTTGGGCAAAGGTGGAGGATGGGTGCTTGTGCCTGTTTGTTACTGAAGGGAGGGAGCCTAGGTCAAGTGTGTGTGTTCTGCTGAGGTGGCAGGGCTCTATGGTAGTGTACTGTGCTGTTCAGGGGGTCAAAGAGTGCTCCTGGCAGTGCCTTAAAGCAAGATGGTAGGTTTTCCATCCCATTCTTGTTCAGACTATTAATCTGTAACAACATTTGTCTCCTGACTTCTGAAACCACTCCTGAAGGAGACAGTTGCTGCATAAAGCACACAGGAAAGTCAAAGGAAACTCCTTCTGTCCCCATGCTCAGCTTCAGCTCCATCTTCTTTTCTCTTCCTCTGAACTGCTGCTTCCAAAGTTCCAGCCAAGTTTCCAGCAACGATGGAGAGGCAGAGAATTTAGCCAGGGTGCAGAGGGGCAGATGAAGGTACACTAAGCCTGGTGGACTGGGAAGAATGAAGAAGGGGGCTGTGGGAATTCAGGAGTGAGTCCAGTGAAGGGCTGGTGCGGGTTGGTCTATCTCACGTGACCAGTGATCTTTCTTCTGTCACCCAGCAAAGACTTTCTGTCCCACAGACATAGCTTGGAGCAAACACTTCATGGGGACCCTAGAGAGACCATTTTCCAGCAGATGAGGGAACCTCACAGTGACACTAGGAACACATCTGTTTGTAGTGACTGGTCCCCTCCCTGCTATTCCCACCAGGGTGTCCTGCAGCAGCTCCCTATGTTTCATGCTCCCTTTTCCCTCTGTTTCACAGAGCCATGACACGAGCTGTGGCTAAGGAACGAGAGTTCAATGGGGCCATTGCAGCTTCTGAAGAGATAAAAAAGGAGGAAATGGAAGAGAGGGGCCAGTGGAGCAGCAAAATGGAGTTTGTGCTGTCTGTAGCTGGGGAGATCATTGGTCTGGGCAACGTGTGGAGGTTCCCATACCTCTGCTACAAGAATGGAGGTGGTAAGTTCACAGCATGCAGCAATTGTCCTAGATCTGTAGGCACAACAGGAAATATGTGCATGCCTGGACCCATTTCTCCTACGTGACATGTGCCACCACGTGAACTCCCTTACTCTTTTCTCCAGCAAGATAGCTCCTGCCACAGCCAGGAGGAATAAAAACGGAGCCATGAATCCAGCTCCCCAGCAGGTTCTGTTTTTCAAAGCAGTTCTCCCAAGTTTGGGTGTCAAATTGAACTTCAGTAACTCCTTGAGTATCTGGAGCAATGGGTAGTCTTCTGAAACCATCAGCTGCTGTGAGTGGTTGGAAAGCCATTAGCAACCTTTTAATCATTCCCTTTTCCCTCTTGTGGTGTCACCTCCACCTCTCGCAGGCTCTTGTCAGAAAGGAGGAAGGGTTTTGATGGTGCTGGTATCTTTGCCAGGGCCTGATACCCCCTAGAAGGACCTTGTTATCTTTTGCCCAGGAACAGGTCTCCTAGTGATCAGCTCACTGCTAGGGAAACTTGTCCCCAGCAAGAGGTTGCTCCCCTTCCCTTCTGTTGCATGGCTCTTTTTTTTTTTCCAATAACACTTCAATAAGATCATTACATGGTTAAAAATTAATCTTTCTCATAACAATAAAATAAGCTTGGGAAAGAGGAAGGGAATAATTGACTGTCACTAACCTTTCTTGGTGAATCAAAATCTAACTTTATAAAGGAAAAGGAGGAATAATAAATTACATGTCAAATACAGCAATAACTTCTCTTTTGTTCTTGCTCTCTAGAGACACCTTGAAATAATGCTTTGGGACTTGCACATTCCATCTGCTTTAAACTTCCCTTCTTCTCTGCAGATCATGCCACAAAAGCCTTTCTTTCCCAAGGTGCTGAGAGTTTTTGCCACTGGATGAGCAATTCAGCTGTAGTTCACCCTGGGGTTACCAAATTTCTGTCCACTGTGTTGTTACTGGAGTTGATCCAAATTAAGCAGGAGTCAATACAGTGTCTCCTCTGAACAAAATGGGGGTTGGATAAGAGAGTGGTTAAAGAAAATGGAATTGAGCTTTTCTGGAACCTGGGATGGTTTTTAACAGCTCCTGCAGTCTCCTTCTCTGAGTTTTTGATGGCAGGCTCTGGAAGCACCAGAAGCAAGTCAGAGCAGCACGGGTCAGTAAACACTAGCAGTGCATCTGCAGCCCGTGCTGCAGTGATGCTTTGAGAGAGAAGTCATGGGGTTTGCATGGAAAATGTCTTCTTGATGATATCTTTGCACAGTTTATGCCTATGGTGCCTGCTTCAGCAGTCCTTGCAATTTATATGCTAATTAGTGTAAGTGAAAAGGCTACTTTTGTTCATTGTAGATATCTATTGAATATTTTTTTCTTTTATTTTATTTTTTAATTAAACCACTCTAGAATATCTAAGGCTGTGATTCAGAGGCCAACAAGGCTACGCTTGGGATAGATTAGGATGGGAGAGTCCCTCCCTCACAGCTCACACGCTACAGCAACTGCTGTAGAAAGTGCATTTCTCTCTCTGGTCTCTAGACAACCAGATGGCTGAAAAACTAGTATGGGACAAGGCACTGTCTTTGGCATTCAGTGATATTCTCACCACTGGAAAAAGTCCTTGAAATGGCAAAAGGCCATGTTGCTGTCCCACCCCAAACAGGAGACCTTCCTCCACCTTTGGATGTACGAGATGGGTACAAAGCTGTAAAGACAGGAGTCATAAAAACAGTTGTGTTAACTTGCTGTAAATTAACCAAGACTCAACTTATCTGTGGTTGCAGTTTTAATCTGATCTCATTTCTCAGCATCCTGAATTTTTGACTGACTCCTAAGGAAAGAAGGCCTGTTTCTGGGTGCCTCTGACAGGGCTCTGTCGCTATCCAGGTGGCAGCAAACTGGGGAGGAGATCCCAGCTAGGGTTTTAGATGGTGGCTGCTCTAGGAAGGTTGAGAGACAAGACAGTAAAGGTGCAAGAAACCCCTCATTACTTAGAGACCAAGATGGATCAGCCTTTGGGACAAAGGGTATCAGAGCAGAAGGTCTGGGACGTGCTGGATAACAAAACTACCTGCAGGTTTGCCATACAGATAGATGTCTTGCTGCACCAAAAGCAGCAGCTGCCTCTAGCTCAGCGTATGTAGTTCCAACTCTGCTCCAGTGTCAACCAAACCATCCCCCCTCCCTCTGGCCCCAGGTCCCCTGCAACCACAGCACAGCTGCATTTAGGGGAAAGTCAGATGTTCCTTGTTATTGTCACATTTCTGGCTTAAAACCAAGGGGAAGTGTTCCTGGTTGCTGATTATCACTGGAAGGAATTTCAGTGCAAATGCCTGTGCTGGCAGGGGAGGAGAGGACCTGGGGGACACCCTCTGGCTCAGCTGAGAAAGGTGCCCTCATCTTGGTTGCAAACATCTGGGCTGTTCTCCAGACACTGGCAGAGGGAGGTACTGATGGCCAAAAGTTTACTGTATGCAATGGCAAGACCTCGATGGCTGCTCCAGCAAGGAAGGCAGTTGTGCCTTGGCCTCTTTGGAGGGGAGCAAGAGTGTGAAAAAGCTACACTAATGATGAGGAGAGAGACTGGGAGGTGATAAAAGGAAGGTCAGCACTGGAACTGAGATTTCAGGGGCACTTTGGAGCAGAACAGTGAAAATACTGGGTGTTTTGGTTTGGCAGCACAGATGAAAAGAAGGAAAAAATGGTTCAGCCAGCTAAACAGGGCATGAAACTTATTTTTGTGTGTTTGTTTTTCTTCTTGGGGAGGGATGGGGGTTGTCTTTTGTGACTCTTTGTATTTTTTGGTCATTTTTTCTGGAAAAAAGCTTCTGCTTTCTCTTCCATTTCATAAAGGGTTAATCTGAGGGTTATTTCAGGGTAATTTCTCAGCTATTTCAGTATATTTTAATAAAAATGGAATTTGCAGAGGCAAATTAACTTTTTCATTTTGAAAATGTTGGAAGGATACTTCCCCCTGCTTCCATTCTTTTGGTGAGAGCAGCTCTTCAAATCTGATGTGAAATATATCTCAGGCAAGTTTATATCCTGGCAGATTTATTACTTACCAAGAAATGCCACCAGCCTCCGGGTCTGGAGCCTCTGGACAAGTGGGAGCTTTACTGAGATCCCTGGGAAAGGCAGAACAAATGGGGTTATGTGAAACAAGTACTTCTTTTGGTTCACCTGGCTCCTGCTGAAATCTAGAATGAGCTCAGGAGACTGAAACAGGGAGAACTTCTCCAGCACTGCCCTTTTTTGTTGTTTTTTAATCCCCTTACCTGGCTACTCCTCACCTCCAGGTCTTGGCCCAATGCAGATGTTCTGCAGTAACACAAGACAGACCACACTTGTAATTTTTTTTTCTTTCTGAGAAATGATGGTGTTGGAGACCTTGGGTTTTTTTTCAGCAGAGGTTGTGCAGTTAAATCAGATAAATATTTGTCTTTATCTAGCTGATTCCAGCTCTAGCCCCAGGTACCCAGCAAGGGACGGTGGGAATAAAGTTTTAAAGAGGTTTCTGAGGCATCACCTTACCCCTTTCTTCAGGAGCCTTCCTCATCCCTTACCTTATCTTCCTCTTCACCTGCGGGATCCCTGTTTTCTTCCTGGAGACAGCCCTGGGGCAGTACACCAGCCAGGGAGGAGTGACAGCCTGGAGGAAGATCTGCCCCATCTTTGAAGGTTAGTCCAGTTACAGGAATTGCTGGCAGCACTTTCTAACAATTGGTGACTCAGAGTCTTTTTTGGAAATGTTATTCTAGTTTGTTTTTTTTTTCTTTCTCCTATATCTTCCCTCCCATCCTTGTTTTCCTTCCCTCCCATCCTTGTTCTCCCCCCTGGTGACTGTGTTCAAGGGCAGTGCCCCAACACCTCCGTAGGTGGCTGAGGGCTTGTGGT
>VWZY01011869.1:496669-553597 GCA_013399075.1 Chloroceryle aenea | reverse complement strand
GCCACAGCCTCTGCTTTGAGATGCTCAGAGCCTGGGAGAGAGGAGCATCAGGATGGCCAGCAAGCAGGAGGATGGAAGTGTCAATATGCAAACTCTGAATTTAGCCCAGGACAAATATTGAATCATAGAATCATAGAGGTTGGAAAAGACTCGACTGGATCATCAAGTCCAATCATTAACCCAGCACTGCCAAGTCCACCACCAAACCATGTCCCTCAGCACCACCTGTCTTTTAAATGCCTCCAGGGATGGTGACTCCACCACTGCCCTGGGCAGCCTGTTCCTATGCCTGACAACCCTTTTGGTGAAGATTTTTTTTTCCTAATATCCCATCCAAACCTTCCCTGGACTCGAGGCCATTTCCTCTTGTCCTATCAGGAGGAAGAGCAAAGAGGCTGAGGAACTTTGTCTGCCTTATGTCACCTTTCCTGCCATTGCTATGGCCAGTGCTGCTGTGGCAGCGTTTGCAGGCTGGTGTGCTCCAAACTGGGGGGAATCACTCTGCGTGCACTGGTCTGACAGGCTGGGGTTGTGGTTAAGGCACAGGGCTCCTGGTTGTTTAATGGCATTAATGATGCTAATTAATCAAATGCCCACAGTTCTCCTGACCAGAGGGGAGCTTATTACTCAGGTTTTGCAGCCAGAGGAACTCAGGTGGATTAAAGACCTGGTCAGTTTGCTCAAGCCCAGGTGAGCAGTGCTATTTGAAACTGCCTGGGAGCCTGGAACCTTCTGCACTGGAGATCCCAGTGCTCTGGCACGGGGCCTGGAGGTGGGCAGCAGTGGCATCTCAAAGGACAGTGACAACCAGTTTTAAACAACCGAATTGGACCTTTCTGACCCAATTATTGTTCTGATGTCTCAGTGAGTGATGGGCAGCAGCAGGACCCAGGGCGACTCCTCCGCTTCTAAGTCTGCACTTTGGCCCCAACACCATGAACCTGGGTCTTTGCAGAAGTAACAAACCCACCTGCATTTCTTTTCTTGAAAGGCCAGAGCTGGCTTTCCTGCAGGAGAGGCAACGTAATGCAGTGGCATGGTAGTGGGCAGAAAGAAGTTTTCCCATCAGTGAAAGGTTTACTCTCTGTTCCACCATAGACATGTCTAGGGATCCCCATGTTTCCTGTCTGCATGCAGAGTCACCGAATCATTTCTCTTTCCCTGAGGTAGGTCTTGCCCTATTCTCTAGTGAGAAGTGGTTGGTGTTGCACCCTTTTGACCATGGCATGGTCTATGTCTTTGCTGGGAGTTGGTTGGCAGGCCCATCCTCACGTCCTTTGCTTTCCTTCACAGGAATTGGGTACGCCTCACAAGTCATTGGGTGCTATCTGAATGTCTACTACATCATCATCCTGTCCTGGGCACTATTCTACTTGTTCAGCTCCTTCTCTGCAGAGCTACCATGGGCCAGCTGCAATAACCCTTGGAACACAGGTACACCTTCCCTTGGTCAGCTGCTAGCTAATTCCCAATGCCCAGAAATTATTTCAGCTTTGTTGAAAATATTTTTCATTCAGATAAAAAGCTCTCAGGAGCTGCAGTGAGGTTAGGAACTCCTGAAAAGGTGACTGTCTTAATTCATCATGGGCAGGTGCCAGGAACGGTGAGTGGCATGACCCTGTGCCTAGCAGCAGGGGACAGTAAAACTCTTTCTGCATGGGGATCTTCTGCATGTTGAGATTTCACTGGAAACTCTGCCTTGTCTGGCAAGTGGGCAAGGTAGATGGGTTGGGAAAGTTTTCAGGGCAAAGAATCCTCCTCATGTGGCAGGGCTTTTCATAAGCTCTGGTACAACTTCTCTTACAGCTTCCTTACTCTACCCCATCCCTTCTGAGTACCTGGGAGAGGTGCTGGCACAAACGGAGCAGTTTTCTTGGTGCACTCAGCTTTTGGCTAAATCAGGCCAAGCTTGCACTGGAGGATTTTGCCGGCACTGGAGGATTTTGCCAGCACAGGCTTCCCAGTGCAGACACCAGTAACACAAAACACTAAGGGCACTGTTTTTCTGGTCTAATCTCATCTGTACAATCCTCTATACCATTACGTTGGCAAGGAGTCTCAACTCCTCGTGCCCAGCAGAGAAGACCTGGCTTTGGTTTTATTCAAGGCACTTGGGCTGTACCTGGGAAGATGGGAAAGATCCTCATGGATCTGATATCCTTGACAGGTCTTTTTTTACCCCGTTAGGTTGTTTTGCTTTCAGTGGAAAGCTGAAATCAGTGGTGGCAGCTCAGTTCCCTCCCTTTTTCTCTTGGGTTAGATGATTCATTTCTGTGATGTGTTAAATTTCTCTACCGCATGGACTGTTCACTCACAGCTTCCTCTGCCCCTTCATCCCAGTAGAGGTAACCAGCCTTTTAAAGAGTTCATCTGATTCCTTCAGCTCCCCCAGCACATTTTTATTGTTGTTTGGTTTTGTTTTCAAGGAAAGCCACAGATGTTCCCTTAACAGGCAGAAGCTTTCCAGCCAGAACTGGGTTTTCTGGGTGGCAAGGTTGGGGATGGCAGAGTGGAATGTGAAGGCACCTGTGGTGTGTGTGAACATATCCATGCACGTGTGGACAGGGAATGGTGCATGGTGTGGGAGGGGAATGGGATTTTCTATCCTGGCTACTCATACTGGCTATCCCTCAATAATCTATATTTTGCAGCCATCTGATTTCCATCTGGCAGGGAACTGCTTTCTTCTCCCCTCTCCCCTTCCCAAAGCGCTCTGGCTACTGCTGGACTGGGGAGCTGGGGAAAGCTGGAGTTTAATGGGATGCTCTGTAGCACAGGGTGAAGGCCCTGTTTGGTAACAGAGTGAGAGTTAGGGTATAGAGGGGAAGGAGCATCCCTCGTGGAGGAGCCTCGGAGAGTTTCTCTGGCTCATCAGCTTCCTTTTCTTTTGGTAGATCTCTGTGTGGACATTCTGAATAGCTCCAGCCTGGACAACAGGACCTTGCCTGCGAACGCCACCTCCCCAATGCTTGAGTTTTGGGAGTACGTGATGACTTATCCCTCTGTCCAGGCTCCTCTCTCCTCTCTGGGCAGAGGGCCCACGCGAGGTGCACATCAGACCCGAACATAGAGAGCTGTCAGGGAGACGGGCACAGAGCCCAGGAGCAGGAGAACTGGATAGACTTGGAAGGCTGCTGGCAGTGTGCCTGCCCAGGGGTGCTCATGTGCACACACACAAAGGCATGTTCCCTTTCTAGCACTGAGCTGCCTGGGTGACTGTGGCCACAGAAAGAACTGCTAAAAGAAGATGAGGGCTTGCTATAAGCATAGGGGCCTGCTTCTGTTGGGTGTTGCAGGTTGCTGTTGGTAGGCGAGCATGAGGCAAGGCGGACACAACAGTCCTCTACAGTGAAACAGAAAGGGATAGAACTGACCTTCCCCTTCCTCTTGCCTAAGAGAAGTGGTCCATCAGGATGCTCAGGCTCATCCTTGGAGAGCAGGGATCTGAGGTACCTGTGTGAGATGCCAGAGAGGGGCTCAGGGAGGTTTGTTCATGAGGCTGGAGGCAAGAAAACACCTCTGAGGGAGGGGTCCTGCAGCAAGCTAGACAGTGTCCCAGGGATGGTGATTGCCACAGCCTGGAGAGGTTGAAAGGGATGCTGGGGCCACACTACCTCTCCATACTCAGCAGAGGAAGGTCTCAAAGAGGTGTGCCAGAGATACAGCTTCAGCAGTATTTTTTTTTCCTTCCCCATTTATGATTCATAAAGTGCCTCAGAGAGGGCTGAGTGTTCTTTGTCCCTTGCAGTGACCACGGGGCACACAGAAGGTGATATCCACCCATGGGTGCAGAAGGAGTCTGCACCCCCACTCCTGATCTATTCTTTGCATATTCTACTTAGCGAGAGCTTTCACCTCTCTGGGACCATTGTTCAGGGTTTCTGCAAGGCCAAGGGGACCCTGAGGGGACTGATGTGCAGAGCAAGTGTGGGGTTGGGCTTCTGGGGATTGCATGAGCTGCAGTGCTGAGCTCTCATCTGGCTCATCTTCATAATAGCAAGTCTTCAAAGAATGAGGCTGAAGGAAGGGCATGGGAATCATAAAAGCCATCTATGATATTATATAAGGTGTTTATATGGGGAGGCCAGAGGCAGGGCGGTGGCCATGGAGTGTTGATGACATTGGTGGCCTGCTTTGGATGGAATAGTGTCTGCTGGGCAGGTGCCAGGGCTGGGGAGCAATGGGGAGCAGGTGTTGCATGGATCTGATGGGCATGGCACCATGAGCTTGGAGGGTAGGAGGGCGCAGGCCAGATACAGGACATGGTGGAGCAGCATCAGCAGGAATGACAGAGAGGGCAGCTCTAGGAGGAGCCGGGGTGATTGACATGGTGGGGAGCCCTGGGTAGATGTGCTGTGGATAGTCTGTGAAGTCTGTGGATGGGGTCATATGGGAAAGGTCTGTACGGATAAGTGTGGTCTGGGGTGTTAATGCTTCTCTCCCTGTCCCTGGACACTGGCAGGAGGCGGGTCCTGGGACTCACGGATGGTATTCACAAACTGGGCACTGTGCGCTGGGAGCTGGCTCTGTGTCTCTTGCTGGCGTGGATCATCTGCTACTTCTGCATCTGGAAAGGGGTCAAGTCCACAGGCAAAGTAGGAACAGAGATTGTCCTCCTGGTCCATAAGTCTCCTTGTATTCATCTTACATTTCTTCCAAAACTCTTTTTCCTCTTCCTGAAGTAGGGGCAGAAGATGCACAGCACCAAAGTCAAACATAAAACCTGTTGGGGCCGTAGAGCTTTACACCAGCTGTGTTGGACCCATAAGATAAAAGAGTAGGTCAGACAGGGAGAGGAGAACAAGGAAAGACCTGGGAACTGAGGGAGGTCTAGGGCCCCCTTTTCCCTTGCAGATACAGTGGCTGATGGATACTGCCCGAGTGCCCTTGGGAATCATGCACTCACCAGTGTGTTGTACTGGTGTGGCTTGCTTGTGTTTTTAAACACGATCCTCTGCACTGTCAAACTTCCTATCTCCGGCGATAATTAAACACTTGAGCAAAACAGACAAGCTGCTGCCTGTAACCAGCTCAGTGAATAGATAATGAATTTCTCCTGCTGCTTTAGCCTGCAAAACACTTGGGATGGGAGAGGTGTCTTTGTACTCTCCTTTGTATTCTCCCCGGCTCTGCAGTTTTTGACTCAGCAGGTCACTTTCTGCATTTTGCTAGTGAGGCTGGAGCCAGTGCTCCCTCCTGATGTTGATCCCATAGAGGAGGTGGGCTGGTTATCTATCCTTCTGGAGAGAATGAGTACATGCGATGCCTTAGTCAGAGTGGATGTTGGGGATGTTGCTATGGCCTTGGTTCACTCGGGACCTCCTTCCTTCTTGGAGCTGCGATGAGATGGGTGGGTCATTAATGATGGTTGGGTCATTAGTAATGGCTGGGTCTTGTGGGTGTCCAGGGGATGTCCCAATAGCATAGGGAGAAGAACCCTGCAACATGCTTCTTCCTTCAAGCTGCTGTCCCTAGTCTTGGTAGATGTTCCTTGTAGGACTGGACACCTGTGTTTCAGTGTCAAATCCCATCTCCCACCTTAAAGCCACGCTGGTTTCTCCCAGTCTTTGCTGATGCCTCTAACCCTTGCTGGTGCTGACCTGCTGTCCACCATTTCTCGAGGACGGAGAGCCAGACTCCACATCCACGGGGAGAGAGGATGCTCCACATTTTAAATCTTAAATCTCTTGTGCTCCCTGTCTTGAATACCACAGTGTCATTTTTACAAGAGGTATCATTCTGATCTTGGGAGATTGTGTCTGAGAGGCTGTCTGATTTGCATGGAAGTGTAATTAAGTCATTCATCTCAGCTTCCCTCCAGCTCTCAGCCCTCTCCACTGAGTCTCTCCTTTGCCTGGTGCTGCCTTGGCTTGCAGAGCTTGCCTGCTCATGGAGAAACCTAAAGAAGTTCAGTCAAGCTGGTTGGTCCGATCGGGTTTGGCAAAGTCAGAGCAGAAAAGGAGAGGAAACAATGAGTGCACGGAGCAGCTGAAATTCCTGGGACCGCAGAAGATTGTTCCATCACAAGTTCTAAGATACAGGGCTTACTTTTTGTCAGGCAGATGATACATAGCACAGGGCAAACAGGCCAGCTGGCTTCTCTGCAGACAGTAATTCTGAGTCTTACAGGGGTTCTGTCAAAACAATCAGCTCCTCACTGATTGTGTCCTATGAAAAGTAGAAGAGAGGTCCCGAGGATTCTGAGTAGGTGCCTAATTTTGTTCTACAGCTGCAGAGTGAACAGGATATTGTGCTTGAGTGAGAGGCTGCTCTAAGCAGGCAACCCTGCCAGCCTCATGTGTTTACGCTTCTGTGATTTAAGGAGCCCAAACTTCAATAAACAATAGCAACCTCAGAAAAAAGAATTTCAAATCACCCTGCAAAGATTCATTTTCTTTAAAAGCCATTTTCTTTTATTCATTTTGCCCACTCTTGTACTCTTCCCATGGTTCCTTTCCTTATGCATTCAGCTGATGGATACAAATGTTCCCCAGCAGTGATTTGTGCAGGTAGGTTTTGGTCCTTGTGCCAGCAGTGCTCACAGTCTCATGCAGTCAGGGAACAGCAAAGCTAGCACGTACTGTGACTTATTTGACCAATTATCACTAAGCAGAAAAAATGTCATTTTAGGCCCCTCACCATGAATCCATAGAGTAAACAAACCTTCACATTACTTGGATGAATTTTAATAGTGAATAAATGTTAGGAAGTTGAAACTTGCTCACCAATGTTTTGCAAGTAGAAGGAAAAAACCAAAAATGCTACCTCTAGGCAATGGGTCAAAGATGATTAATTCTACTCTAGTATTTATTTATATCACACACAAGTAGTTGTGAGAAGAAGGTGTTGCAGAAATAATGGTCTACATTCTCTTTAAAGGCTTTGAGGGGCCCCCATTTTTTATCCATAACCTCAGAGGCACCAAAGGGTTGAGAAAGCCACATGGGCACTCCTGGAAGGGAGACCCCCCTCAGAGGTATCTCAAATTGGGCAGCAAAAGTTGTTATTTAATTTGGAAGACTCTTGCTGGGAACAGGACCATTTTAATAACTCCTCATTAAAACTCAGTGACAGGAAGAGTTGTCGGTTTCTTCTGCAGCTCTGGGAAGATGGAGAGAACAGCTGGAAGGCAGGGAAATTACACTGACTGGAAAGAGAAAATAAAGCAGAGCAACCAGTGGCAGAATATTCTTGGGTGAGGAAGAAAATGTAGATTAACTAAATCACTGGGGAGACATAACCTTGACTAACTTCTTCTGCACCCTTCTTCTACATGAGCAGTCAAAGCCACAGCCAACAGCAGAGTCCAGGGGCGTTTGCTGGGGTGGGGGCCTGCAGATATGACAAGACAGATGATTCCTGCACCTTCTCATCCTCTCTCCTTTTGTTTCCCTGTGCCCACAGGTTGTTTACTTCACTGCCACCTTCCCCTATGTGATGCTTATCATCCTGCTGGTGCGAGGGGTCACGCTGCCCAGCGCTGCGGAGGGGATCATCTTCTACCTGAAGCCTGACATTTCCAGGCTGGCAGACCCACAGGTGGGTGAGAGTCAGGCCACAGGAAGGTTTTCAGCTGGCCCTTGTATCTGCTGCTAGCTGAGGATCCAGCTATCTTCTTTGAAAGGAGACCAACAAACCAGTGAGATCCCCTTAAAAGAACTGAGAGGGGTCTAGCGCAGCACAGCCTTTTTCTTGTGAGTCTGCAGCATATGGGCACATTAGGTCATTTCCACTCATGGGCTCAGCAAAATCAGAGGAGTATATTAAATATTCAGCATGTAACAGATGGTTTTGCCGGGTCTTAAAAGCAAATAATTAAGGGAAGGGGGGTGGTGGTGTCTGTGGAATAATCTACCACCTTTCATTTTTTTTTCTGGCCTGGTTAGCACTTTGGCTCCATCAGGTCCCTCCTGGGGAGTGCAGGGCCCCTGTGCTTGCAGAGGCCAACAGCACACAGGTCAGGTAGGCTGTGCCCCAGCTGGGCAGCTGGGTTCCCTTCATCTCTTCCAGGGGCTGGTCCCACCTGCCCAGGGTCAGGGACTGGACAAAGGGTCAGCCCCTACCACCGGGTCTTTGGAGCTCATGGAAACTTCACCCTGGCAGGGAGGATGCTGTGTTCCCAGAGAGGACAAGGCCAGGCTGAGGCAGAGGATGCTGCCCAACCCAGGACCTGCAAGGTAGCCCCAGTTGACAGGAGGTGGACAGTAACTTTGGGCAAGCAGCAGGACCCTCCCTTGGAGGATTCTCCTGGGGTGTCTGCTCCAGCACCTTTCTATAGCAGCAGGTTGCTTCAGGTGGGCTCAGCAATGCTGTGCAGGCTGCCTCTGCCATCCTGGGGAGCTGTTCACACACACCCATCCCAGAAGAGCATTTCAATGACACTGCTGTTAATTATTTTGCTGAATCTTTTCACAGAGGCAGCCAAGCACAGGCTCAGCTTACCTCCTGCATCTTCCCAGATGGCCAAAAGCCCCAACTGCTCCCCAACCAGCTGCCAAATGCACTGTCTTCCCCCAATGGCTTTCACGTGCCATTAGGAGGTTGTCAAGGCAAAAGCTGCAGTGTAAAGAGCCAGTGGAATGTAAATGGCATTTTAATAGCAAAATAAATAGCAGCAGGGTGACTGGGGCTTGGTGGGTTTTATTCATGGTCAGAGCTTATTCACTGAAAACCTCCCTGTTTTCTCCAGCCACACTAAAGCTGGCATGGACTTGCCAGGCTGCTGCAACCCAGAATAGCAGGAGGGGGGAGAGATCCTGCTACTGAGTTTAGCTAGAATGTGGGACTGGGGGGTAAACTGGCATGTGCACCCACACCCCCCAGAGTCTGAAGGGCTCCCATGTATGTGCCTGTCTGTGAGAGGTCCATCTGAATTGAAGCAGCAATGCCTGGGCTGCCTTGATTGTGCAAAGGACTCGCTGGCCCTCATCTGGGATGAGTCACCAGTGGCTCTGGGCAGCCTGAGCCACAGAGGGACCGCAGACACCTGCAATGTCAGCTCCAGCCAGAGCCACGCTATCGGGGATGTCATCTCCACCCAGGCTGCAAAGGCGTGGGATGGAGAAGTGGTGTCACCTGGAGTGGGATGTGAAAATAAAGTCCCCTCAAGAGACTTTTACTGGTGGAGTTTGTCCTATAACTCAGTTTTCCCAGAGATGTATCCTGGTCTCTACATCAGCTGGGCCTCTGTCTCATGCAGTTTGTTCTTCATGGATGGAGATTAACGGGTTGTTACTGGACAGGGCACAGCATTTTGTTTATTCTGTTGCCAGGTCTGGAGGACCACTGACCTTCTCTGTTCTAGGTCTGGATGGATGCAGGCACTCAGATCCTCTTCTCTTACGCTGTCTGCCAGGGGTGCCTGACAGCTCTAGGCAGCTACAACAAGTATACCAACAACTGTTACAGGTAAGAGGAGCCTGTACCCTTTAGATCCATCTGAGGCAGACCCTGTCCTCAGGGGAGACCTTGGGTCATTCTGCTTTGACTAACGAGCTGCTAAGAGAGCGAAAGCTGAGGACTCAGTGAGGGAGGAGAATGGCTGGGGGAACGAAGGAGCTCCAGAAAATGGCTTTAGTGGTGCTCCCCAGTGTGAGTCAGCCTGGAAACAGGTGAGATCAGAGGAGGGGGAGGAATGAAAATACCTCCAGCCACTGTGGAGACACCGTAGGCTGTTTTGACAGGGTGAGCCGAGCAGAAGTGGCACAGCCAGCTCTGCTGTCATTGCTAGGCAGGGGAGACAATAACAAGATGATGGCTGGTCCCCATGTCTCCAATGCTTTACTACCACCAGGGTAGTGTTCTGCCAGTGGCATTGTGATCCTATCAGGGAGAGTAATCAAGTCTGTCTGGCCCTCCTCTTTGCCCTTGGATTACAGAGCTATTTTTATCCATGACCTGACATGGTGAAGCCACCAGGACCATTTCTGACACCTTCCACAAAGCCCTGAGGGGCTTTGTTATTCCTTCACCTATTCCCAACAGGGATGGGAAAACTGAATGGTACTTGAGACACATCAGTCATTTCTCCTTTCCTTCTGTTCTCCAAGAGCTGCTGCCAGAGCTGTTGGTCAGGCAATTAATACTTTCTGCTGGCTCTCCTGAAATGTATCTGTCATCAATCTGCTGATGCCTTCTTCTAATGCCTTAGGGTGCCCTGGACTGGCAACCTAGCTCTGGGTGGCTCAAATGTGCTGTGTGTCCACATTGCCCATAGCAGCTGATGCTGTGGGGCAACTCTGGCATCTGCCTGGACAGGATCCCAGTGTGTGGGGTTTCCAGCCCAGCCAGCTCAGACTGGTGCCCCATAGGTGCACAAACTTTTCAAGACAAGTGGCACAGTGCATCCCAGCCTCTGTCTGGGCATGGTCAATAACAGCAGTGTAGATACAACCCTTGTCAGGGTCTCCCTACATCTATCATTGTGGCATCCCATGTACAAGCCACTGGCAGTACCCTGTATCTCTTTTTGTGCCATGTATAGTCCTGTAATTCCTGAACAGTCAGCTACAGGGTAGGTAGGCTGACTTTTGACTCTGTTCTGAGCTTTTTAATTCTGAAAGAGTTCAAGAGTGGCATTGCTCTTCCTTGGTCCATGCTGTCTGACTGGTGAAACTGAGTACTGACATGATCCCAAGTGGACCCATTCTGCAGCAGGAAACACCAATTTCTCTCTGGTCTCCCCCTGCAGGGACTGCTTCATGCTCTGCTTCCTGAACAGTGCCACCAGCTTCGTTGCTGGTTTTGCCATTTTCTCAGTGCTGGGCTTCATGGCTCATGAGCAGGGTGTACCCATTGCAGAAGTGGCTGAATCAGGTATGTTTTTCCAGGAGACTTCAGAGCCAAGGCAAAATAGAAAGGGTGAAGGGGAGGGGACTTTTCTGAAGAGAAACCCAGGATGTTATCTATAGAATCACTGTAGGGGTTGGAAGGGACCTCTGGGAATCATCTAGTCCAAGCCTGCTGCTAAAGCAGGTTCACTTAGAGCAGGTCACACAGGAACGTGTCCATGTGGGTTTGAAAGTCTCCAGAGAAGGAGACTCCACAACCTCTCTGAGCAGCCTGGGCCAGGCTCCATCACCCTCACTGTGAAGGAGTTTTTCCTTATATTTAGGTGGAACTTTGTGTTCTGCCTTGTGCCTGTTGCCCCTTGTTCTGTTGCTGGGCACCATGGAAAAGATCCTCTGTCACTACAGGTGTCTGCAGTGAGACCCCTGTGTGGGCAAGAAGCCGTGGTGATATGAGCTTTGAAAGAGTATGTAAGGCTCCCTCTGTGCTGCAGAGTGGTGGTGAGAGGGGACACACATGGTCATCCTGTGGTCTCTCTGTTGGCAGGTCCTGGTCTGGCTTTCATAGCGTATCCAACAGCAGTAACGATGATGCCTGTGTCTCAGCTCTGGTCCTGCCTCTTCTTCCTCATGCTGATCTTCTTGGGACTTGACAGTCAGGTAGAGCAAATGCCCCCTCCTCATCTAACAGCCAGGTGCACATCCCCACCCTGAGCACTCCTCGAGGCCATGGGAAAGGTTAAGGTGGTTATATGCTTTGCTGCTACCTCAGATATGCTCTCCTCGTTGTCCGCAGTGCTTTCACAACGTGGGAGCTCAGAGGCAGGGCTGCCAGGAGGCCAGTGGTTATGTGTGCTGGCATCTGTCTGGCATCCTTCTCCCCATGTGTACATGAGGGTGTCCCAGCTACCTCCCCTCTCACCCCTGTGCTAGCACCAAAACTGTGCACGTTGCAGGGCAGGCTGGGAAGGAGAATGGGGTTGTTTCCTCCCAGCTACATCTCACCAGAGCAATCCCTGTGTCCTCTCCTTGCTGGTGTGCCCATCTTTTATGCTCCCGTACCTCTGTTATGCCAGGAACAAAACCCATCAGAGCACCCTGTGGAGTGCAGTGTGCAACCCTGGCGTGCTGGCACGAGGGGAGCAGGGGGTGTCCTGGCATGTCTGCCAGGCAGGGTGCTCTGCTCAGGCTCCATTTTGCAGCACCTCAGCCCCTTCACCTGGAGAATTAGGTCTTTTTCCTCTCTTTTTCCTGCCTCATCCCAATTATTGCTCTGCTTCATGCTGACTGGGCTGTCCTGGCAGTGGCTGATGTTCTCTTATGTAGCCCATGGGTGACATGACCCATGCTGTGATGAGCTGGTGTCCTGCCTCCCTGTCAGCCCCAAAAGCCAACAATTCCCCTGCAAGACCCTGGTCTTCCACTCTGCTGGGCTGTCCCAGGCAGCTGTAGCACATTTTGCAGCCAGTCCTGCTCTATGAGGGTGTTCTTGAGGAAAGGGCTGAGCTGGGCCCCCACAGGCACCCGGTTTCCTTTAGCTTCATGGTGGCAAGGGAGCTCTCTGTCTCAAGGGTTCCTTGTGCCACCTCAGGTGGTTCCTCACCCTGCTCGAGGAGCACAGTCTGCTCTTGCCTCCCCATCCTTTGGTTATTCCTGCTGTGCAGCAGCAGGCTCTGCTGGGTTTGTCCCAGTTCCTCCTACATCTCCCAGTTCATCCCCCCAACGTGGGGCTGTACTTTTAACTCCTTTGGTCTGTAGCTCCTGGGGAGACCTCACTGACAGATCAAGCTCTGTTGGTCCCTAGCAATTGCAGCTGGCCTTTGGTGGAAGCAAGATGGGGAAAAAAAATTAAAAAAAAAAAGGATTTGGGTGGCTGAAGGGAAAAAGGACAATGTGTGCTTGGGGAAGGAGAGACAACGATTTCTTTTCTGACCTGTCTTCTGCAGTTTGTCTGTGTGGAAAGCGTGGTGACAGCTCTTATTGACATGTTCCCGAGGGTGTTTCGCAAGAAGGGGCGGCGGGAGCTGCTGATCCTGGCCCTTGCAGTCGTGTGCTACCTGCTGGGCTTACTGCTGGTCACTGAGGTAAGAAAGGAGTAGCTGAGGTACATGGCCAAGTACCAGAAACCCTGCCCGGCTGCTCGGGTGGAGAGGGGCAAGACAGTGAAGCTCGCCTTTGGTGACATTAATTCTCCTTTGTTTCTAATGCATTAGCTGGTGTCTCTCACAGCCAGTGCTGCTTTTCCCCTGTGGGATGCTTGTGTACTCACTAAGCCTTCCACGGAGGCTGGCTGGCATACAGCCTTGTGCAAATACCAGGTCTGGTGGCTAAAACAAGTTGAGCTGCACAAGCAAAAGGAGGCTGGGGGTAACGGCTGCACTGTAGCCCTACCTGAGTCAGTGGGAAGCTTGTGACCCCTGGGGCCAGAAGGAGCAGGGTGTGATGCTATGTGCAGGGTGTTTGCCCTGCTCTGCAGCTACAACAGCCAAGCACCTCCTCCTGCAGAGTGCTTGGGCAGGGGGCTCAGCGCTCCTCTGTGTTGCCTCCACAAGCTGTGCAGTGACAGCTAACTCCTGCTAAGCCTCTTAGGCACTGCTGAATGATCCTGGCTGAAGGCAGCTCCCACTGTGATCGAAAGAGCTTTGATTAAAGCTGTGTTGGGTTCCCATAGCTTTTGCGTGCCTCCCTGCATGGAGGCATCTACTTCCATCATTACAGAACGTCACTTCATACACGGTGAGATGAAGGGGTAACTGCTCTGCTGCTCTGGCAGTGTCCAGAGCTTTTCAGCACTACTTGAAAGCATCTTCTTGACTTGTATCGAAGGGGCTTTCTCTTTGAGAAAAGACATGAAAGTATGAGAGAGGAGTCACCCACTGACCTGGAGAGAGAGCTGACGGTAACTACGCAGGGATCAGCTCGAATGCAGAGGCAGCAGGGAAGACACAAGCCTCTGCCATTGCAGGGCTTGGACCTTGAGCAATATGTAAAGATGGATGCAGATTAAATTGAGGTATCCAAATGTCCTGATCCTCAGGATCCCAGTTTATTGGGTGCAAAGTTCTGCACCACTGCCTGGCATTCTGAAATGATGCTGGAAACTTGCGAACTGATTTAAAACAAGCAAACAAACTGCCTCCTGCTCCTATGGACATAGAGAACAGCCAAGCCCAGCAGTATCATCAAATGGGCATGAAATGCTCTCCTGACACCAGGTCTTTGAGACACGGTGGGGACAGCCCCAAGAGATGTCTCTCTCCTTCACCCACCTGCTCTAGGTGCAGTGTTTCTGTTGATATTCTTCTGCTTGCCTCAGTCCCTTTTCCCTCACGTGGAATAGTCCTGCCACGGTTCTCTCTTCTTTACCTTTTCAACAGGGTGGCATGTACATCTTCCAGCTCTTTGACTACTATGCTGCCAGTGGCACGTGCCTGCTCTTCCTGGCCATGTTTGAAGTCATCTGTATAGGATGGGTATATGGTAAGTGGAGGACAAAAACTTGTCTTGCTGTTTCTCAAGGCAAGGATGGGATGCTTGAGAAGTGGGAGTGGAAAGAAAAGATCCTTAGGGGGCAAAGAAATGCTGTTAACTACCTTCTTTCTTGTCTGGTTTCCATTGTGTTTCCTCACAACACTTCTTAATTGCTTCATGTTTAGAATAGGAATGCTTTTTCCCCCTCTCCAAAGTTTCCTCATGTTGAACCACCTTGTTTCTCTTCCCATCTGTCCTCTGAATTAGAAAATCAGCTATAGAGGAGGGACTGCCATTCTCTGGACTCTGGTACTACTGTTCTGCTTACCCTGTGCATTTAGTTCAGTCCTGTCAGTTAATTTAACCCAGAATGCTGGGATGCAGACTCACCATGGGTTACCTCTGCAGTGATACAGGCTTCCTGTAGGCACGGGCTGTGATGGCACTCCTGGAAGAAATGGGAGTGCTGTGCTAAGTGAAGTCTGTAACTAAACTGCTCAGGAGCAGCATTAAACTGAGCTCCATGAACTGTCAGAAGGAAATCAACTGCTTGTTAGTCTATGCAGTAAGAATCTCCTGTGATATCCTACGGGAGATCTCTTCCCTGCTGCATGGTGCCTGAGCACACAGGCTGCAGTTCATCTCTCTGAAGCTCGTGTCGAGGCTGGTGGTTTCCTGGCAGAGGGTCTACTTGTGTGAGATGCAGAGCAACTGCTCTCTCTCCTTAGCTTCCTGGAGCTGCAGGAGCTCAGTACATGAAAGGATCGTGCAAAGCTGCAGTAGATGCTGGCTTAGATCAGACTCTCAGCATTACACAGTCATCCATCAGATGTCTTCTAGCTATGCCAAGCAGCATGGCCATCCTAACCCAAGGAGAAGATTGCAGGCATGAGCATCGTGTTGTGCCTCTTGCAATGGGCATGAGTGGATGCTCAGGATGGAGTATAATAGCAGCAAAGTTATCAATGATACTTTCTGTCAATATTCTTCCAGCTTCTAACAGCTTACTATAGAACTGTAGAATGGTTTGTGTTGGAGAGGATCATTCAAGGGACATCTTTCAGTAGATTACATTGCTCAAAGCCCTGTCCAACCTGACCTCAAACACTTGCCATTGCAAGATGCATCCACAGCTTCTCTGGGCAGCTTGTTCCAGTGCCTCAGCACCCTCAGAGTAAAAAATTTCATCCTTGCATCCCATCTAAATCTACCTTCTTTCAGTTTAAAATTGTTACCTCTTGTCTGACTCAGGTAAGCCACAAAAAATCACCCACAAAATTTTGCAGCAAGGAGCTCAAGGGTTGTGTGAGGAGTCGCTCCTTTTTCTGTTTTGAATTTGCTGTCTGTTAGTCTTATTTGGTGCCACCTTTGTCTTATTTTAGAAGAGACAGTGAACAGACAGTTCCTGTGTGCTCTCTTTGGTCCTTACAGTTTTATGGAGGTTGCATTGGCTGTAGTGCAGTTGCTGATGAAGGTAACATCAGTTTTTCCATGCACAGCAGGAGCCAATTGCTAGTCTATGTGGACTCATCCCTTACTGAAATGGTAGCAGGAGAGGTGATTCTGCCTCAGCAGCCTGGAAGGGGGATGGAGCAGATGGGTTCTGAGAAATGGTCCTTTCCCTCACCACCACGGGTCCAATCGCCCCACTCCACTCAGTGGGATTTTACCCTCTGAATGTTCTGCTTTGCATCCATTGGGCTGATTCTGATCTGAAATGTAGTCAGAGGGCCAAGGTGAGGCATCTTACCTCAAAACCAAAGTGTTTGATGCCAGTTAATGTTGTGTTGGTTTTTTTTCCCAGCCTCTGAATTGGCAGGGCTGAAGCTCTTGCTTACACTGGGAAGAGCTGCAGCATTTTGCTAACACAAATAAGCATTCTGCGTTTCCCTTCTCCCAGCACATACGCCAACCACCCACCACTTGGCAGCTTCCCTCTGCTGCCAGGCAGCTGCTCTCGCAGTGATCCGAGGATTTCCTCGCTCGCTGCTTTCTGCTCGTGCATAGCATCAGACCTGCCCATCACGTTCCCTGCAGGGGAGGGATGGAGGTTTGGGGATTGATTTATTTATTTTTTAACCTCCCTCCCCCATTCTTCTCTCTCTCCCACTTTGGGACAAGCAGCCTTCTTATAAGCAGGTATAGGTTTGGAGGGCTGTCATTCACAACATGATGCCACCAACTCCTGCTGCAGGAAGGATGTTTTCCAGGCTGTCACAGCATGCCCATTAAGATTAGCTGTTCCAGGAGAAAGTGAGTGCCTCCCATCACTGCAGGAGAGCTGGAGCTGAAACCATTAGGACTCTCTACAAAGCTCAAGTAAATTGATGCCAGCGGGTACCTGTGGGTGGCCCTGGGGTGAACCCCTGTTGTGCCTGTATAAATCTTGCTCTCTCTCTTGTGCACATGCAGCGTGGTTATCAGAAGCCTTGGCCTCCTTCTGCTTACATCCTGCCCCTTGGGCTTGCTCTGGCTGTGTGGGCTTTATCCTCTCAGCTACAGGCTTATTTATGGAGCATAAGGGGCCTGCTCTGTGCACCTGGTACCCAAAGTGTGTGCAGTTGTTGCAGTGCCACAATGCCTCTGCTGCTGGGGTTTTGCACTGGTTTGGCTCAGGTGTTGGTGCTGCAGGTTTGGGACAGAGGGATCAGATACAAGCTCAGGGCTGTGGCACAGAGCCAGGGTCAGCACCTATTGAAATCTCATAGAGGAAATTTGATACAGATGAATGCAAATAACTGCAGCTTGGGAGAAGAGATTGAAAAGGAAAGTGGTTTTCATAGATTCCAAATTAGTAAATTCTGGATATTGTAAAACAAATAAAACAAAATCTTTGTTCCTTTCAGTTTGGGTATCACTTGCAGTTGTTACATAAAATGAGAAGGGCTCCATAAGAATAAGACATAAGGATGTCAGCAAACCTCTAGTTGCCTTCATATGAAATTTATTCCCATGAATTTACATAGGAAAATGAAATGATTTGTCAGAAAAGCATGCAACAGCTTTGAAGGTGTCTGAGATCGGTCAGCACAAGAGAAGTGGTGCCAGCATGCAGGGATAACTGCCCCGTGCAGACCATTCTTCCTTGTCTTGGGATATTGGGGATAACAGCAAAACATCTTTGTTCATTCCAAGGAAAGTCTCTTTGGGGAAATCTTTATGGTTTTCTCTGCAGGAGCTTTATCTAATCCTCCTAATGTGCTGGCAAGGAAGGGGGACTGCACATGTCCTTCAGCTTCTAATTTGCTCAAAAAGCCAATGTTGGATGATTGAACCGATGACCTCTTAAGCTTGATTACTTTTTCATCTGCCTGCAAAATGTAGAACATGTAAAACCTCCTATTCACATACTCGCTGAGGATGTTCATGGCAGTCCCCACTGTGTTTCATCACATCAGCTACTGACTGCCACAGTGGCTGTGGCAATGCAGGACCTGATGGTTGTACCACAGAGAACAGAAGAGGTGGAGCCACACTGTAGCTAACAGCATCAGTCTGGGGTTGTTTACTTGGTAGAGGATGGATGTCTGTTGTGTATTTCATTTTCTTTGTATTTCTTTAATTGCTATGTCTCTTCCACTAGTTCCTCAATGTAAATTTGTGGTGAAACTTCCAATAAGCTTTCTTAGGAATGAATTTATCTGTCATATGTCTGACATCACCCTGTATTTCTGTACTATGCTCACATTCTGAACTGCAAGTCACATCATTTATATCTCTCTCCTGTTGGGTTTTTTTTGTCACCCTGTGGAAAATTTTGGCTTTTTGACAAATTGAATTTTTTATACCATCTCCCTTTCATCCCCAGTATAGTTTCAGAAATGCTCTCTGAAGCCTCATGATATTTACAGCTTGGAAGTTTTAGGGTTCTGTGCTCTGGTGTAGGTGGGACTCCCACACAAGGCTGCATGTCCCTTGATATGCCATAGCTTGTCATCTTTGCTTGAGGCTACTTGTTAACTTGCCAACACAGGATGGGAACCATGAGGTGTTCAAAGAACTTGTCTTCCACAGCCTAAATACTTCAAAAAGCTGGATTTAAAAGAGCTTTCCTGCAAACATTAGTCATGGGATATAGAAAACAACGCCAAGAATTCCAAACAAGAAAAGTGCACGTAATGTGCTTTTGTAGACTTTGTATATTTAGAGGAAACATAATACAGCAATTTAATTCTAGGGCATAAAAAATAACACAGACCAAACTAAAACTCTCCAAACCCCAAATGCCTGCGTGTGTGGCCAGTCCTCTAGGCATATATTTTGCCCAGGCCAGCCTTCTGGTCTTCAGGTTCAAAGCAGCGCAGTCTCATCATCCCACTCAGCAGGTGGGAACTGTGGTGTGACTTTGAGTTCACAGCAGGATGAACACCCCCTAAAGGCAGAGCCCTTCTTTATCAGCTAGGCACTGTGACTAAACTTCAGTGAGACAACTAGGGTATTTTTTAATCCCAGAGGTGCTTAGGTGATAATCTTTTCTATGGACAGTCTAGCTCCATCTTTTTGTCTAGTACTCTTACTGTGTTTTACCTGAGGTGGGCTGATATAATAACCCTGGTTAGCACTAGGAAGAAGTTAGGACATCTTATTACTTTTTCCCTCTTCTTCATTTTACATCTCTTTTTGGCCAACGTTAGGCTCTTGTTCCTTGAAGACATCTTAGAGCTCACTGCCAGGTCTACTGAAGTCCATCTCCATTAGGCCGTGTCCTCTATTATATCATTGTTTACAATTCCTCTTTGTGCTTTGTGTTGGGAAGAGTCAATGGTTAGGGTCTGAACAGTGGCAGGACTTGTAAATACTCTTCAGAGATGTATCCCACTCTGGTGCACCATGAGATTCATACTGCATCCTATGAACAACATCATCGAGTAAGTGAAACTAATGGGAGGAGGAGGAGGAGATCAGGCACTCACAGGAGAGCTCCCATTAGGCAGTACTGCAGCACTTGCAGCTGGAAGCTTTGGTTTCCATCAGAGTTTGGGTTGCCAGGTCTTCTGAGTTTATGCCAAAAATAAAATATGATGTGGAACTAGGCTCTTGATGACAGGGGAAATACCCAGCTCAGTGGGGATTCTTGACATGGCTTCCTTGGTGTATTGATTCGGGTAAAACAAGAGGTGTCTCCCATTCTCTTTGTTCATTTTAGCACTCTGGGCTCCCACTATCCCCTGTGCTTAACCACCAAGAGCTTTCTCTTGCTGACCTATAAACCATATACCTCTCCTTGCCTTCTGCTGGTCCCTACCAGCTGTGAGTGGCAGAGCCACTCACAGCTGCTGCTGTTGCAGACAGGACATTTCTTCTGTGTCAAGCTTTCTGATAACTCATGGCTGAAGCTATAAACCTCCATCTGTATTAAGCTACAGATGGACCTTTTCAATGCCAGCAAAGCCTGTTACCTGCTGCTATACGATTAGGATAGCCATGTTTTTGCCAGGAGTAAACCCTGAGCATAAAGCAAGTTGGTCTCTGTGGTTGAGGGGAAAATCAACGATCTGACCTCTGGCTTTGTCTCTGTGCTGGCTGGTGGCCCAGGTGCCAACCGCTTCTACGACAACGTTGAGGACATGATTGGTTTCCGTCCGTGGCCCTTGATCAAGATATGCTGGCTGGTCTTCACCCCAGGCCTGTGCTTGGTAAGTGCAATTACAACATGGCATATTACTCTGGGTCCATGACTTCTGATTTGTCTTCAAGATGCTGCTGTGAATTTTTTCAGACTGCTATAGAGAAACAGAAGCTTGTCCATAGCTGAGGTGCAAAGCCCTACCTTTTGCCTGGGAAATTAACTGAGCCTGAAAAAGCATTTGTTTACTGTGGAGGAAAAGGGAAATGTATCCACAAAATCTAGAGAGATCTGGTCAAATTGCTTTCGGACAGAAGACCAGTGAGGATTACCCTGCTCTGAAACACTTGGTTTAGCCTGAGTTTCTGCAGCTTCCCATGGGTCAGAAATATCTTTCCACGACCATTTGCTTTTTATATTATTAAATATCTTTTAAAACTTATGTGGAAACTATGTTTAAAGAAAACACACCCTAAGTCTGGCAAGTTCTTGTCTGTTTTGAGTTTTTGTCCAGTCTTGCTCCACTGACTTTTGCATGATTTCAGAGCCAAATTCTGGTCCTGATTCTGATGTTGAAAGGTTCTTTTTCTCTGACCCCTGTAGGAACACAGATGAGATCTATAGCTACAGCTTCCGAAACATTTCTCCTCCTTCGTCCTAGGGCTCCAGCAGGAGTTGAGTATTAGGGAAATTTTCAAAGCAAGCTTGATCCAGCCCAAATCGTTGGAGAGCTCTGTGGCTAGAGAGCTTCAAGAGGGACAAATCTGTACCATGTGGTCCTTCTGGAGGCCTTCTGCCAGGGACAACAATTCCTGATCTTCCTATGAATAAATTGCTGTGTTAATGTTGCTGAACCCCCAGAGCTACTGCCAGCTTTGCTTAGATTAAGTGCTTAGGAAGCCTGAAAGCCTCACCCAGCTGAGAAGCCTGGCCCTGGCTCTGAGGTGACTCCTTGTGCAGTCAGCTTGCTCACAGCTCTGCCTCGCTGCAGCCAGCAAGGTCCGTGCTGGCTCCTGCAAGATGTCACACTCACTGCCACCCAGCCCGTGGCCAGGCTGCCCAGTTTGCTGCTCCCTTTGCTCTGGCTGTGTTCATGTTTTCTGCTCCTCAGGCCATCTTCCTGTTTTCCCTGGTGGAGTACAAACCGCTGAAATACAACAATTCCTACGTGTACCCCACCTGGGGCTACCTGGTGGGCTGGCTGATGGCACTCTCCTCCATGGTCTGCGTTCCTCTCTACGCCATCTTCATCCTCCTGAAAACCAAGGGACCCCTAAAGCAGGTACTGGAGTTGTGGTCACTGGGCAAGTTGCTCCTGCTTTCCTCAGATGTCTCATGAAGGGTGCCAGGAAAGCTGCACATGGCACATTTCTCCTCCGAGAAGGCACAGGTGGTGAGAGTGGCTCTTTCCTAGAATGTCCCATACCTCTTCCTGGCAATTTGGAGGGCTTGAAGAGTCTCAGCACAGCTTCCAGGGGGATCATCAAATGTCCAGAGTCTCCCATGAGCCACTGCTCTGCCATGCTCAGTGCAATATGCAGCAGCTACACGCAGAGCATCTCTAGCACTGGCTCCAGCGTATGGCAGAGGACACACTCGGTGTGGGTCACCTGAGGCCACAGGCTGATTGGTTTGGTTTGGGGTTCAGTGGTCCTGCTGGCCATTTAAGTAAAGATGGCAAGCCACCACTTTTGCCTTCTTTCAATATTGACTGACTAGTGTCAGCGCAAACCAGGTGCAAACCTAGGATTGTTTTGTCTTTACTTCTTGTCCCTTGTCCCTGTTGCCCTTTTCAACCTGGGCCAGGACTATGTTCTTTCCTCTGAAGAAATGTAGCTCTTAAAGACAACATGCTCACAGAGCTGTAAAGGTCAACCCTGTGCCATGCTTAAACCTCTCCTCTTTCACTGTAGACACCTTGTCCTAGCAAGAAGTGTGTCTAGGAAGATGGTGTCATAGAGAAGACCCCCCACCTAACCCCTGAAGAAAGCCCTGAGTGATATGCAGTGAATATCCACTTCTGCACAATTCCTCTTGTGGTCCTTCCCCATCCTCACTGACCCGAGGCTGATCTGCAGCTCTCTGGGGAGGGCAGCAGGTGAATAGGGACGGGGAGCATCCCTGGGGCTGTAGTGTGGGTGTGATAGTCACAGTGAGGGGTCATGGGGAGGAGGAACCTGCACTGTCAACACAGCCAGGGACAGGCTGAGTGCAGGATGACCTCGTTGGCTCCATAGCCTGTGCTCAACAAGGGATTCTCATTTGCTGGCTGGGAGATGTGACTTAACAGGGAGTGACAGGAGCTGTGGCAAAGCTGGCTAGTGCCCATCTCAGGCTCGGGAGAAGATACTGTGCAATGCCCAGGCAGGAACAGAAGCAACGAAAGTCTCCAGTGACACAGTAAGAGGGGCATAAGCCATGCAGGCAGGGAGGTGGAGAAGGATGATGCTATGAAATTTGCTGCCTTTGGCCCTTGGGACTCCTGCTTGCCATTGGTGGCCATGAAGAGATGACAAGGTTGTGAGGGAGCTGGGTAAACCTCCCAAGATGAGGATCTCCTGGTGAATCTTGTACCAAGGCGCAGTGATATGGTTTGCTCCCAGTTCAGACCTCAAGTCCTGCTTCTTACTGCCTTCTCCTGTGCTCTGGGCCATTTAGTGGTAATACATCTGCCCTTTCCGTGGCCACTTTGAAGAGTTTGATTGGGTGGTTGGCAAGGTCTGACTCCCCACAGGTCTAAATGAGGACTTGGAGCTGTCAGTGAAGGAATTGCCCTAATTTCCAACCTGCTAAACAAGCAGCCTTTGGACTGAGATGTTGTTGTGAGCTGTGCTGCTGCCTATCTTGCAGCACAGCTGAGGAATTGATCTGGCCAATTTCGGACTGAGGATTTTTCTATTTGCCCTGGTTTAGATGACATTAGTTGTACTTTCCAGGGACTTCTCAGCTATATTAGTATGAAGAAGCTTTCAAGGATGTGGTTTAGGCATGCAGGAAGGGATCAGCTGCTACACCTGGGTTGATTCAAGGGAATATCAAAGCCAAACAGACGATACCTCCTGGAACAGTTGCTCCCGTTTTGTAAACAGGTTCTTCTCAAAATATTCCTGCTCCTTTTTTCCAGTCACACTCGAGAGATGTAGTGAATTAATTTCCTGACACAGATGCTTCCAGGAACAGTGCCTTTCAACTGAATATTGCAAACCATTCACTGAAAGCAAGTTTGCAATTTGTAATTATGATCAGTGGCTGCAACGAACTGATTCCTCTTCTTACGCATCACTGACCAAGAAACACAAATGTTGTTTCCTAATGTGTCTGATTAAGACAGCTCAGGCTCCAAAGACTGAAAACTCACAATGAACTGCTCACAGAGCAGCTGCAGGCCAAAGCCTATTTCAGAAATCATGAGGTGAATACTTTTGAATAAATGAGCAAAATCCAGGATTCCATCAGGCAGTTCAGGAGGAGTGGAAGCACTGAAATTAATCCAACAAGTCATGGATGAATTGCCCGCTTTGGTTGTGATGCACTCTGCTAGGGAGGAGAGTGCACTGTCCTGAACAGCTTGTGATAGAAAAAGTAACTCTGAAAGCTGGTGTTCATCAGGGAAGGGATGCTCTGGTCCCTGGAGCTGGGCAGGTGGCTGCAGGACACTGCATGTTGCTTGGCTTTGGGAAGGTGCTGCTTGGGAAGGTGTTGTGGTACCAGAGAGACTTCAAAAACAGGATGAGAAAGACCAGAAATTTGTAGCACCTGTCTCTGTGGGCCAGCACCTTTTGCCCAAAAGAGCTCCAAGTTCCTTGTATTTGGTAAGAATAAACTCCCCAAAGCTGCTAAAACGCTAGAGTGTGTGTGTGTTGCAGGCTGCAACACCCCTGCATTGCAAGGGATGGGGAAGCTAAGGGCAGGCAGTTGATCCACCCTCTTTCTGGACCATAGCAGGAGATGCTGAGCACTTTCTGATGGTCAGACCATTTGGAAAGCTCCACAGCTGCTGCTGAAGTCATCAGGGAGCACAGCTACTTGATATAGGGGTAAAAAACACAGTCTTTACAATGATTTTTTTCTATGGCCATAGAAAATACTTGTGGGGCTAATCCGTAGCATCCTTCCTCCCAGAAACATGTCTGAGAGGAACCCTGTCCACTGGGTTGTCGGTGAATGGCCCAGGTTTGAGCCCAGAGGTGGAGTACTTGTCCCCCAGCGGAGTTCAAGCGAGCCTGCTCTTCTTCCTCTCCCTTTCACAGCAGTTCAGCAGGAGAAGAGCAGGGAGCTGGCAGCATTAGCTCTCTAGATACCTTTGCCCCCAGCAACGGTTGTGGATCACTACGGGGTGTCAGTTGGTTTATCAGCTTAATTAACAGAGCCTTCCTTTCCGCAGCGGCTAACGCAGCTCGTTTCTCCAGCGGAGGATCTGCCCCAGCTGAAGCAGCACATGGTGGGGCTGTCTGAACTGAAGAGCAAGGGGTGGTCCCCTCCACTCCGGGAGGTGGTCAGCATCACAGAGAGAGAAACCCACTTCTAAGACACCAGGGATGTCTCCTCCATACCCTGGACAGTTTCGCTCTCTCCTTCCCAAAGTGGTTTCTTTTCTCACCTGGGTTCTTCCCTTCTCTCCTTCACGCATGAGACAGAAGCATCTGGGACACCTTCTCCTTCCAGCCAGCTGGTTGCACCCACTGGGGACAGCACTTCTTTCAACACCCTGAGGACAGCTCTCCCTGTCAGCAGCTGGGGAGAGAGTAACATGCTTTTGTCAGAAGTGTCCTCCAGTCCTGACATCGTCGGGGAAAAGAAAAACAACTTATTAACAAAAAAAAAGAAAAGACCCAAAAAAGCAGTCGTGTTGGGAGCAGAAAAGGAAACCACAGTGGTGAGAGAGAGCAGAGAAGAAAGGTGCACAGGAGCAAAGTTGGGGATGAAAAGGCACAGACCAATGGGATGTTAGCACAGGGAATAGGAAAGCTGGTTCAGAAGTACAGAAGAAGCTGGAGGATGACAAAGGAAAGAGCAGTGCCAGGTCACCTGTGTACAAGGGAGAGGGAGCCAGGAACACATCAGAGGCAATGATAAAAGGAGGCTGCAGTGTTAGCGGTTATGGCTTCAGCTGTCACTAAAAGGGAAGAGGAAAAGGGGATGAGGAACAACTATCTAGGGGAGTCGCTCTCTGTCATAACTACATGGCCTAATGAAAATGCATCCAAGAGTGAAACAGCTGAATACTTGACAATTCTTTCAGAAAATTTATGGCATGCGAGAAAAGTCCCAGAGCAAAAAAAAAAACCAAACCAACAAACGGAGCTGCAGCACAGCAGGGACAAATGAGACCCTGGGGACTGCACGCCCACAAACTTAACTGCAGTGCTGGGGCATTTTGTAGAGGAATTAATGAAGAAGTTGATTGGCCCCATTCTGGGCTGCAGAGTGTCTTTGGGGCAAGGGTGGGAGGAGGATTGCACTGCCTTGGCTTTGCTGCAAATGACCGCTCAGAGGATAAGACAGACGTAATTGGATGCAATAACCATAAGCTCGGGCAAGGTAAAATGATAATTAATAGGTAAGATGGGTTCATTGGGATCAGATTGTATGGAATTAAAGGTCTCTCTTTGCCAGGGTATTCCTGAACGGGAGGCAGCGGCTGGGAGGGATTGTGCTCGGATGCAGCGCTTGGTGTGGTGCCCCACACAGCTCTGGCCTGGGGAGGCTGGGGCTGTAAAACTCCCTGACAAAACCCCCTTGAATGTCTCTGACAGAAACAGTTAAAACCACGGGAAAAGGCAGCGGCGGGATCCCCGCGGGAGCTTTGCCGTGGTTGAGGGCACACGCACCAGGGTTACAATAGCAGAGCATCAAACCACGCTGGAGAATGGCCATTAAAAGGAATTGGAGATGCCACAGGCTCCTTTCCCTTGCTCCATGTTCCAAGTAATTGCTTCTCCCTGTGCTGTGTGGAGATAAACCACCAGCACTGAATGCAAGCAGGAAAATTGAGCATCATCTGTGCCTATTCCAATTGCTCCGGGAACCTTATCTCTTGCAGTTCCCTGTGATTGTAACTGGTGAATTAGCATGGGGTAAGAATCACTCCATTTGATTTCCTTCCCTTTAAAAACTAAAAACAACTGTTGGTGAAAGAAACACTGGAAGTTGAGTATCAAAATTTGTACCTCTCTGGGACATTTGATGGGAGATGATTTACTGCAGAAAGGCAGAGATAGCTGGCAAGCCTCATCCTTGGTCCCTGCAAAGGACTGCGGCACCACATAAGATACCATTCATTTTAATTTTATTTTTCTGAAGAGCTGAATGCCACATTGCAGCAATAGCTGTGGGAAGAGCTTGACATCCAGAGGCTTGCAGTCAGGCCCTGTGGTAAGTATGCTGGCACTCTTTTTCCTCTCCCTCCCAGCGGTGTTGCTTATGGTTTGGTGAGGGAAGCAGCTCCCTGCAGCAGGTCTCAGCTGCAGCAAAAGCCAGTGGCTGCCACCAAGGAGCAGCAGTGCCAGGGTGGCACAGCCTGGTCATCTGGAGGAATCCCGGGGTCGGGGGTTCCAGGTGTCTGCAGAGTCCTGGCTCCAGGGCTGCCTCCCCACGCTCGGAGCTGCAGCAGGGCTGCGCACAAGAGGTTTGGTTTCAGGCATGGGCTGCAGCTCTCTTGAGAGTGCCCGTGGTCTGAACGGTGGTGTTGGGTTTGGGAAGGAAACCTGCCTTCTGTTCTTCAAGCAACACAAGGGGAAGTTAAAGGACTGGGCCTTGCCATCCAGGTTCAGTCTGAGGCATTATCATGGGTTTCTTGTACGCTCCTTGCTAGGACATTCAACCTCTTTGCTTCTGCTTCCATGCCTTTAAGATGTGCTTTAGTGTAGTACTGCCAGAGAAGTCATGGGGATGTGTTCACTCCTTTTCCTGATGTAGTCTGATAACACTGCAAAAATCCTTGGTAGAAAGAAACCACTTTTCAATCTTGAGCACAAATATGGGGCTGTGTTATTGACAATAAATGCTGCATGAACTGGTTCCTCTATTGCTTGTGTATAATTTGATAGGAACATCCCACCTCTCCCAGGAAGCAACATCTTGTAGGAAAGTCAGAGGAAGTGTTGTTGCTGTTCCCATTGAAAGCAATTGCAAAATTCCCAGGATCAGGAAATCCATCCAGGTGCTTTGGATGGGATTGTGACAGTCTCAGGAAGTAGAAAGGAAAGCTCAGTGCCCCAGGTACACCCAGCTGGAGAAAATGCCACCAACAGCTGCCTTTGCTATGAGACCCCAGCACGCAGTGATAGATACATTGGTAAGAGGTGAATTGCTGTGGGAGTATGACAGGTTTGACAGGTGTCCACCAGCCAGTGGAAACCATCACTTCTGGAGACCTCTGGGTCTACCTGATGGGAAACTGCTGCCTTCTCATGCACCCCAGCATGTACATACACTATTAAAGGGGTGCTGTGGAAACAAGGGAGAACTTTTTTCTTCCCCTTCTAATTGATATGAGGCCAAGACATGATGCATTTGAAACTGATGTCTGAGGGAAGTTATGATGTTGCACTGCTCCTCCTGGCTAGAGGAAAAACACTGTATACAGAAGAAAGGACAAACACCTGTCAAGCACTTAACTACCACTTTTGGTTTTTCAGCCTGTTTGTTTGTATGTTTGTTTAATTTAAAAGACCTTTTTCACCTCTCTCTCCAGAAAGAAAAGTCAGGAAAGTAGTTTGTTTAAAAATTAAATCAAGCTAAAAAGTCTTGTATTTTCCTTTTCCTTTCTTAATCCTCTGTTTTGTTTTTTTTTTCCCTGAACCCTCCTCTTCAGTTTCCTCTCCCTTCTTCCTTCTACAGTGGCAAATGGGAAAAAAAAAAGGAGAAGGAAATTATAGTTGAAAAAGTGTACAGGACAAAATTTGATAAAAAAAGGAACTGTGGTGCCCCTCACACTGCCCTAGGACTGCAGCCGGCCGAGGATCCCGTTCTATCCGGCCCCAGGAAGGTGTATCCAGCCTCTGGAGGCCTCTTATAGGAATTCTTGCACTTCTGCCTTTGTCCAGCATGAAGTAATAAGTATTTCTTCTCATCATCAAGATATCTTCAATTTTCTTGACTCCTGTGCTTTTGGATTTTTGGGGGGAGGAGAATTGCAGTGACATTTATTTCATCTTGCCTGGAGCTCAGCTCTCAACCTTCCCTGCCTGAGGTGACCATGGTAACCCTCAGGCAAGGGACAGCTATCTGCTGTAACTCCCAAGGAGCTGGAAATGCAGCTGTGCCCTCCCTCCAGACCTCATCTTAGGGCTTTTTTGGGGTAAAAAGCAGCTATGTTCATGATAGCCCTAGCACAGGGGTTTGCCACCAAGGATTGGAGCCCCAGCTCTGTCCTGAGCAAAGACATTGATTTTTCTCTTCATCCTGCACACATATTGCACCTTGCCAATGGCCAGGAGATGACAAAGGGCAGTAGGGATGGAGCTGGAGGAAATAGGGCATTTTTCTTTGTGAAAACCCTTAGAAGCACAGGGCTGACTGGTTTCTCAGATACCAGGGACCTTGGGTTGTGTTTATGTTGCATGATTTACAGGTGCTCTGCAGTGGCATTGTGGTTGGTGCTGGCATCTGGGAACTGTCCTGAGCTTTCACTTCCCTAGTGTGTGGCAGGAGGGGGTTGGTGTGGTACTCTTGTGGTCTTGAAGGGACTTGGGCCATGTCCAGGCACAATTTAGGGACAGTAGCCAGATGACTTGGTTGCAGAGCCAGCAAGGGCCAGGAAGGAGGGAATCATGAGGATATACAGAGGGTCAGGTGCTCGTGCTGTTCATTGCTTTATTAGGCTGTGTGTGCTTACATACCATAACATCTTACTAATTAACCACATCAGACTGGAACAAGATAGGAGGCTAATAATGTTCACCAAAGGAGAAGATAAAACAATACAAGGTTTCAAAAGTGAGCATTACCATTTGAGACCTGAGGGGAGGAGGAGGTGTGCATACACTGCCATCCAGTTCCCTCCACAGGGTGCAAGGAAGGCTTTGAGGCATCACTGTCAAAGACTGAATCTTTTGCTGGGGCCAAGGAAAGAGAAGAAATGTGTCAACACCTGGGGAGAAGTGGAGGTTTCTTTTGCTTTGTCTTGGTTTGAAACCCAGAACAAGTTCTGCCCCCTCAACTGCTCTTGTAGCGCAAACCTGGCTCTGTTTTGAATCCCTGACCCATGACTGTCTCTGCAAAGGAGGATGTGTATTTTTGGAGCTGTCTGTTCTGGTTTGTCAAGCCTGTGTTTGGAAAGCTATGCTGAAAAGAAAGGGATTTCCAGGGAGAAATGCTTTCAATGGCTGTGCAAAGCCAGTCATGGGTGACTCTGTTCTGTCTTGCTTTTGGTGACGTGCCAAGACCATGCTGTGAAATGATTTTTGATTTTTTTTTTAATTTTCTCCTTTGTTTTACAGGCTGTAGAATAGTTTCCTGCCCAGCCTGGGTTACAGCCAGGACAGGGAGCTTTATTTATCCTGCTAACTGTCTGGGATGGCTGTTCTGGACCAGAGGTGTGCTCATGCTCATTCATTATTTGCCAGTGGCCACTAGACTTTTCCAAAACATGCCTTATTGAGTGTGAGGCTTCTGTTGAGCCATGGTGTAGATAATGGTCTCTGGAGGAGGCTGAGTGATTACAGGCAGTCTGCTGCCTTTCTCAACCTTGTGTTTGAACAGGAGATGCAGAAAGCTCCTTTTTTTCATGGAGGAATAATGGTCAGGGCTGAGGGGCTGCCTCTCTAAGCAGCTGTCACAGCCTGTGGGCAAGGGAGGTGACAGCAAAACCTTTGCTGTTGAGTCCTTGAGCTCCCACGGGGTGTTGTGTAAAGAGGAGAAATGCAATACTTTTCAGAAAGATGGAGATACTGATGGGGAGATGATGCACATCTCCATGGGGGTGCAGGGCACCTAGGGCACAATGATGCTGTGGTATTTTTTATGTCTTAGTCACAGCCCTGATGTCCATGTTGTGACCAATGAGTCACATGTTGCTTCTGGCATTTGGAATTTGGGGGCCTCCGGACCTTGGCTGTAAGCAGAGGTGATTTGTAAACTTGGTAAAACCTTCCAAAACGTCTTCCCTCTCTGGAAGGAAAGGAAGGGTGTTTTAATGACCCTGGGCAGAAGTGTCAGCAGCGCTCTCCGGTTGTTCTGGCCAAAGTCCCTTGGACACTCTGACGCAAGGCACATTGAACAACGGCAAAACAATTTCCCACCGTCTGATTCCGTCGATAGAAGCAAATCCCCGGGGGGTGCGGCGCGATTGCTGCAACCAAGGGCTCATTTTGGTTGGGTGCATCACATGAGCAGAGCAGCAGCAGGACTGCAGGCTGGAGATGGTTTCCTTTGTGGAGCTGGCACCATCCCTTCCTCCAGGGTGATAAAGGAGGTCACACCTGTGTGGCACTTCACAGAGGAGCTGGCCCTTGTCTGCAGGACCCGATTCCTTAGCATTTTCCTTTGTGAAGGTAGCACAAGGTAGAGCATCTGTGGTGGGCAGTGGTTATACTGTCTCTGTTGTTAACTTGCCCTGGTTTACATCTCATACCCAAATCCGTCCTGTCTCCTTTTTCCTCCCCACCTACCACATTTTTCCCCATGCCTCTGTGCTCGTGAGGTCAAGCACAGCCACGCAATAAGGCGGCTTCTCCCTGTAGGAGAGCATTTCCATATGGTTGTACTGGGAAGTGGCATAACCTCTATCAGTATAACTACTTATGCTGATTTAAAGCATCTACCTCAGAGCTTTTATCAGCATAAGCCTCTTAATAAAGAGGGGGAAAAAAAAAAAATGCTCTCCTGGCAGAGCTATGCCAGTGATGTAATGAGACCTAAGCGTGCATTTACTTGAAAATTCAGTTGGTTTAATGCAGTATATGGTTTCAGTGAAATCTTCCAATGGATGGGGGACACTTCTATTTATGTTCCATTCACACTAATTTTAATTTATGTTAAGTCCATCAGGATCAAGCTGGAGTGAAGTTGAACACGGGGTTGCTTTTCACACTGCTTTGGAGGGATTAGGAGCAGGAGAGGTAAATCATCCCAGTCCCTTGTGAGAGCAGTTTCACTGATAGGAAGATGCTCAGGGTTTTTTTAAGTATGTTTATAAAAACAAACTGCACACACAGGCACACTTTCATCAACGTGCCTATGTCCACCTATCACCCAAACAACCTTTAAGCTGTAATAATCATGCTTGCAAAGTGGGCTGCTCTGCTTTAATGTAGAGTAACTGGTTTTGATTTAGATGGGCAATGCTGGTTGCTTATGTGTTGAGGAGACTCAGGAGAGCTCCCTGCAGTGGGTAGGTGCTGTAACCCTGCTGTTGTACAAGTCTTGTCAGAAGTCTTTCTGCAGAAATCCTGTGGCTGATGGCTGTGATAGTTCTCACAACTTGCTCCTGGGGCAAGGTACATGAGCAAGTAGCTCAAGAGCTTTCTGGCAGCTCCCAGGAGGCAGGCACTGGTAATTAAACCTCATCCTTTGGAAAGACAGCTCAGGTCTGGCTTTGCCCAGCAGGAAGCTGAATCTGTGTCACAGTGAGATGCTGTAGGTAGCAGCAAGGTCAGACAAACAGGCTGGGCTACCCACGGGCACGGGCTGTCCTCAGGCACCACCACCAGCTCTGCTGCAGCTGGGGAAGGAGAGGTTGTGGTGCTGCAGGAGCTTGAGATTTCACTGTGCTCTAGCTGCTAACAAAAGCCATAGGGTGCTGCCCCACGTGAAGCAGCATGTTCTTTGAGTGCATGGATTTTATTTTAGTGGGTTCTTCTTTCTCTTCTACCTAATATTCCCCTCCCCCCATACATAGCATGTCATAGGACTTGTCAGATTGATCTTCTTCATTTTGTTCTGGAGGACTCTCAGTCCTTCAGATCTCACTTGCTGACTGACAGCTCAGCTCAATTTTTAGCAGAGGAAACTTTTCTCCCAGGTGTTTCTCGACCATATGAGTTAAGGTGAAGTGCACAGGACAAAACCACTGAGCATAACAGAACTTGGCTGTTTCACAGCTGATGAAATCTTGCTGCCAGTATCTCCAGTGCCATTTTCTCACTAGTTCTCCTGGTCTCCAGAGTATTCCAGGGGGGGAAAAAAGGAATAGGCAAGCCCTGAACAAAACTGCTCCAACCTAATCTATTTTTCTTTTGCCAGTCACCTTTAATCTCTTCCAGGGTGGGAATTCTTTTTCTTTTCTTGTACTCATTTCCAGTTTTGTTCTTACTGTATTTCTTTTACGTCTTTGTTCCTCTGCCCTGTTCTGCTTTGTTTGCGCTGCTGGCAGTGGAATTGATGTGAAAATGTCCAGTCTTTGAAACAAGTGATCTCCAGATGAAATTGCTCCCAAGGGCTCCTAGCAGTTGCAGGGGCAAGTGGCATAAATGTAGATTTAAGACCAGTGGGTGAACTGTAAATAAAAGTGCTAGCTGTGGAAAGTATTGGACAGGTTTCCCGGGGGAAGGATAATTCAAAGAAGCTGTTTTCCCCTAGCAGAACGTGCTGGCAGCCCATGGAGAGCTATAAATGTGTGGGGCAAGACCTCTCCCTATGCTCTAGGACTGGCTCATCCCACTGTGACCGGGAATGATTGCATGAGTTGCCCAAGACGGGGAGAAGCCCACGTTCTGGCAGCTTGCGTGGGGAGAGAAGGGGTCAGTAAGGCTGGGAGGTGAGCTACTGGGTATTAACAGCCCACTCACTGCTGACAAAGAGAGCCCAACCAGCTTGGCCCCCACCAGAGGTTGTCAGGATCTCTGAGGTTGCCCAGCCTTAGACTGGGCGCAAAAAACCAGCACCTACCAGACCTGTTGTGCTGGCCAGCTTAGCTTCCCTCTGGAGGTGGTGATCTTGGTGGGCTTAGCCAGGGCCAGGCAGGCTCACAGCTCAGAGCAGCACTTTTCAGGGAGTGCAGCCCTATTCCTCTTTGCCAATTACCCTCAAGTGATTATGCTTCTGCTTATTTTATAACGATTGCGCTAATGATTTTTGCAAATGAATTTGAAGCTAAGAGATGGCTAGCCTGATTATTTGGCTGCTTGTACTGCTGTTATCACATCCAATAGCTGGTATTCAGAAAACACTCTTTGCACTTGTGTTTACTCACCCAGATTATATGGTGGGGTTGGGCTTTTTTGCTGGCTACTTCCCAAGCCACCAAAAGCTTTGTGGGTGGCAGCCCAAAAGCTTCAGATGCAAATACACAAGCCACTGAATATTTGTCTGAGTATTTGCCAAGCTCCCATTTTCTGGGAACACGCTGGTGAATCAAAATTTAGTCTCATGAATGTTTATGGACAACAACCAGGAGAATAACTCCAACTCTCAGCTTTCCAAACAAATTCTGCTTCTCTCCTAAGGCACGTTTCCAAATTCATTTGGGCTTACCAGGCTGTATCTAGCTCTAGCCAAGTATGAAACATCCATGTACTCCTCTATTTTCTTGGTCCCACTTTCCTTTCTTCTGGGAAAGGAAGACATTGCACAGACTGATGCTGAGAGACATTCTTGTTCCCCAGTGCCTTTGATACCCTCCTCCTGCTTCTGCCTCTAGCTTGCACAGCAAATGTTACACAAAAAAACCACTTGTTGCTTTCAGATTTTCTCACTTTGGGGGAAATAGCTGCTTTCTGGCCTGTTTTCTTTCCAGACCAACAGTGCATGAAGTGGGGAAAGGGTTTGCTGTGCTACTGGTGGGAGAAGGGAACATCTTTGCCTATAGCAACTGATGTTTCCAGTCAACATGCTGTGGTTCTCAGGTGTTCCTCAGCCACGACTCTGAGGGGAGCTGGGAAAATGCATATAACTGGCTGGTTCCCTCAGGCTTGAGACCTGCACCTGCCCTGCAAGCAAACTGCTACCAGCTCTTTCTGTCTCTTTGCTTTAGGACGTGTCACATCAGCAGTGGGGCTCAAGAAGAGATTGGAGACCACGAGGGAACACTGCTGGACAGGCAAATGCCAGACCCAGCATGCTCAGGAAAGGGTGAGTTATGATATCTAGGTAGCTAAAGTTTCATTTCTTTTGACAAAAGGAGGCCAGGGGCTTTGCTGCTGGCTCCCCACTGAAACTCCCATCTGCAGGTACCAGCTGCTATTTGGTGATTTGTTTGGCTGAAATAAATCAGACCTGGTAACACAGCATTGCATTCAAAAAGCCCTTCCCTGCCTTGGGCCTGTGGTGGCTGCAAAGCAAACCTGGCAGACAGGGAAGAGCTGAGCTTCCTGCGTGGTCCAGCACTTCTCTGGAAGCATTGATCACCTTTTGGCCACTAGGTAGGGACAACCCACACCCAGCAGTGCACCTGATGGGTGACACTGCGGTGTCCTTTGGGACTACTCTTCCCCGAGCTCTGCCTGTCTTTCCCCTTCACAAGGCTGCTGTGCTGCAAGAGCTGTGTCAGGCAGGTCTGTGTGAAAGCAGGAGAGGCTCGTGGAGAGAGACTCAACCTCTCTGCCATGCATGGCGTGCTGGACCTCTGCATCCTCCGAGTCACTGCAGCCAGCTCTGCTGACAGAGAAGCTGGAGGCTGCTGTTTGAATGCAAACATGGAGGGCAAGGGGTGTGCACAGTGCTTTTAGCATGGCCTCGTATGTCCTGGCTGCAGCTGTCCTGGTGGAGAATGCTACAGCAGCATGGGTGCACCCAAAGACATGCAACCCACTCAGAAGCTGCCTCCCCCATTTTTCAGCACTGGGACCTTTGCCCACTCTCCTGCCCTCCCTCCTGCTCGTGCCCTTGGATCCTTCTCACTCCTGGTGACATGTGTTTTTCCAGCATCTCTGGGTGCCACCCCCCCCCACTCCACCCCCACGACATGCAGGGTGTTGATTTGACTGGACGTGAGCTCAAAGCTCATTAAGGGTTTGTCAATACAGGCCATGAGGAGCTGCATGGGGTGAGGCAGGGGGAGAGGGGCCCTGTGGCAGGAGGGGCTCATAGCTCCCCTCTGCGTGCGGGAGCAGGTCAGTATGTGCCTTCCCGTGCTGGTGTCTTTGTGAGCAGCTCTGTACACACCAAGGACCTGTAACCAGCCAGCACTGTGAGGTAGGTGTGTCCACTGGGACAGCAGCATGTGGTCTTGGGTATGTGAGCACTGGGGCTGGAGAAGGGAACACTGCAGCAGCGTGGGAAGGGATGAGCTGCCTGCCCCCGTGAGCATGCCTGGTAAAGGGCCACTGCAGGTCCTGAGCTCTCCTCCATCCACTCTGTGTTGGATGTGGGGCTAAGGGTCTCTCCTCTCAACAAGGTAGGATGAAGGATAGTTTTTGCCTCCCAAAAGGTGATGGAGAGGTGGGCAAATGGGGGCAGACCTGACTGACTGGCACTCAGTTGGGGCGGTGTGAAGTGGGCACGCTACCCAAAGCAGGAGCAGACATCTCTGTTTTAGCTTCATCTGCACCCCTGCTATACCTGTATTTCTTCTGCTAGTTGCCATTGCCTTTGCCATTGCAATGTTCCCTTGGTCAAGAAGGACAACAGTTCCTGGGAAGGCAGTGTCTTTCCCATCTGTCACTACCACCCAGAGTTAATTGGATTCTTCTCTGTATGAACAGGCAGCTCCACTTCAAAACCCCCTCACCCTGACCAAAAGCCTGGGCTGGGGAGAGTGTTTCTGCTGCAGTGGAGAAGAGCAGGGCACAAGCCATCACCCCCCACATGCTGCAGTGGGGGTGGCTGAGGAGGTCTCCTGTGGGTGCTGCTCCCTGTCCTGCTGGGTGAGCAACCCCCTGATCCCATCCAGGGACTTGGCGCTGCCAGGCAGGGCAAGGAGGAGGATGGTGGTCCCAGAGCAGCACCTCAAAGTGGTATCAGGGGCCTGAAAAGTGTAAAGCTTCTCACAGTGCATATGGGCTGAGGGGGAGATGTAGTGAGCTTAAGTGATGGCTCGGCAAAGATGCTGTAACAGCCCTTAGGTGAAACCCCAAGCAAGTTTCCCTGGGGAGGGTCTCAGGGGATGCTCGAGGTGGTCTAGGTGATATGCAGAGAAGAAGGATTGGTACAGCTTCACCTCCTTGGGGTTGGGACAGCCCTTCCCAGCCTTGTGCGCTGCTGTTGCAAACATCAAGCTGAAACAGGGCATTTTGTGCCCCTGGCAGCCCTTCGCAGAGGTCCTGCAAGTTTGGCAGCCTCTGACAGTGGAGCTGAGCTTCCCTGCCTGCACAGCTGCTGATGACTTTCAGGGTGCTGTGTCTGTGCCCTTCTTTCCTATCATCCATCTATCTATCTATCTATCTATCTATCTATCTATCATCTATCTCCCTTCCTCCAAGAAAGAGGCTCTGACCCTGAGAGAGGTGCCTCACTCCCCAGGTGAAGCCCTCCCCATCCCTCCTCTGTACCCACAGCACTGGAGAATTGGCCAAGCTCATCTGCCCACCCCTCCTCCCCTCCTAACTTCTCCCTGTTCCCACTTCCATCAATGCTTCCTGGAGGAAGAGGCAGCTGCAGTCTGGCTACTAACTGCTCCTCAGTTTGCTGGTGACCTCGCTGTGATTCTGCCAGCGCCTGGTGGAAACCCCCAGCACATTTAATTTTGTTTCCTCTCCCTCCAAGAGAAGATCTGCGACAGTTTGGGATTAATAAAATTCAGGCTGAAGACATGGCAGCTGGAAATGGGTTTCCTTCTGAAGAAACATAATGAGCACAAAGAACAAACAACTGAAGTCCTTATACCAGGGATGGACCACCCCGTGATGCTGGGTCCTGTTTTTTGGAGCTAGAACACGTGAGTGGCCATGTCAGGCCTCTGTGGAGATGCTTGTGCAGTACAGACAGTGCCTGGCTCCAGGGGGTCAGTGTCTGCACCCTGGTACAGGCTGGCTGGGTGAGCTTGGGTGTCTATCCAAGGCCACAGAGACAACAGTCTTTCCTTCATCCGCCTTATCTCCTGGTATCATGAGGCCCTGGGGGAAGAGCTGCTCCTTCTGCACTGCTGGATTGTGCTTAGCAGGAGAAGTGGAGAGAGGAGAAGGAAATTCTGAGTATTAAAGTATTAGAGAGAATGATGCCCAGCTACCTGCAGGCTGATCACGTAAGGTTCCTGTAAGGGAGGGTGCCTTTACCAAGTAAAGTTTTCTGAGCAAGTTTTCTGGGCTATTTCAAAGAAAACCTCAGCCTAGGGGCTGCTGGCTGACAATGCCCATGTGTGGTTCCTGCAGAGGGATCCAACTCTGCCTTTCTCTGTTTTCCACCCCAAAAAAGCAATGGAACAAATGGAGCCTTGCAACCAGCCTCAGGGCTCTGGGGCACGATTATCTCTCTAGTTTCACAGAGAAGGAAAATAAAGATTTTGGCATCTGAAAGTGGGACACAGATTTTCTCTCTGGCTTGACTGCTACTGCAGGAAAACAATGTCACGCTCGGCGTGGCGAGGCTCTGGTCTGTCTTGGAGCTGGATGCGTGCACTGGAGTGACACCGGCTGGTTTCGCAGGTGCCGTATTGTCAGTGAGTTGACTTGATGTCAACTTGATGTCTCGGAGACTTGATGCAGTGCGTGGTGGCTGCTGTGAGCCTGCCAGATGGAGCAGGGGGAAGGTCATCATTTTGTTGTCTTCTCCCATCTAGCTTCCCCTCTGTGCTTTCAGATGGATGCAGCAGCAGAGATCTTTTTTTTGAGGCAGTACATTTATTTACCTTTCCATTATTAAATCATGGCAACAAAGTCCAAGGTGACTTTGTCAGGTGGAGATCCTAACTTTCTTTGCAAGACCAATCTTGCCCAATTTGCTCTTCATAAAAAAATATCAAAAAATAAAACCCCAAAGAAACAAACCACCAAACCTCCAAAACATATCAAACCCCATACAGCAAATAACCACTGACACTTCTTGCAACATCTCTGGAGGTGCATCAAACACAGCTCGACGTGGATGGAGTTATTATTCCCACCCCTCACGCACTTCACAGCCGTGCCTTTTGCACAGCATTTGTGCCTCCCAGCAAGGTGGGAAATCTAACCCCCTCACGGGCCACAGCATCACCAAAGGTGTTGCTGCAGTCCAGGGTCTGAGGTAAAAGTCTCATCTCAGAGGTGCAGTCTTGGTGAGGTAGTGGCTGGTGGGAGCAGTAACTCAGGCTGCATCAGCTGGGCTGTGACACTGCAGCCTCTCAGGAGAAAAGAGTGAAGGGACCAGGGAGGATTTCTGCCCGCACTGTGGTGCTGGTGCCCAGACACCATGCTGGGCTGTAATGAAAAGGAACAGGAGGTATAAGGCAAGTGAGAAATTCCATCTGAAATTGCTCTCTGTGTTCAATTTTCAAGTTGTGTTTCAACTTCTGCCCCAGCGATGTTCTCGCTGAAGTCACTGAAAGGGGTTTTTTTTCCCATTAGCCTCCCTGGAGTGAGGTTGTCCCTCAGCAAGGAATGAGGAGGCAGACGAGGCCAGTGAATGTTATTCCTGGGCTGTGCATACAAAAAACCTGTGGAGAGCTATATGCCAAAGAGCAGTCCCTGTCCTAGAGGAGGAAGAATCAGTTCAGTGTTTTTTCTGTCTGAGCTAAACTAATGATAGGTGCTTTTCTCTTCACGATGTCCTTTGTCCCTCCACCTCTCATGACAGATCTCTTATGGCAGTGTTTACTGTCTCTTTACAGCCCCCCCATCTTCAGTACTCCTGCCTCTGTCCTCCCATGTCTCCAGGCTGCTTTCTGAGGAGCTTCCTCCCTCCTCCTCGCTCCTGTGCACACTGCTTGGCTGGTGAGTGATGCACAACGGGGAACTTCCAGGTATCACACCCCTTCCTCAGGAGAGACACCAACCCGAGTCTTCTCCCTCTCTCCACTCCCTGCTTCTTGAAGACCTCCATGTCTCTGAGGGCTGTGCTCCTTTTTTCAAGGATGGGTGGAACTTGCCAAACAGCTCACAAAGTAACTGGGGCTGGGAACAGACAGACTGGTCTTTGTGCAGGAAAGCTGGGCTAAAAATGTCCCCGCTGCTTCAGGCAGGGCAGAAGAATAACGTAGCTAAACTGTGTACACTACCAGTGTCGTGGCACTGGCATCCCAGCGTGCCAGCTTGCACTCTGTAAGAAAAGGAAAATGCTGCTTAATTTAACCAGTACCTTTGAAATGGGCAGAAATAGGCCTTTAATCTTTTTTAGAGTGGTAGTTTTGCTGAGGAGGATGGAAAGAGGGATGCCTGTAAAGCCACTCGCTTGTCTTGAAGTTGGTGGGGGCTCAGGGAGCTGCCTGCAGTCTGCTCAGAGGTTGCCACAAGGGAAGCGGAGCGCGGGCTCATCCATCATCCAGAGTGAGCTTTAAATGAGAGCACTGAAATGGTTCAGAGGTCACATCATTTCAGTCGTTCAAAAAAGGCACAAAGCCCCTGTTTTCCTCGGAGGCAATGGGAGGCAGCCCCAGCCAGCAAGGTGAGGCACAGCCTGCAGCCAGGAGCAGGAGCTGATGTTGCTTCCCAGTGCAGGATGAGGAGTCAGAAGAGATGCATGTGGGGAGGGGGCTGCAATAGCTGACCTGATTCCTCCTGCTTTCATAATGCACCGGTCAAGGTGCTACTTGGCAAAGCCACCGCACAGTAGGGTGCAGGCAGAGCCAGCACCTCTTCACCTGTTATTTTCTTTCTTTTTAATGGGAGACTGCCACAGTTGTCCCAGGGTTGTGGCTGGGGGCCATGAGATGTGTTCTGGCCTCACGTGGCTATCCTGTTTGTTTAATGGTTTACAAAATATGGCCCGTGCCTGCTTTGCTCCCTCTGCTCGTCTGGGTGGAGTGGTGCCAACCTCACCTGCCATGTTATCAGCAATGATTCGAGTTGTCCCCCCCAGGGCTGCTGGCAGAGGAGGGAGGTTGGGCAATAGCTGCAGGTCAGGCCTGGACTTCAACAACCCAAATGTCACGCAGGAGAATGGAAAAGGGAGGGGGGAAGGTAGAGACCACTTGGCAGCTCCATCACCCAGGAGAGCTGATGTATTTTTCTCACGTGTCCTTTGTGAGCGCTGATTTCTCCTATAACCAAGCACTTGCCTCTCTTCAGGGGACAGCAGATGAAAGGTGTTGGGTGGCCTCAGCGTCTGCCTCTTGGGCAACTTGTGGAGAGGACTGGGAAATACATTCCCTGTCCAGCTGGCCCAGGCAGCAATGCTCCAGCCCTGAGCAGGCTCCACGTGGGGCCAGCACCCTGCCATCATACTTGGGCTCTCAAGGGGGGCTTTTCCCCAGACCATCCAGCTTCCATGGCTGCAGGAAGCTTAAGCATATGCTGAGGCTGCTAGCAGAAAATCAGCTGCTTTTCAGGGCTGCTGTGCCCTGATCAGCCGGTCACAGCTGTAAACAAGACACGAGAGGGTTGGGGCTATTTGGCTGTCATTAAAATGGTGTGGATGGAAGGAAAAGCCTAATTGACTGAACAAGAACCTGTGCCGTGTAATTAAACTAATTATGGCTCTGCCTGCATGGGTCACAAGTGATTTGTGTGGCTGTTAAAGCACTGACAAATAAGAGGTGAGGAGGTGTGAAAGTATTTCTTACATGTGTTTCCACAGGTAATTTTGCTGGGTTATTTTGGGCAGTTTTCTGCCCTTGGAATTTTTGTTTTCTGTCAAATTTGAGGAGACTGTTAATACTTCATGCTGAAGCAGGGGAAAGCAAAAAGGTCAGCACTGGTAGCAGCTTCAGGTGGTAGTGTTTCAAGTGGAGGCAACGCTTTTTTTTAGGGCTGTTTTCTTATTTGAAGTGAAATTCCTAAAAAAAAAAAATCAGCAGAAGAAGAAGGGAAGGACTATTTCTCCAGAATATGTTTCAGCCTGGCTCTGCACCCTCTGGGGACCACACAATTGTTTTTATTGACTTGAGCAGCAGAAGACTGGGCCTGCATGAGTCGGTGAAACTCAGGTCACCACTTTACTGCCAGGGATTTATGACCCTAGCTTTCAGTGATTGTTCTGAAAGTCTTGACTTCAGAATGGCATGTATTTAGAAGAAGCCAAATGAGAAACCTGCTCTTGTGTCATGTTTAAACTCTTTGACCTTGTTTTCCAGTCCTTGTGAAGCAGAACCCACCTCCAGCTTGTGGTTCTGCTCTTATTGATTATCATTTTGAGTCCTTCAGGCATTTTTCTGTGCCTAAAGCACCATGTGCTTTTCAGAACGAATAATGTGACATGACAGGGAGCTGCTGAACTGACTCTGCTCTCTCTGGGCTGTCAGCACAGGGCTTTGCCCTGTGCTCCTGCTGGAGGAGACCCATGCGGATAAGCGGAGGGGCTGGTGGGTTTTGTCCCAGCAGGACCACTTGTCCAGCCTGCAAGATGATGTCTAAACATAAGAGTCAAACAGCCTGGAGCAACCAGGGAAGGACACAGCGTGGCCAGGCTGCAGGATACGCATGAGCCCTTCTGCCCTAATCATCCATCACTGTAGGAGACAGGACAGTAGGTAGGATGGACCTTCAGTAGGTCCTCTTAACTGTGTTTCTATTTCTTGACTGTGGAGAAAGCTCTATAAATCTAGGTTATTCTTTCTGAGATAGAGCTGAAGGACGTCACTTCTCAGGTAAGAAGAACTGCAGGCATGGTCTGTTGCTTCTCTATCATCCTGCCCCGAGTATATGAAATAGGAGGTGTGATCATCTGGCTGCAGTATCACCCCAGAGCTGTGGCAGCCAGGACAGGGGAAGGAGTGAAGGGAGAGCAGGATATACATGCATACTTTCTTAAGATAGCAGCTCGCCTACTGTTTGGGGTTTTTTGTTTCAGAAAAAAAAAAAAAAAGAGAAAGAAAAAGAAATGAGTCAAAATGGGTTCTACTGAACCTAATTTGTAATGTCTCCGGGCATAGCTAATTATCCTGACTTAACCCAGCTCTGAACTCTTCCCAGGGGTTTTGGTGCTATTTCTTCTATTTTGATTTAGAAGTTGTCTTTATTTTACTTTCCTCCTACATATTCTGTATAATCTCTGTGCTCCCTGCCTTACAGAGGAGGCAGGAGCTGGTGTGACAGTGCTGTCACAAGGTGTAGGACAGAAAGGGGACATCCATTAACCAAACCCTTTCCTTTGTGTGTCCAGTGATGTTTTCTTCTGCTGTACCAGAATGAATTACAGTTATTTTTACAGTTGTTTTCTGGTTCAGTCATTCCTTTCACAGCTGACATGGTTTTTCTAACCCCAGTGACAAGAGGGAAGGAAATCCATCTGCTGTAATCATGGGGTGTCAACAGTAGTAAGCAGGATCTGATACTGCTGTTGAGCCTGGGCTTGGGAGATCACCTCTGTTCCAGATGCTTTAGAAACACTTAGTGAGTCCCCCAAGCATCCCATGGGGCAAATGGGTACTGTTTATTTAGACTGCCAAGAGTCAGCAGCTCAAACAAGGCCAGCTTTAGCTTTTAGAGCATGACACCTCTTCAGAGCATTGCTTTGCTTCCTGACGTACCCACTCATTTTTCCTCTTTTTTTTCTTTCTTTTTTTCTTATATGTGCATCTGGGAATGTTTTTGCCAACAAACGTTTCTGGGAGACTGTAGAACTGGTCACTTTTATGGCCACTGGTGGGGTCTTAACTTTGGCTTTGTGTAAATGGGCTGAGAACTGGTTGAGAGCCAATGCCACACCAGTACCAGACCCCGTCTTTGGCACTGGCTGCAGGCACGTGCTGAGGAGAGAGGATAAAACCAGGAAGCAAAGGGAGTGATACCTCTTTGGAAGAGTCCCTCATCCTCCAATAGCTTGCAGCTCAGGGGTTTTCAGAACCACAGTGGTAGCTCCTGGTGGATTTTCCTCCCATTATTTTTCCTTTTAATTTCCTTTTTGAAGTTGTGCAAACCCAGGATGCTGTGGAGTGCAGATTCTCGCTGGGCATTTTGTGGAGTATCACCACCTTTGCTCTTTTTCAACTTACCACCCATTGTCTTGATTTAATCCCCCCAGTGCTTGTGTCAGGAACGGTGAACCCTCATTTTCTGTGACACCAGTGTGTTTATACCCCCCGGTCATCCACCTCTTCCACAGGACTACTGATCCTAGTCCCTTTAGCCTATCATCACTTGGAAGATGTTCCACACTTTTGAGCATCGTTTTGTCTCTCCTCGTGCCTCCTTCTGCTTTTGCAATACCTTCTGCACTTAGTTTTTGAGCCGTGAGTGCAATACTGGTTTAGACACTGGTATAAGAAAGTATCCTGTTCTTTCTTTGTTTCTGAATTATTTTGTGCTGGTTATATCCTTTGTAAGGCCTAAAATCCATGGAAATTATTGATTTTTAATAAATTCTTAGTCAGACTCCTCCAATTAATCTTGAGGAGTTTGGAGTCATGACTCAGCAAGGCTCTTCTCTAAGCCTACTACATTAACAGGACACCTTTCTTTACTTTCTCATCAGGAGCTTTGTCCAGCACTTCCCATTGCATCCGTGCTTGGCTGGGGTGAAGGCTGCCTTCCCTGCTTCTCCAGCCCCCGAGCAAGAGCAGCCGTACCTCTGAGCCAAGATGGGCAAGATGGACAACCCCTCCGTGGAGCTAAGCTCCCCGTCCGAGGTGAAGCAAGCAGCCCTGGAGGAATCAGAACCCATTACCCCCGAGGTTGTGAGCACCAAGAAGAATAAGAAGAAGAAGGAGATCCCAGACAGAGGGTCCTGGAAGGGGAGATTTGATTTCTTGCTGTCTTGTGTGGGCTATGCTATTGGGCTGGGCAACGTCTGGCGCTTCCCTTATCTGTGCGGCAAGAACGGAGGAGGTGAGAGAAACACACGGCACCTGCACTTGTCCCTCAGCACCTTTGTCCTCTCAGTGGACTTTATTTTGGTGTGGGTCTGGGCAAGCAGCTGGTCCCCTTGCTGGGGGCACCTCCTTATAATGTGAATTACTGAGATGTCAGGAGACAAGTTCCCACAGTCTGTGGGCTTTACTAGCAAGTGAAGGTTGGGAAGATGCAACCCAAAGAAATATAATGAGGAGTTTGAGTTTTGTCAAGCTTCTGCAGTCCAAATTTTCTGGGTTGCAGCAAAGAATGTCTGGGGACCTCATTTATTTACGAGCAGGGTTATGCACACAGGCAGCCAGCTGGATGCTGGGACATTCCCAGCAAAATCAGTTTCTATCTGCTAATGGTGGGGTTCTCCTCAGCTGAGAGTATCCTCAAGGGGTAACAGTTCTGCATCCCAGTTTGGGCCACATGTCTGAGGATTTTTGATTGGAAGCTTTGCATGGACCCTAGCAGGGCCATGTAGACACATACACCTGCCTGAGTATGTATGTACACGTACAAAGGCACATTTAAGTGTCACCATCTATAGAAGGAAATGAGCTTTGACTTGCTTACAGTGCTATGAGAAGGGTCACAGTTATCAGCTCCATCTAAATGTCTGGAAAACAAAGGCCAACAGAGAAGGTGGCAGCCAGCAAAGGACTTAGAGAAATTGTGATGCAGCTGGCAGCAGTGCTTTCCTCTGTGGACAGCTAACAGCAGCTTTTGTTACTCTTTTTATCATTGCCCCTCTACAGCTTCTTTTTTCCTTACCAGTCCTCAGCTGGAACTTTGCAAAACCATTGGAGAAAGGCAGGCAGATGGGAAGCAGCGCTTCTCCCCACCATGCCCAGCTTTCCCACTGGTACCAAAATAAACTTCCCTCCCCCCTGTACCGCTGCTCGCCTCCTCTCAGGCTTCCTGCACCAGGGCTGCAGTCCCCTTCACCTCACCTTTAGTGCTGTATATATATTTTTAGTGTTGCCTGCTAGAATTCTCATGTTGGTCTTTGCTTCCCTCTTAACTCTTCACTGCCCAGAATGCCTGTCCCTGATGTCATGTGCATTTGTGCTGTCCTCATCTTTTCCTTTTCCTTTTGCCTTGAATTCCATTTGCCAACCCTGCTTTGCCTTTGACTCTCAGGCCTTCTCATATTGCCAGCCCACTTCTGCTGTCCATGCTGCAGGTGGTGTAGGATGCTCTTCTCACCCTGGGAAAGAGGAGAGGGATCTGGACCCCTGCAGCAGTCTGTCCATGTAGCTCCACAGCATTTAAGGGGATCTTGGCCCTCTCTCCGAAGCATGTGTAGCGAGTCCCAGTGGGAAACCAGATAGTTATCCATTTTGACAAGAAGATTTCTAATTCAGTGTGTTGTTCTGTGCAGAGGTGCAAGTGTGTGACTGATTTGGGAGAGGTTTATGGGAAGCAGCCAGGTAAAACCATGGCAGCTTTGTGGCACCATTGCCAGGGCCATGGTGCAGGTCTACTGTTTTCACCTAGCCACACTCTGGCACTTGACTGCACTAGCCCTCTTCATACACCATTAGCCTCGTGACTAAGTCTCAGCACTGCTTTGTAGCCCACGATTGCTGCGCCGTCCCAAACACATGGCATCCACACTGCCTGTGGCTCTGCCTCCTCACACGTAAAGGTGGGGATGATGATGATGATGATATCTATAATGAAGGGTGTTTTGAAGCTATAATCAATCCTATTTGTAGCCAGCAGACATCCTAGGGTGGGGAGGGCCGTGGAGGTGCAGAGTGCTGTTATTAACATTAGCAATGGCACACAGGGTGATCTCTGCCCTGGCAGCTGCAGGCTGGACCAGCCGGCTGTGAGCAAACCCCAGACCCATGAAAGATGGGAACTGGTCCCTGCCTCCTCACAAACACCCTGTTCACACGCACGACTGTTCCCACAGCCGGCACCAAGGAGCAGCAAGTGGAGGCTGCTGATGCCGGAGACGGGCAGGAGAGCTGATGCACAAACACGTCACCAGGAGCTGGTGCAGAGCAGCGAGGAAAGCTTGGTCTCGTGGCATCCAGCTCACATCGGGTGGGCACCTTCTTGGCTCTGCCACCCTGACAGAGGTGTCTCTGGAGCAGAGCAGACTGTGGGTGGGTCTCTTGGTGTTAGCATCCTGCATGTGCACCGCTCCGAGCACGGTCGTGCGGGCTGCTTCCATTACGCACAGGCAAATTGAACTGAATGGAAATATTGTCATCTCACTTACCACTGTCACTTTGTATCAGCTCACGGCTGATTTGCTCGCCATCGGAATCGGGTGCATAATTAGGGGGTATTCAGCCAAGGTACGGCAGCCCAGAGCAAGGCCCATCTGCTGCGGGGAGCAGGCTTGACTCCAGTGATGCCTGAGCTGCCTGCTGGCTTGGCACACAGCTGAATGTGCCCAGCTATGACTAACGCTCCAGCCTCTACTCTGATTTCTAACCTCATGCAGTCCTTAGGATGTCAGCAAGATTTTACTAAGCTCTAAACTGACTAATTGTGGCTCGGTAGGTGTTAAAAGTTGTCTATGAGATCCTGAGCTTGAATAGCTTGAAAGAACATTTCTTTTAATAAGAATCCTGTATTTCTCATTTACACATCCAGACTCCAAGCAATGCTATGTAGCAGCTTGTAATGAGCAGCTTCTGATCCATGTGTTTGCTTTTTAAGGATTATTATTCCTGGCTGTACAGCATTAGGAGCTGAAGATGGCAGGCAGACTGGGGGCTGCACAGTGAGTGCCAGGCATTCTGTGATTCTTCCCTGCCTCTAAGGGCTCAGGCACTCTGAGCCAGCAGGGTGGGACCAGCACCATCAATTCCTTTGACCCATGAACTTTGAAGACAAGTTTGGACTCCCCCAACATCAGGCACAATCATTTGTAGCAGGCCCAGGAACTGAACTAGACCTTTGAGCAGCCCATCCAGGGCCTGAGATTAAAGACCATCCCTTTCTCTCTATGCCAAGGATTTAAGCACAGGCATGAAAACTTTAGGCATAAATTAGGTCAGCCTAACACAGCAGCCTGTGTTCAACCCTGTGGTCTGGTTTGTAGATTTTTCCCTATTCTAGATGATTCTTATCCACCCAGGATAAATGACCTAGGTCCAAATTTTGACTGTTTTCTCCTCAACAGTCTAATAAAATCTTTCACTTACAACCTTCCTGGCCTGCTATAGATGAAAAATGCAGGATCATCAGGGCTGTGGGCAAATGTCATTAGCTGCTTGCCCAGAAGCAAGCAAGGCACCGTGACCGCTCATAAGCTTGCTCTCCAAACTCTCCCATGAGGCACGATGGGAGCGAGGCAGCATCCGCAGCCTCAGAGCAGACCCTGGCTCCCCGTGGGGCTCCTATGGGGCTGGACCTTGCAGTCTGCAGCTGCTGGTGAGAGTGCAGCGGAGTGGGCAGCTCTCCTCTTGCAGCAAGGCTCAAAGCTTTTTGCTCCTCCACACCAAGCTGCTGGTGAAGCCGAGAGCTTGCGTTTCTATGCCAGGTTGTGATTCAGATTCATGGTCATCAAGCTGCTGGCCCGGAGGGTGTTTTCTCCCTGCCATGAGCTGCCAGCTCCTCTTGCACACTACCTCCCACCCATTCCTACACCCGGAGATGGTGCCTGCCTCTCCCGGCTGGGCTCAGCTCCCTGCTTGGCAGGCAGGCGTACCCAGCTGGGTGTCCCCTGAGCCAGCATCCCTGGCTGTGCCTCACTGCTTCCCTGCCCTCGGAGAGCAGCTGCTGGAGCCTGGCTCTGCCAGGTGCAAGCTGGGATGCAGCTTCTCTGGAGTGGCTTTGCTTGCTGGCTCCATGTTTGCTCTCCCAGTAGTATCTGGAGAATAAGATTTAAGACTGACAGCTCAGCCCTCCGGCTAGTGCAGAAAGCAGTGCTGACCTGAACACAGCCAGCTGCTTCTGTGAGCATCCCCTTGCTCTCCCCAGCCAGCAGCTTCTGCAAGAGTCTGTCCTTCTCTGGAATGATGACATGCTCCAGCACATGCAGGAAGACATTTTTTACAATGAGGATGGTGAGACCGTGGCCCAGGTTGCCCAGAGAAGTGGTAGATGCCCCATCTCTGGAAACACTCAAGGCCAGGCTGGATGGGGCTCTGAAGAACTTGCTCTAGTTGGAGATGTCCCTGCTTGCTGCAGGGGGACTGCACCTTTAAAGGTCCCTTTCAACCCCAAACATTTTGTGTTTCTATACATGAGGAATCTGTAAAAGGAGCTTGGTCCCAAAGTCCTGGAGGTCGGGATGACCTGAACATGTACAGCCTTCAAATCACACGGTGAGGCTCTCCTATTCTATCTGATGGGTGCAGGAATATCTCCAGTGAGTGGCTGCACTACCTTGTTCCTGGTGATGAGATGATTTCCATTGAGAAGGATGATATTTTCAGTAGGAATTTCAAGGATAGAACCTGTAACAAGTGTGGTTAGGTGCATAGGGTTATTACAAGAGCAAATACAGTCTTAGACACAGCTTCCTTAAAAGACTGAAAAAGCTGTAACTAAAGAAAGCAGCAGCCAGTGCCAGATATTCCTGTGCCCTTTTCCTGCAGGGCAAAAAACTGGGTGCTGCTGCAGGTAAGACAGAAAACTTCAACAAGAACAAATTACCAATGTCAGTGTCCAAGCTTTAGAGTTTGTTGTCAGATTTGGCTTATCATTGGCTAAAGACCTAACTACAAAGTGAGGCTGGCATCACTTAGCTAGTGATGCCACTAGTATATATGATACCTGTGTGTCCATAGTGATATGAACAGATAAGGGGAAGGCAGTGGTGATCTCCATGGCAGATGCCAAACTCACCAGCTCTGGTTGCAAACGCTCACCTCAGAGCAAGTCTGCTCCTCACCACATGAGTGCTGTGGAGCAAGAAACTGCAGGTGGAGGCATTTACTTCTTGGTAAAAAGGGGAGCCACCTAATAACATTGCTTCTTCTTTCAGGAGCCTTCCTGATCCCCTATTTCTTGACACTGGTGTTTGCTGGAATTCCTCTCTTCCTGCTGGAAACTGCTCTGGGCCAGTATACCTCTGTCGGTGGACTGGGAGTCTGGAAATTAGCACCTATGTTTAAAGGTACCGTGGTGTAAGTTTGTGAAGGTGATAGCATCGTAACTACAGACAAAACCTTTAATGGTTTGTGAAGCAAGTCCCTGGGGACAATGGTGGGGTGACAAGTGAGGAGAGTTTTTCCCTCTGTCTTTATCAAGCTACCCTTGACCCTGATGTCTGCAGTCACTAAGGTCACTGTGCTCTGTTCAGGCAGACTTCTGTCGTGACAAGGTACTTTAGGAGTAGCAGCGAGTGTGACAGAGGGGCTCTGGTTGCAGAAGACCCTCCCCAAGCCTCCCCATGTGGGCTCCCTTTAATTACATGGGAAAGCTGGAGATAAGGGGACGTGAACTTGTCTCTGTGTCTGGAGCAGCAGCATCCTGGGAAGCAGTGGTGATTCAGAAATGCCTTGGTTGTGGGAAAGAGCGATTCTACTGGGGAAGTGACCAGATCCCCTTTTCACGGAGCTCTGTCCCTAAAGTACCTGTAGCATGCTGAAAGGTAGCACTGTTCACCCGCTGGAAATGGGTGAGTGAAAGATGGGAGGGAAGGAGCCTCCCTTGCTGACCACCCCAGTGAGCTGTAGCAGGTGCTGCACTGATGAGCTGCTTTGCTTTTTCTGGCTCTGCCACAAAATCTGTTGTGATGTCTGTGAGCACAGCTGGGCACCAGGCACCTGGATTGATGCTGCTCTCTGCCTCCCTTCACAGGAGTGGGGCTGGCAGCTGTGGTTCTCTCCTTCTGGCTGAACATCTACTACATTGTCATCATCGCCTGGGCTCTCTACTATCTCTTTAACTCTTTCACCACAGTGAGTCACAGACACGTTACAGCATGGCATTGTCTTTGCTAGGGGTTTTTACTGCCTGCTTTATGGAGGGGAATTGTTTATGTCACAAAACATGCACTAACTGCTTGTAGTCTGTGCTAGAGCCTTTGTTAGCACCCTGATGGACCCCTCCCAAAGAGTTCATCAGCCCTGGAGTCAGTTGTGTAGTGCTTATGGGTACTGATGCTTGTCCTCTGGTGAGGGTGGTCCTCTGCTGGACATGGTCCTGTCCCCTCTCTGGGAACTGTTGCCAATTAGGTCAGTCTTTAAAACTCACCCTCTGTCTCTGTCATATTTTTAGAGCTGTGTGAATCTTACGAGCTACACATTTCCACAACTGGTTTTACTACAACATGTTTTTATTACCCAGAACTTAGTCCTGACCTTAATTAGTCCTTGTTTATACTTATCCTGTGGATTTATCTTTTTTTTTCCTGCTGGAAAAATGATTCAGAAAGCATTTATATATCTGCTTGTGTCTGTCCCTTAGCATGTACTTATGCATTGTGGTTTATAGTGGGTTCCTCTTCCACAGCAGGGTCTTCTACCATACAAGGCCAGAATCACGCCCCACATTAACTTCTTGGTAGCTGAATGATTTATTTCAGCCCAGCAGGGGTTGAGCACCTTTAACACCCTGAGCAACCTGCAGCCTTAAAGACATCAGCTCCATGATTCAAATAAGGTCTTTTTTCCATTTAGTTATAACCCTGAAATGCCTTTATGAATGTTGAACATCTGTTTTCACTTTTTATCTGATCAAAAATTTCAAGTATCTATCAAGGCTTCTGCAAAAATCTTCTGTTTGGCGTTCCTGGCTGTCTTTCTACCACAAATGTAGGCTCCTGGGTCTAGAAGAAAATTGTCAGTCATTGATGATTAGATGCACTCTTGGGGGATTCCCAGATGAACAAAAGTCTACCCCAAAGGAAGCCATCCTTCCTCTGCCCTGGGCAGGATACATCTTAGGATGGGGCTTTGATGCAGTCAGGAGTCATAGACAGGACTGGTGATGGTGCTCGTATCTACACAAGCAGCTCCAGGTGTTCAGCTCAAGGCCTTTTCTTTTACCACAGATAATTCCAGATTCCCCAAAGGAGCCCAAGGGACAAATCAGAAAGCTAGGCTGATGCCTCCTCCCTATTCTTTCTAACTTTGACTAGTATTTTGAACCTGAGCAGGCATGCAGCTCGCTTTCTGCAGCTTCTGTTCTCTGAAACTTAGAAGAAATGGAGCAGCAACAAACCATCCCCCTGTCTGCCCCTCCTTAGGAGAGCTGCACAGCATCTGTGCTGTGCAAAATGCCTGGCTGAAGGACTGCTGTGCAATGCTGCTTGAGCCATTGCATTAGTTTCAGGGTAATTAGCAAGTCCACAATGAAATCACTGGATGGGTGCAAACAGGCCGGATGGCCAGGGGGTGTCCACATTTGCCCGTAGCCCTTCTTCTGGGAAGCCAGCATGCACAGTAGGAGGTATCATCTGCTGGACTGAACTGATTTAGGTGGGGGAGTGAAGGCAGCACTTAAAGGCACTGATGCCACAAAGCTGTTAAAACACAGATAATATTTCTAAAGGGGGTCTGTGTTCATGGGTGAATAGGAATGGATACAAGCATCTTCTTAAAGCTTTGTTGAGCTGGAACCTGGGGTCTTATCTGCAGAGGGAAATGATCCAAAATAACCATTCTGCATTTATCTCCGTGCACTGTACTTGGGAAATGAGATTGCTGCACACAGAGATGTAGCTGAGCTGCTCTTGTCGGGCTGCCTCTGCCGTGGCACTCCATGGCACGGGTGAGTTGCCCTGTGTGCTGCACAGCCCCTGACACTATCGTTTCATCACTTGCAGTGCAGGAGATGGTTGTATTAAATCTGTAGGAGTTATGCTGCTGTCACACTGCTACCTACGGTGCAAGCATCTCCCAGAAATGCCTTTGTGCTGCTTATAATGGGGAGAGGGGACAGCATGAAATACCTACTACACTTTAAATGTACTCCTGGGTTTATGTTACAGCAGTTTATTTGTGTAGACAAACCCTTAGCCCTCATTCTCCGTGCCATGCCGCCTTGTAAGCATTGCAGCTCGATAGAAATGAGAGATAAGAATCAACTCAGTGTTTATTCTTTGTGCAGCAAATTCCAACCACTTGTTGAGTGAAGTAATGATCATAAACACAATATCGCCCAGTAGCTATTTTAATTAGTACCTATTAATTACTAACAGTTAATTGGAAACGGCTTTCTATCCAGGGAATTGCCAACATTATATTAGAGCTTCAGCACTGCCCTAATCATATCGTGATATTGTTTCCTGGAAAATCCATGTCACATTTATCCATATTTTGGAGCATTGTTTCATGCTTTTGGCTGTGCGGTGCCTGCCCATCCAGAGGTGCTGGCCGCCCTCTTTGCAAAATAAATGGGGTTTCAGTTTAAAAGAAACCAGATTTCGCTTCTCGACACTGCCCTTGGGAGATGTCACAATCATGGTAACCCTGCTGTCCTTGTGCTGGCACAGGAGCTGCCGTGGCAGAGCTGTGGGAATGCCTGGAACACCGACCGCTGCTTCTCCAACTACTCCCTGGATGACACCACCAACCTCACCAGCGCCGTCACCGAGTTCTGGGAGTACGTCCCCAGCCTGCCTACACCAGGTTTCTTCCCCTCCCCACAGCTGCCATACCTGACAGGGGCTGTGGCATTGGCCACCAGCACCATTCCTTGGGCAGCCTTGACAGGAGGGTGTCAGAGCTGGCTGTTGGCCGGGGTGGGCATGAGGTGCGCTGTGTGGCCGCACATCAGGTGGATAGAGAGGGTAACAGCTTCTCTGCCTCTCTTCTCCTTCCTTTATCCCATCATGATGAGCCTCAGGTCCTTTTGTGGGGTTGCAGGCTCTCGTGCTTGTCTGCACCTGGCCTTTTGCCTTCCAGTTGCCTCCAGAATCTCTGATCCCTCTGCCTCCAAGGGTCTGACTTCCCTTTCATGCAACCTCTCCCAACCCCTAGGAGGAACATGCACCAGATGTCCGGGAGCCTGGGGGAACCTGGCAACATCCGCTGGCCCCTGGCTGGCACACTGGCCCTGGCCTGGCTGCTGGTTTACTTCTCCATCTGGAAGGGCGTGGAGTGGACGGGAAAGGTAACGATGCGAGGACTGGATGTTCTGGTGCTGCCTCTCATGGATGTGCTCAGGTCTTTGCAGGCGAAATGTCCTTCAGACTCACATTTGTTTGAGTGCCTATAACTAAGGTTATAGTGCTCTGAGGCAGAATCACAGTGGGTGCTATTAAATCCCTGACATTTACCTTTCACGGCTGTAAAGCTTGCTACCATGTTTATGGTAATTTTCTAAGCATAGAGAATAGCTCTTCCCTGCAAAGCCACAGGTCTGAGCACTCAATCTCTTTGGGAAGTGACTTCAGAAGGGATTTTCAGAGATTGCTTTGGTTTTCCACCTCAGGACAGTGCTCTGAGAGAGTGAGACCTCTTCTGGGCTCCCCCTTTTGAAAATCATTGTCCCTTAAAATGCTACTGGTGGAAAAAAAAACCAAAACAACACAAAAACCTCATCACCTCCTATGAAAATTTCTGTACCCGCCCTTTAGGTTTTGGTGGGAATCCTTCAGATCAGAAGCACATTGTTATTCACTGTGTAGCAATTCAGGCTAGCACAGCAGAAAGATAATTGCTTAGTTTAGTGAAACAGCGATGCTGAGATACCAAGATGTGTTATTTAGAGCACAGCATGGTGTAACGGGACAAGATTATGAAAGGAATGATCTCGAGGAGGGATCAGAAAGGAACGATTCAAGCAGAGGTCACCAAAGCTGTTAACTTCCCCAGTGGCTCTCAAACAGGCTTTAGCTACAGAGCCCCAGCAAAGCCCAGGCAAGTGCTGGTATGGGCCCTGTGCTGAGGGACGACAGGTACCTGTGAGTCCCTGCAACAGTGCTGGACAAAAAGCAGTGGAGTCAAGCCGACTCACATTGCTTGGTGCATTGGACTGGAGAAACACCAGCTTTAGTTCTGCAAAACAAGGATGTGATGGCTTAAAGGGATTACTTCTGTGGACTAAATTTATCCCTGTGCAATTCCCTTGTCTTTGGGCAATTCATCCAGACTTTAGCATGCTGCTTTTGTGATTAGTGCATCCTTGCGTGTCAATGGCAGGGAGAAACCTCAGCCAGCCAGAAACTCTACTAGCAAGGGAACAGGAGGCAGAAAATGCAAGGCAATGGTGCTGAAAGCAGCTCTGTGTGGGGAACCCATCCCCATTGCAGGGGGACATGCCAGACACAAGGCCACCGTGGGCGGTAAAACTCCATGAGCACTGGTGGGCTGATGGCTTCTCTCTCATGGTGTCTTTTGCAGGTGGTGTATTTCTCGGCCACCTACCCCTACTTCATGCTTTTCATCCTCTTCTTCCGGGGGGTCACGCTGCCGGGAGCCAAGGAGGGGATCCTCTTCTACCTCACACCTGACTTCAGAAAGCTCTCTGACTCTGAGGTTTGTAGCCTAGTGACAAAATCTCTTACCTCCTGATTGTCTCTGCATTAGTCTTCCCCAGGCACTTTCTTTGAATATTTTTCAGTATTAAAAGAAAATAAATTGGAATAATTGCCTGTTCAAGCAGTCACAGCCCTCATGGGTTGAGATGAAGCTGAAGGGCAGGCCCTTCATGGGTGGAAATCTGTGCAGCAGCTCTGCAGTATTATCCATGGGGCGGGAGTTTCAGGAACTAGCCCAGAAAAGCAACATCCCCTCTGGGCTGGGAATGCCTCATTTCCCTGGCTATCCTATCCCAGGGAAAGGACGATGCAGTGGCACCAGTGTGGGGAACTCAGAAGCACCACAAGCACAACAGTGAGTGTGGCAGCAAGTCTTGGAAGTGCTGAAATGTTGAGGGGTGGCCAGTAACATTGACTCGGTCTGCAGGAGCACAGAGGGGACTCGGGAGGAGCACAGAGGTTTGCAAAGGCAACGTTTTTCAGGCAACACAAACTCTGCCTTTTGCAGAAGCAGTGCTTCCGTGGCTCCAGAGGTCACTGGTCACTTAGCTGGGACAACTGGATGCTCATCATTTCCTGGGGATCCCAGTGATCCCTCCTTCAGGAAACTCACTGTGACTGTACTGCCAGCTCCATTGGCTCTAATGCTGGAAACAGGGCTCTCAAGAGTTGTTTAAATACTGTGCAATTAAGCAGTGAACAATCTGCCCCCTTTTCATGTGCCTTCCAGGCTTTAAGCTCTTAAGGCACCAGGATCAGCTTTGCAAGCTGTCCTCTGCAGTTGTTTGCACAGGGAACTCCATGTTAGAAAATCAAACACTTGATAGTGGAAGAGGAATGGGGGAGAAGAGTGTGGGATGTGGGGCTCCGAGGGGAGTGTCACCCCTTGGGGAGCAGCTGTGAGGAAGCGAGCGCGCGCACACAAATTCAGACGATGAGTGGGTCCTTTCTGACCTGCACCACGGAGACAGAAAATGGGATGCACAATCCTTCCTCCATCCCCACCTGGCCCTGGAAGCAGCCTTGAGCTGCTTCAGAGGGCTGGGCTTGTATGTCTGGGACAGGGTAAGGATGCACTCTCGATACACTTGCCGCATGGGAAGGATGAAGCCCCTTGGCTTCTCCTCTTTCTCCTTGGGGGGGTCTTGCTCTCTAACAGGCCCCTTCCCGACACCACAAGCAGAAGAGACATATTCTACATCCTCGATGCAGTGCCCTGTGTTAAAGGCCCCTGGCAGCCCCCCTCCCTTTGGGGGAAGGCCAGGGTCCCTACTGACCCTGCAGGATGTGCAGTGGCTCCAGAAGGCAGCTCTGTGTGATACAAATGTCCAGCATTACCACCCCCAGGTGAAATGGGGCTGCACCCATCTCCGTTACTCTCCTCTCCGCCTGCACCACTGTCTCCCAGCCCTACCTGTCCCTGGAGATAGGCATTCAGAAAGGCACAGAAAGAAAAAGTCTGTTCTTCAGATGTGTTCAGCCTCATCGGGACTTAATGCAGCTACAGGTTTCAAGGTGGCTCTTGTGACACTTCCAGCCACCTCCCCAAACATTTCCTTGGAGTTTGGGTCAGCAGACAGAGTTGTAGGTGCCTGTGGCCCTAGTGAGAGGCTGACCTCAGCTCATGGCCAAGTGTCCAGCCAAGTGCACAGCCCCATGGTCTGCATCCAGCCCCCTCGCTACCCTGCCTGAGTACCTGCAGCGTGGGGTCCCTCCCGACGCGCTCCTCTCCCGGCTCCTTCTCTGCAGGTCTGGATGGATGCAGCCACACAGATCTTCTTCTCTTACGGCCTGGGGCTGGGGTCCCTGATCGCTCTGGGGAGCTACAATACTTTCCACAACAACGTCTACAGGTCTGATGGGGTTTTTTGGTTGTTATTTTTGGGTTTTTTGGTTGTTTTTGTTCTTCCCAGACTCCTACACAATGGGGAGTGCTCACAGGTGAGGGAGGGAGTCATGGTGAGTCTGGGGTGGCTGATCTCTGGTGTCCCCTCACTGTGAACAGCAGCCCTGGGGTCACACTGCAATCATTGTCCTATCTGCAGGACACTTAACATGTCAGCCATGCTACCTCTCCAAGGCACGGGACCTGCTCTTGGCAGGGCTTGGTCTTTTGTTTACCTCACCCTTCACTCCTGGCCTCTTGCTAGACAGGTGCAGATGTCTTTCTTTTCTTTCTTTTCTTCTCTCTTCCAGAGACTCCATTATTGTCTGCTGTATAAACTCCACCACAAGCATATTTGCTGGGTTTGTTATTTTCTCTATTGTTGGCTTCATGTCGCACATTACAAAGAAGTCAATCTCAGAGCTGGCCTCCTCAGGTAAGTAGAAACTCAGGTTCAAATGCAACAGCATCATTTGAGAGCCATTTGCCAGGGAGCACAGTATGCTTCCAGGCCTTTCCTAACTGGGACATAGAATCCTAGAGCTGTCTGGATTGGAAGGGACCTCCAGAGGCCATCCAGTCCAACCCCCTGCTGAGAGCAGGGACAGCCTCAACTAGAGCAGGGTGCTCAGAGCTCTGTCAGCCCCACGCTTTTTTTGCTGCAGCCCAGGATGGGATTGTCCTTGTGGGCTGTGAGCACACACTGGCTGCTCCTTTTTCACCCACGGGTGAAACCCTCTTTGCACACCCTCCCACCAAGACGGGGCTCAGGCACCCTTGGCACNCACCCTTGGCACTCCAGCGGCAAAAGACACCTCTGCCAGCTTTTAACGGTCCCCTTCTTCTAATGATGGAGTTTTAAGTGCCTTTGCTGCAGTGAGGCCATTTGCTTTCTGAAACTTTCTGGAGATTAGCTATCAGCTGTGATTTTAGTAGCCATGATTGAAATTTTAAGTCACATTTCCACAGAAAATTTTGGAATTGTAATCTCAGAATATTTTTTAACCAAGATGGGCTCGTGTCTTTTTGCACAATGGCATATTCTGAAATTGCTGTCTGCTCAGAGAAAGCTTTTATCTCAAGCAAAAGCA
>VWZY01011869.1:480671-495479 GCA_013399075.1 Chloroceryle aenea | reverse complement strand
AGGAGGTGGAGGAGGAAGGGAGGGGGAATGAAGCATGCAAAGGAAAACAAGCTCTTTTAAAAAGCACAGATAAATACATGTGAAGAATCTTTCTGTCTGCATGTGGGGAGCTCTAATTCAATCAAACACACCATTACCAGCGTGGCAGCTTAGGCATATAAAACAAACACCACAGGCTGTGACCGTGGCTGCAATNCTGCTGAGAGCAGGGACAGCCTCAACTAGAGCAGGGTGCTCAGAGCTCTGTCAGCCCCACGCTTTTTTTGCTGCAGCCCAGGATGGGATTGTCCTTGTGGGCTGTGAGCACACACTGGCTGCTCCTTTTTCACCCACGGGTGAAACCCTCTTTGCACACCCTCCCACCAAGACGGGGCTCAGGCACCCTTGGCACTCCAGCTGCAAAAGACACCTCTGCCAGCTTTTAAAGTTCCCCTTCTTCTAATGATGGAGTTTTAAGTGCCTTTGCTGCAGTGAGGCCATTTGCTTTCTGAAACTTTCTGGAGATTAGCTATCAGCTGTGATTTTAGTAGACATGATTGAAATTTTAAGTCACATTTCCACAGAAAATTTTGGAATTGTAATCTCAGAATATTTTTTAACCAAGATGGGCTCGTGTCTTTTTGCACAATGGCATATTCTGAAATTGCTGTCTGCTCAGAGAAAGCTTTTATCTCAAGCAAAAGCATTTTGTTATGGGAAAAAAAAAGGACATCAGGAAGGTTATAACCAGCTCTGAATCTATTTTTCTAGCAAAATGCTCCAGCTCCATTTGGTAGCAGTGATTTGATGACTTTCTTGCTTACAGGAAGAGAAAAGATAAACCATTTCTGCAGTCATTCCTGGCTCCCCATCCTACCCTTGGGCACCTCCTCATGTTGGTGCGCCACGTGTGAAGGCTCAGGTGTTTTAGGTGGTTTAATATAGGAATATTAAATACCTGCAGTTCTTGACTGTGTTTGGAGTCTCTCTGTGGCCCTCAGCTCATACTTCACGTTAAATGCTTTATAAACATGGGCTCATCCCTCTTTTTATTCCTGTAGGCCCTGGACTGGCTTTCCTCGCCTACCCGCAGGTTGTCACGCAGCTGCCCCTGTCCCCGCTCTGGTCGATCCTCTTCTTCTCCATGTTGATGATGTTGGGTCTGGACAGTCAGGTGAGACAACCCAGGAGCAGAGTGGGGTAAGATATGAAGATATCTTCAGATCTAACGGTGGCCTCCCCTGCTGCACCTTGAGACTGTGCTGATGAGCAGGGGCTTTGCTTATTCTTCATCTTGAGATGCATGAAGCAAAACTTCCCCCGTGGTCATCGCCTCCGTGCTCCTCCCTAGCATGGGCATATACTGCAAGTGTGGTGGTATCTGACCACTGCCCAATGTCCATGCCTCGATGTGCTGCCAGTTAAAAATGAGAGCAATGAGCAGCTTTCAGCAGCCCAGCAGAACTGAGCAGCATCCCAGCCCTGTTGTTGATAACCTCAGTGGCCCTGAGCAGAGCAGAAGCAGCCAGGCTGGGTTCATAGGTGAGCAAGGGCAGAAGAAAGAGCCATGGCTTGGGAACAGCTGATGCCTGGCTACCCTGACTGCTTTGCCATCAGATAAGTCTTAGAAGATATTTGAGGGGGAAGCAGCTGTTTCTAGCGAAACATCTCTATCCTGCTCTCCTCAGAGCCCTCACAAAACAAAACCAAAATCATGGTCTCTGGATTTTGACAAGTGATGCTGCATTTTTTCTGATAATTCTGCATAAAAGTGGCTACCCAGTGAAGCAGTCAATTGCAGTGCTGCCTCCCTTTTGAGTCCATTAATATCAAAGCCTCCTCCAAAAGCCTGTGCCTGGTCTGTCACACCCTCCCCTGTGCCAACAGGCTCTTTTCTTGCAGTACAAACCAGGTGCTCTCCCGGATTACAGGTAGCGTTCAGAAACCCACACCTAGCTCACAATCAGACTCAGAGATACTCCTGAAATGTTACACCGCGTTTCCAGGAAAATCTAATTAAGCAGATCGGGTTATCTGCTGTGGCACACTCCAAAAACACTTCATAAAGCTCACATCTGCATTGCCACAGACATTATTTGGCACAAAATTTCAAATAACGACTAAACATACCAAAAAAAAGCTACATGTACAGAAAGAAACAAAAATAAATACATTACTCTCCATGGATTATTCACTCGGTGCTGGTAAATAGTTCCAAACATGACAATAAGCCCCCTAAGCACTGTGTGGAATTTATTTGCTGCATTTGCTTCTGAAATACCACTTGAAATTCTCCAAGTCCCTTCCAACAGCTCAGCTCAGAGGGCAGGCAGCCTGTGGGGGGCTATNAAACCCCAACCAACCAACCAACCCCTCAAAAAACCAACAAAACCACCAACCAACCCAGCAACAACAAAGAGAAGAGATGTTTTCACTGTGTGCTGATTAAATACCGTTGGTGGTATTTGCAGATGAGGAGCAGATATTTGGGTCATTCCATGAGGCACAGCAGAGCCATAGCACTTAATCTTCCACCCTGCACCCCCAGAGCTGCTGGGCTGGGGCTGCCCCTTGTCCCGGGCTGGGCACGGGACTACAGGCATGACAGAGATGCTCGGCAGCCCAGCTGGGGAGGAAGGTAGGGCTGAGATCTGCATTCGCCATGCAGCCACAAACGGCAGCCCCTGGCTGATGATGGGGTATGTCCACCCATCTCCCTTAGCTATTTGTAGCCCATTCACTAGGGAGCCTTCTGCAGATGCAGCCCAGCTCCAGCTGCCTCTTTGTGCCAGGGTGCTCATCTCTGCAGCTCCTGACAGGGGATGAATGCCCTATATTGGTAGACCCCACCTCCCTCCTGTGGCCCCACTCGCTGCTCCCGTGCCTTAATGTTCACTCTGCCTCTGATCCATCTGGGCTTTAGCTCTCTTGCGTCTAGACCCTCTTGCATAATATGCTAATGCTTTTCTTTTAACCTACCAGTTTCCAGGTCAGGCGTTTTCTCCTCAGGGGAGCTAGCGAGCCTTGTGACTGCCAGCCTGCGTCTGTCCCATGTGAGGCCATCTCTCACAGGTTATTCATGAGGAATTCCGGCTGCCAGCAGCAAGTCCCATTCTTGTAGCATTCTGGCTGCACATCTGGCAGCTATGGCCAGACCCCTCGTGGGCCCATGGGTCCCAGTCAGGGTGCTCTGCATGGTGGGGAGGGGGTCAGACTGTCACTCAGGCTGCCGTGTCACCTATATTGACTCCCAAGCCCAGATTGTCGGACCAAACAATGATTAAGCCTGAGAAGGGGAAAATAAGCAAAAGGGACATGATTGGAAATAAAATATTTAGGAGAGACAGACAATATCATGGGGCAAGGCATGAGGAAGAACAGAGAACGTGCTAAAAATTGTGGCTGCAGACAGGGAGAAAAAGGGAACTCGTTGGAAAGCAGGATGAAGCGTGCACGTGGGGGTGTGGGTGCATGTGCACTCGTGTCTGCAGCCACACGCACACAGGAGTGCACTCACAGGGCAAAGGCAAGACCAGGAGGCATCATAATGACCTGGTCCTCATCCCTTCTGAAAGCAGCAGGCTTTCACTCAGGCTCCTGCTCATCTCCTCCAAGCATCTATGGGTGGGTATGCAATCTGGAAAATGTGGACACTCCCACTTAACTCCTCCAGGCCAGCCAGGGAGCCACAGTCCCCTGGGTTGGAAAGGTAAAGTTCTTCAGGATGTATCACCTCTGAAGCCTGAGGCTGGCATCAGGCAATGTGCAGTAAATGGTATGAAGGCCATTGTCTGTTTTATGGCTAGAAAAAGCAGGGTACTACCATTTGGGTCCCCACTCCATCCATTACACAACATCATTTTGATAGGAGGCAGAGTTTTCAACTCACTTTGCAGCCCTGTTCCTCATCACCCATCTCCCTGTCTTGGTCTCTGTGGTTTCCCTGACTTTGATTCCTCTTCTTGCACCAAAGGGCTGCAGATTTTACTCCCTTTTGTTATCTGAGGCATCCTCTTCTTCACTTCTTCTCTGATGGACATCCCTCACATCCACCCCCTGTCCCTGCCCCACCTCTGGCCTCTCTCCAAACCCTTTTCCATCTCTGCTTTGCCTGGTGCCAGCCTGCCTGGCCCTGTCCATGGATCTGGATAAAGGAATAGTTTTTGACAGTGGTTTTTTTGGGTCATGCTGGCTCTTCACACTGTGATGCCAGCTCAGTCCTGCCTCTTCCAGACAATGAGCTGGGTGGGATGGGGCGCAGAGCTCGCTGTCAAGGACTATAAAGGTAACTTCACCCACACCAGGAGAGCAAGAGATGCTTTAAGAGCACTTGTGTCCAACATAAAAGGCTTACCTCATTAAAAATTCGAGTAGCAGCTTTCCACACTGCACTGTGTGGATGTAAAACCCTGGGCAGAAACATCACCCTTTGCCTCCTCTGTCCCAGGGGGAAGCCACCCCAGCAGCCAGCGGTGTGCAAGCTCTTCCACTGTCTCTGCCCAGCTATGGGCATGCTTCAGACTCCCTGCTTTTCTTCCATGCATCTTTCCAGCCCTCTGCTGCTCCTTCCAGTCTGTGTACCTCTGCCTCCATCTCCACTCTAGTTTTTTTCTTTGCCTTGTCTCCCTGCTTAAAGCTGAATCTAAAAATGTCAGTGCTTTCTGGAGTGCTCTCCCAGGCACAGAAAGGTCCCTGACATCCAAGAAAACTGCTTCCATTTTCTTTGTGCTGTACATTTGTGCTTGTACATTTACTCAGGGTGACCAGGGAAGCTTGGAGCTCGCTGCCCTCATAAACTTCCCAGGATTTTTGCTGTGGGCATGATGTGCTCTCTGAGAGCTGTACCTTACCAGTACTTGATGGGAGTGAGGCATAAAAGTGAATCTCACAATTTATTTGGAAACAGGAGGGAAGGATGCACTTCAAATATATGCAGCCAAACTGTCCTCATGCTATAGGGCAGAAGTAGTAGGGAAACTGATTTGAAGTTAACACTCACAGGGACTTCTTTATGCCTTAGGGTGCAGACAGACAGCACTGACAGACTGTGCCTGCTGTAGCACTGCAGAAGCCATCCAGGTGGTTCCAGCTCTAGAAAGACCAAGTGCTGTGGGGTGGGCTTTTCATGTGCTCCCTGCATTTGATGTAGTTCACTCAAAACAGTGAATTCAAGCCAAGGGCTGGATGGTCAGGTCTGTTGTTATTATGCACATGCACCTGAGACTGGGCAGGGGGTAATGCAGCTCCTTCCTTAATGAGTGCTTTAGGTCACTGAACAGCACGGGTGCTGTTGCAATAGGCTGAGAAGGAAGGGAAATAGGGAAAGGAAGAGCAAGCAAGGTCCTGCACATGTCCCAGCAGCAAGCAGGTGTGACAGAGAAGCCTGGCAGCATAGGGTAGCAGGGCAGTGGCAGAGAGGCCCTAGAGAGTTCAGGAGAAGAAAGAGGTGGCTTTTCATGGGAGGCAGAAAAGCAGAGTTTTATCTCAGTTAATTTTACATATTTAATCCTGGTGCTTTTAGCTTCCTCTATACTGAGTGGAGAGAGAGAGGCATTTTCAGAAGATGGTTTGGCTCAGCTTTGTGCAGTGGTGCCCCCTTTTCTAGTGTCTGCAGAGAGCACTGAAAGCAATGAGGCTTTCAGCACTGGAGTCTATGTAGGAGATAATGATATTTCTATCTATACATCTTTGGTGTGTACCTTTTCCTGTAGTTCTGCACCGTGGAAGGGTTCATTACAGCGCTGATGGATGAGTATCCTCATCTCCTGAGGGCCAGGAAGAAGGTCTTCATCGCACTGGTCTGCTTCATCTCTTATCTCATTGGGTTCTCCAACATCACTCAGGTACAGATAGCTGCATTGGTACCTCCATGCATGACACCTTTCTAGACACTTTGGCATAGCACAGCAGCACTGAACACAACGTCCCTAGGAGCCAGCTGGGGTAAATGGGTAATGGTAAATGCTGGGTAACTGGGCTTGCTCATCACTGCTACATTTCAAGTGATTGAGGATGCCTCTATGATTTTTTACCACCATCCCGTTGTCAGTCTGGCTAGTTTTTTGGCTATTTGAAATAAGGGCTCAAGCAAACAGAGCTCAAGGTGAGGGAACACGGTGCAAAGGCTTGAAAGAACATAAAGTAAACCAGTCTGTTGGGTCTCTGAGCCTCTGGGGCTGAAGTCTACGTATGTGGAGGTTAGAGCAGAGTGGTCTGGAGACTGTGGAGCACTGGTGCATGAGGAGGCAAGGCAGCAAAACTCCTGGGATGGGCAGAGCAGACTAAATTTAAGTGACTCCATCTAAACCAGAGAAAAGCAAGAAATCCTAGTGAGTCTCTGCTTTTCTCCTCACCCTTGGCCATGCCTGAACAGGCTGGCTAATTGTCTGCAAGAGCACATCAGTTTTGCTGCTGGGAACCAGACTCCAGTGGAAACATCGCAACGCTGGCTCTACTGTCCAAGGACATTAACATTAAATCCAGCAGACGTAGAGTAGCAATCCAAGCAGCAGGCTGTTATTGTCGACCATAATCTATAACCAAACTCCTTGACCCTGGTTTTGTCTCCTCAGGGTGGCATTTATGTCTTCAAGCTATTTGATTACTACTCAGCCAGTGGCATGTGTCTTCTCTTTCTTGTCTTCTTTGAGACCATCTCAATTTCTTGGTGTTATGGTAAGCGCAAAAGACCTTGTTCCTTTGTTTTCTCCATGGGCACAGTGGGCTCTTTCAGAAGCCTCTGGCAGCCAATTAAAACTTTGCAACTAAAAATAGCTTAGTCTGATAACTCCAGAAAAGCTGTCATCTCACTTCTCCAGGCCACCACAAAGACCTTTGCACAAACTGGCAGATGCCTCGGGTCCTGCCCTCTAGTTATTCAAGAGGACACCAGGAACATGGAAGCTGCTAGCACAAATTTGCTTTTGTGTCCCTGTATCCCATCCCCTCCAGATAATTCTTCTTATGCCACAGCATTGTCACCCCCTTGCTGTGGCTGACCTGTGCTCTGTCATGAGAAGAGGCCATGACCATGGTGCTGAGAAGCAATGGCTTTTATACCCCTCATTTCTTCTTGTAGGTGTGAACAAGTTTTACGGCAACATCGAAGAAATGATTGGTTACAAACCTTGCATCTGGTGGAAGATCTGCTGGGCCTTCTTTACTCCTCTCGTCTGCCTGGTAAGACCTGGGGCATCCTATTTTCAGGAGTGGATCCAGAGGGCCTCTCAGATGGGATGGGCTGTAGCAGAAACACTCTGTTCTCAGTCCTATAGAGGTCTGGTGTAAGGTGGCCCTAGGCGGACTCAAGATGGGTAAAGTAACACAGGAGCATTTTTCACTCTGCTCCCTGGAAATCACCCCTAAGAAAAGCTGTAAATGATTGTTTTCATCTAAATCAGGCCATCAGTTCTTCATTCTTCTTCCTGAGATGCAAAATGATAAGTAAATACTGTTTTAAAAAGCCATTCCCTTCAGGGGAAGGCTCTCAGCTACTCCAGCTCCAGCCTCAGCCCTACATAAACTTGCCAGGGCTTTGCAGAGCCATCAGCAAATGAAGTCTAACTTACTATGGAGCAATTCTTCATTTGCTGGTTCCCGTGTAGGAGTAGTACAGGGTAGGGTTGAGAAGACCAGTGATGGGAAGATGAAGGCTCCTGAGGCCAGCTGTGAGGATGCTGTTGACTTGCTTAGGAGCTGGTGTGGGGGCACTGCTTGTCTGAGTAGTCTCATGAAGGAGGAAAACAGGGTAGTCCACAGAATCACAGAGCGGTAGGGTTGGAAGGGGTTTATCTAGTCCAACTGCCCTGCCAGAGCAGGTTCACCTAGAGATCCACTTCCAGCTCCTTACATAACATAATAAGAGAAAATATGAAATTACCACTTGGTGGGCTGAGAGCATTGAGTCTACTCTGGGGAGCTGCTGCATCACTGTAAGATTTTTGCAAGCTATGAGGATAGAATGGATAGATGGGTGGGTGGGTGGATGGACAGATGGAAGGACCTTGATTTTGCATGCAAGATGACCGGTGCTCTTTCCCCAGGGTGTGTTCTTCTTCAGCGTGGTGGAAATGACCCCTCTGACGCTGGGAAAATACGTCTATCCCGCGTGGGGACAAGGCATTGGTTGGCTAATGGCCCTGTCCTCCATGGTACTAATTCCAGGATACATGCTGTACTGTTTCTTCACCTCAACGGGGACTCTCCGGCAGGTATGAACGACTCCACCGCTCCTCTTCTGCTCTCTCTTAGAGTAAGCCCCCCACTAAACTCACCCCAAGAAGAACAAAGCAGATGTTGCTTTGACATTGATGTCAGAGTACTTCAGGTTGGTGCTTCAGGAGCTCTGTGCCCCCTCTCCTGGAGGGTTCCAACAAGCCCCACTGCACAGAATGGCCTCTGATACCATGGGCTCACTGAAGAGGATTTACCAGCACAAGTGAGCATGAACATGTCTAAGTGTCTGGGAGTCCCACTGGGCAGCACAAGGCTGGCTGTGTCTGACCTAGTGGGTAGACCTTCAGGTCAGCCTGTTGTCCCTCACTGAGCTTTGTGTTGTCACCATCACATAAAGGCAGCCTTCTTTCCCTGGGTATCTCTTTGGTGCAAGGAACTGAAGCCCTGGAAAAGATTAGGAAGGAATCTATGAGGTTTCTTAACCCAGAGAAATCCCAGGTCCCAGCAGTTCCTGGCTACGAGCGTGGCTCCATGACACATCCCAGCATCCTCTGAGCACGAAGCTTGAAATACCTCAGGGCTAGGACCTGCTAGTGACAAACATGCCTGGCATCAGTTTGTCACGTGCTTTGTAAAGGGCACTCTGCGAACGAGTAGAAGCAAGGAAAAATTTTATGTAGCTCCCACAATACCCACAGCTCTGATGTGGTTTAGAATCCTGGAGTCTGGGGGCAGCTCCTGAGCATGTTCCCACCTATCCCTTCAGCACCTCGTGCAAACCAGCAGTGCCAGCAGGCAGTGTGAGTGGCCAGTGCACACCCTGGCTGACCTCTGACTGCACCCACACACATCAGGGGACCCAGACCTCCTCCCACCGTTCACAGGCCCAGGAGTGACAGCAGATGGCAGCAGGAAGGCTCCTCTCTGTGTGTGTGTGTGCGTTGGTATCAGAGAGATAGAGAGAATTTTTGGCCTCTTATAAGCACAGATCCTGGATTAGTTTGTCATAGAGCTGGAGCTGGAGGGAAATTAGATGCCAATGCTGAATAAAGTGGTTTTGACAGACAGGAAAGATTACAACTCATTTTGATCCTACTGAGCATGAATGTGAGGGGGGGGGGAAAGACTGAATGGCAGAAGCAGCTCAGTGAACATTTCAGGGACTTCACCAAGCCACAGCCACTTCAGCAGTATTGGAGAGTGGAGGAGCTTGTCTCCCTTTGCTGGAAAGAGCTTCTTCCTGACTTAGTGATGTCTCTTCAGATCAGGCTCAATCCTTCTCTGCCCTCCTGCAACTGACAGCATTAGTCCCTCCCTGACAGGCGAAGTGATTCATCACTCCTGCCTCCAGTAATGACTTGCCCCTCCATATTTTCCTGGGTTTTTGCTTCATTTTACTTGGGTCTGCAGTTTTCATGTTGATCAGCTCATGGTGACGGGAACTGCTGCTGGTGCAAATGTGTGTGCAGGTGAACTGGTCTGATCTGCATCAGCAGCACAGACCCCAGCCTTGTCACCTTGCTGTAGCTGGTTAGTCATGCTTTAGAATCAACAGAAAAAAATAGGGATACTGGGAACACAGGTCTGAAGCCCTTGAATTGCAGCTCTCTCTTGTTCCTCCTTGCAGCTGGCAGTGCCCAGTAACCTGTGTTCTAAGGATGACCCCTCTATTTCACACAAAAGGGGACCTGCTGTGCTGTGTGCTGCTGCGAGGCGACTTGCAGAGCCTTTCAGTGGGCTGATGAATGATGCTGGAGGAGTAACTCCTGCAGCATGCAGCATCTCCTTGCCCTGTAACTAGGGCCACCTCTGAGGCTTGGGGTGAGGGGTCCTAACCCTCAGCCACCGCCATGCCCCAGTGGTCCCACCTCTGCCATCCCTGATGCCTGGCTGACACGCTCTCTCCCTTCATTCATTCCTGGGCAGCGTTTCCAGCAGATGACACAGCCCAAGCCAGAGGTGCACGCTCAGAACAACGGCCTCCAGCCAAAGACATCCTTGAACGGGAGGGTCTTGGATGCCGCCGTCTAGGAGGAAAGCCTGGACCTCCTTGCCCTGCCCTGTAGCTGCTTGCTCCGTGTTGTCCCTCAAGCTCCTCTGGCACACCTGCTGCTCCTGGCTATGTGGTGGCTTTTGCTTGTTGAAGAGAGGACCTGCCGGAGGAACCCTCTTGTATCTGTTCCTCCTAACCCAGCTCACCAAAGCTCTGCACAAGCTGCCCTCAGGACATTGTATGGTGACCATCTTCATCCCCCAGCATCCTGGACCAGGCTCTCAGGGAGGAGCGACCAGTACCCAGGTCTTCCTCCTCCTGATGAGAGGTGATGCTTCTAGAAAGCTTAAACTTATCGCTGACCACTTCTCTGTTCTTCCTGCCTTTCCATGTGACCCTCCCATAGCACCCAGCTGTGCTGCCACCCCAGAGAGCCAGCTGACACCGGGTTCAAATTCCAGATGGTTGTTGATCTATTTAGCATAAACCAAGACTAGCAAATGCATAACTGGAGGGCGTGTGGCAGAACCGGGGGTTCCAGTGAGAAGCCCATCGTGCTGGTAGCTGCAGAACACCACCCCCAGGCTGGAGAAGGGCAGCAGGACAGTGTGTGCTGCTCACAGGTGCAGCATCTCAGCCCTGTGCAGCCTCCAGCATTTTCACTGCATCTGTTGGGGCTGGCACTGTGAGCCAGAGCCTAGCAGAGTAAACAGACTTTTTCTTCAGGAGCGTCCTCTGCAGCTGTGTGCAGCAGCCACAACCTGACCCTAAATTGCAGTCCAAAGGGGAAGTAGAGGCTGTCCCAGGCTCCTCTGCAGACCACTCTCCACTGCAGTCAGCTCTGTGCAGAAGGGCAAGAGGTCTGGTGTGTGACTGGGAGACTTTCCAGTCACGTGCAAATCTCCCCCTCAGCTGGAACAGGCTAGTTCCTGCCAAATACCCTCCCTGGCTGCATCCCTGGGTGGGAAGTAGTAAAGTGCAGCAAAATGCCCACGGGTGGTTTAGCTCATACCTTTTTCAGAAGTGGCAGCACCTAGAATCCCAGCCAGTGGAAGGCAGGAGCTCCTGGGGGAGCTGGTAGGATGTAGGATGCTTAAACCCAGACCCGTGAACCAGTGCTGACTTCCCCTGAGAACTGTTTGTCCAGCAAGCCACTGGCACATCCCGACTCACAGCACACGTAGCATGGGGGAGGGTGAGCTGCTGTAGATGATGCTGCAGAAATGTATAACACCTTGGAGAGGCTGGGAAGTGTTTCAGAGCAGTCCTAAAGCAGCAGCATATTTCTTGGTTATAAAATCTTGAGAAAAGAAGTGGCACATCTTAACACCACGTGCAGGTGTGACAGTGACGTTCCCCTTGTGGCAGCCTCCCAGCGACCCAGTGCAGGGATACCCACCTACTCAGAGCCTTTGAGGAGCACTCATGGTACGGGTGCACATACAGCCTGGAGCTGTGCAAATGAGTCTCTCCCCTATCCCTTGGCACCCTGACAGCATCCGCAGGTCTGCTGGCCTGCCTTCCTGCCAGCTGGAGCTCCCAGGCTCAGGTCAGAGTCAAGGAATTCATGAGTGCCCAAGGAAAGGCATGTCCCCCTCAGGCTGTGGTGCTGTGACACGATGCAGGTTGGCCCCATGCTGCCCAGCTCTGGGACCGGTCAGTGCACAGGGCTGCCCTGCTCTTCCTTGGTCTCCCAGCCTGAGGATCGATAAAGAGGAAAGAAGTAATTTGGTGATTAAAGCTGAAGTCAGTCACCCTTGGGGTTGGGTCCCCTGCCAGCTCTCCAGTGCATCTCTACTAACGTTGCTTTAGCTGCATAGCCAATTTGTTTTTCTACACGTAGCACGTGTTGCATCCTGGCTCTTAGCAATCTTAGCTGCCGGGACTTGAGAGTGTGTTTTGCAGTCTCCAACACCACGAGCTGAGGTGACAACCTCTTCCTCCTCTAATCATTAGGGTGCTTATGTCAAAAACATTGCAGCTGCTAAACAGACACGAGGGGACGTGGAATTTACAGGCTTGGTCATGCAAAGCCTGAAGCCAAACGCTGAAAGATGCAATCGTAGTTCATCACAATTAATCTCAGCCAGTCACAGGCAGCTCATCTCTCCTCGTCCTGTCACTGCAAGCTCTAGTTGTCACTGAAGTTTTCTATTCCACTTCAGATGATCTGGAGGTTCAAGGTGGCTGCTCTTTATGTGCATCTATGTCCTCTGAAAGGGGTGCCCTCATTGAAAACAGATGCTAACCTCCAGTCTTTGCAGCAGTGACCTTTGCTAGTAACCTGCATCCAGGTCACGTAACATCCCTCCCCTTAAATGCAGACTGAGGGTTGCACAGGCAGGTGATGAGCAAAGGAGACGATTCTTGAGCGAGGCCTTAAAACTGGAAGGCACCAATTTCTCCAACTTTATTGGGGTAACTCCCATCTGGAGCAGAAGAAAGCAGTTTCGGTGGAAACTCTTGGCCAAAGAGCTCGGTTGCTGGGAGAGCTGTTCCAAGGGTGGTACCATCCATTTCTCTGCCCCCTCTCCCACCCAGCACCTGCCAACCCCTCCCTCCTGCCACGGGCAGCCACTCAAAATAATCCTTCGTGAAAGCTCTTAATTCTAAGGAGCTATTTAGGGAGCTGTGCTTAAATCCCTCTGAAATCCTCTTTTTTCCTGAGGGCTGCAAAAAATAAAATCAATGCCATTGCCCCCACCCTCTGCTGCAGCAGGGGGGGCTGGGGGAGGGTGATGGGAAAGGCAAGATTGCTTCATCCCTGCTCAAGTGCAGCTTCCCCGGAGATGTGGGTGTGATCCTCTCCCTTGAGAGAGGGAAGCTCTTCCTACTGCTGTACTCCCAGATGTTCTCCAACATCTGGCAGCTGGTGTAGAACACACAACACGCTGCAGATGCCGTGTGGCACTGTAAGGTTTCAGCTGGCCGGCTCCACGTAGCTTGTAGTCTCTCCACGACTCCATTAAACGATGTGTTGGGTGCAGTTGAGCTGTGCATTGGAGGGTGCCCTGAAAACCAGCGTCCTCTTCTGTCCCAGGGGGTTCTCTTCGGCTTGGGGGGCTCTAGCTGTATTTGGTGGTGATGGCCAAATGGGGAAAGGGGGGGTCTGGGCCACTGAGGGGCATGTTTGCTGTGCTTTTGCTTGCATTCAGGGCTACCAGTCCACCCATGGTGATGGAGCTTGCACCAAGCACACTGCCTACTTTCCTCAGGCTTTTTCCTGAGCCTTTTAACAGCTCACCTCCACTTTCTGCACCTTGAATACGATGCTGAAGTGGTGCCAGTGGTCAGAGGTTCAGGCCCGCGTCGGACCTGCTTTGAGCTGTGTGGTGGCAGTGACATTACCACCCTGGACCTCAGGATTTGTTCACCTCGTCAGGAGCAACCCCCCTGGGGTCAGTGTCCCTCCTTCCTGCACTTCACCGGGTGGTGTATCCAGTGTGTCCCTCCCTGTGTGTCAGGAGAGCTGCCTGCAGGACTGGGTGAGTTTTCCCATGGCTTTTGTGCCTGCCCTGGCATACCCCAAGGGGCTGGGACCCATGCAGAGGTGTTAATGGTTGAATGAAGGGTTTTAAACCCCAGGGCCATGCCCATGGTGGACGCCCAGGAGGTGGCTTCGGGTACAGGAGCGGCACCCCCTGTCCCCACTGCAGTGCTGGCTGAGGCAGTGCCACTGAGGTCAGTGCAGGGCTCCTGCCAAGCACCCATCCATCCATCACTCCAGTGATGCTGTCAGCTGGGAAGTGTCTGTGTCTGGAGACGCTCAGGAGAGGTTAGTGCTCCCTGCAGTGATACCTGACGGCCGTGACGCTGATGGAGATGTCTCCTGACGGCTCAGCATGATGCTGCTGCACTGCCAAGAAAATGGAACCAGCCCTCATCAGGGCCCCAGGGACCAGCCACAGCCCCTCACGGTGTGGCACATGTCCCTGCCATGGCCCCTGGGGACCGCAGCCCTCAGCCCCACAGCCCCAGTGTGGAGCAGCCATAGGGAGGTTCATCCTGGTTTTATTTGTGCACCACAAAAGCTCTCTCCAGGGGAACCCAGGGGGTCCAGGTGAAATGTTTCTGTTTCCAGGCAAGGAAACCCTCAAGGGAACCCAGTGGGAAGGGACTTGCCTGAGTCACTGGTGTAATGATACCGGGAGGGGATGGACACTGGTCACAGAGGGTCCCATAGTCACAGCCCGTGTCAGGTAACCTGCCCAAGGGGTACTCCTGCCCAGACACCACCTCTCCTGTGAGCCTGGGGCCCACCAGCAGAGCAGGGCATGGATGTTTTCCTGCCAGGCTGGATGCTTCTCTCCCTTTGAAGACGTGGAGAAGGCTCTTGGCCGGTTTGTGTTGCATCCTGCTGTTCAGGAAAACACAAATACCCTCACAATCACCCTGTGAAGAAAAGCACACGCTGCTGAGCTGGCTCCAGACAAAAGCTGCCCTGTATTTATCCAGACACAGTTCTTCAAATGTAAACTCAGCCTTTGCCATCACTGCCTCCCATCTGCTCAGTGGCTCCAAAGCTGCTCACACAGTCTTGGAGGTGCATCAGACCCTGGGCTGGCCCTGGGGAGTGAGGGGAAGGACAGGGGGGCATGTGAGCGTACAGGCAGGACTGGCCCCATGCCCCACTCCCTGCCCATCCCCAAGGACTCCGTGTG